>JAJQQW010000003.1:102688340-103048340 GCA_025583905.1 Ia io | reverse complement strand
AAAATCTTTTAAGTGAATCTGCTCGTGTAAAATATTGTGGGGATTCAGAGTTTCCATATCAACTCAAGAGACCAAGGAGGGTAGGAGTGTCTAAGAGCCCGTCAGGGTGTAAGTGCTTGCCCCCTAGCTGCTCTCTGGCGTGTGGTCAGTGCTGTCCGTTCTGCAGTAGCTGTTGATGTGTGGACGGCCAGGCCGACGGGGTCAACCCACAGCGTCTTGTGGTGGTGGTGGCTTTTCTAACACTTATTCAGGACACCACTCGTGCCTGGGAACCTGACCTCCCTGACTGCAGACGCTGGGAGACCTCGTCATTACCTAGGCACCCACGCCACCCGGGAGTGAGGTGGGCGCAGGTCATCAGGATTTCTCTCTCCCTTTGTTGAACCCCATGTTCCGAAGAGCCATCTTACTCTAGTCTCCGGAAGGAGCGGAGAGCCGCAACCTGGCCTCCCTCCCTAATTCATCGTGAGGCAGATATTTTGTCCTTCCTCTATCCTGTCCGTTCTCCCATCTTCTGTCATTCTTTGTGTCTCTTCTTCGTTCTACTTGTGAATTTGAGCAGAGACAGAGCTGTAAATTTTATGTTCAGATTTTTGGTATGTTTTCAAACACTAAAGTTTATCATACATGCATGTGTATAATGCGTATACATTTGTGTGCATATACATTTGTGTGCCCCCTTGCAAACAGAATATCACCAATGCCTTCACATTCCCCTGTGTGTCCTCTATGACAGCATTCTCTACCCTTCCCGCTGAGAGGAGCCATTGTCCTCCTGCCTTATGATTTCCTTGATTTTTTAAAAATGTATTTTTATTTATTTCAGAGAGGAAGGGAGAGGGAGAGAGAAAGATAGAAACATCAATGATGAGAATCATTGATCGGCTGCCTCCTGCACACCCCTCACTGGGGATGGAGCCCACAACCCAGGCATGTGCTCTGACTGGGAATCCATCGAACTGAGACCTCCTGGTTCATGGGTCCATGCTCAACCCCTGAGCCACACTGGCCGGGCTTAAAGTAACTTTTAAAGCAACTCTTTTGTGCATGAAGGAGGTAAGCAATACAGGGAGAGGGGTGTTAAGCTCTGTAGTCACAGCACTCTTAGGATTATGGGAGAATGGATAGCTACACAATTTGCTGAATTTCTAAGTCGTGGGCTTTATTTTGCCAACGGCCACAGTGAATTCCTAAGAAACGACGTGTGTCTATTTTACAGGCAGGTTTGAAGTCAAACCGAACGTGGGAGAACTTACTCTGGACCACATCTCTGCCCAGGCCTCTCGCTACAAGCCCAAAGCAGTGACTTCAAGGCAATGGGCCGTTCCTGTTCTACGTACGCGCTTTTGCTGTGGTTTCATTTTTAGCTTTTTATCTGTTACAAGAGATTTATTTGTTTTGCTTTGTTCATTGTATATTAGAGGCCCGGTGCATGAATTTGTGCATGGGTGGGGTCCGGCTAGCCTGGCCAGGAGGAGGGGACATGGGCGGTTGGCCGGCCTGCCTGCTGGTCGAGGGGACAATTTGCATATTAGCCTTTTATTATATAGGATAGACACTGAGTGGCCAGATTATTATGCGTTCAGAGATCATCATCATCTGGCCACTCAGTGTATATCTAGCATAAACACACAAGGGGCCAAAGAATATAGATTTCTTAGTTGCGACAGGACCCTCCCTGGAGAAGTGAGTGACCTGCAGGACCCGGGTAGCCGGCTGGGTGCTCAGAGTTCCAGAAGCGGGGTGTGCCCTGTGCGTGCCAGTGGCCTCAGCTGTTTCTGCAGCAACATTTAAAAACAGCTGAGTCATACTCGGGATCAACATGAGCCGTGGGTATTTTTAGGCACCGATGGCGACTCCGGGGGGTGGGTGACATGCCGAGTGTTTATTTACGGCTACTCTCATGATGAGCCCGTCTCCACCTGTGGCCCTTCGCTGTGCGTATGTTTGACATATCAGAAACGGTGGTGGTTGCGTACATGGTTAATAACCACACATTGATTTTAACTTCGTTTTTTTTTAAAAACATTCCAGCAAATATAGGCAACGCTGGCAAGTAGGGGAACAATCCCCGGGAAGCAGCCCGGAACAGCTTCTCTCGCCCCCGAGAGGGGGCCTGTGGGGACCTGGACACGTCACCGTGGAAACACCTCCTGCCTTTGAAGAAGGGCTGCCGCCGCCTTGGCCACGTTAAAGGGACAGAATCGCCTCCTGTGGCTTATATTTCAATGAGAAGTAAATTAAAGTGGTGTCTTAGCCATACATGGGCTGTTTTTTCTTCTCAATTCCATTCAACAACCATTTGTTACAATCACCTGGGCCACACCCTGTGGAAAATACAAAGTAATTAATTGGTTCAGAGTGAGCACAGATCGCTGTAAAGGGCAGCTAGCATGCCTCACCACGACCAGCAGCAGGTCTTCCTGGGAGAGGTGGTAGGAATGGTGAATGTAATGTTATAACTTTGTAATGTTTTCCTCATAAGACATGATAAGAGTTACCAGGCAGCCTGACAGTGTTTATTCACACATCACATCTATGAATAAAAACATGTATTCTGAACGACGATTATTGTACACTGGCCCATGGACCATCTTGCCCAGGTCCACAACAGCCGTTAACATTTCTCACAAACTGGCGTCCTTCCTGTGGAGGCCGAGCTGTGGAGAGGGAAAGCGCTTTGCTTAGAAGCTGGCTCTGGGGTTGAGCGACCCATTTCTTCCATCAAATATACCCCCTGGCGGCTGCCATCCCCCGAACTTTCCTGAAGGGAAACAAGAGCAGGCTTATCTCCTGAAGGGAGTGTTCCCTTTCATCTTCTGGTCATTTTACGTTCATATTTGGGCCATTTTCTCCAACTGGAATCACTCCTGTTGGCCGCCAGCTCATTCCCGGCCCCCTCTGGCCTCCCAGAGGACGATGGTGAGTGCCACCGGATGTGGGTCCGTTTCCGGCTACACGCGATCACTTTCCTGCAGCGTGGAAGGCGCACAAGTTTCATTAGCATTTCTGCCTCTGAGCCTTCCTTGGTTGGTTTTACACTTTGGGGGAGAGCGTATTTAGTAAAAGAAGTTAAAGCGAGCCCCGATGAAAGAGGTGGCTTCTCAGGAAGGTGTTTGGAATCTGGCTTTACCTGCGGCAAAGGATTTAGTCCAAATGCACGTCTTAACCAGCTATCGGCTCCCCACCTGCGGCCTGCATTCTCACAGGACACATCCCAAGTCGAAGCCGGTGGGGATCGCCGCTAACCCATCCTGGCCGCTCCCTAGGGGAGGGTTTTAGGAAGAAGTCAGCTGACCATCCAGGGAAAGGACCGGATCGGGATAAACAGTCAAACACGCTGCTCTGTCCTCTGGACACGGTGTTCAGCCTCCTGAGAAAGCCGGTCCCTCGTGGCCTGGGGCAGGTGCCCGGGCCCCGCGGGCCCCACGGAGGGCTGGGCGATCAGGGAATGGTCCGGGGGCTTCATCCCGGGTGAGTGAGGGCAGCGGGTACGGTCAGAGTGGGGAACTGTGAGAACTTCCAGGATGCGTGTGCCCCGGACGCCACCGCTGGGGCAAATCTTAGGAAGGCCGTTAGCTCAGAGGCTCTTGGACGGAAGGAAGCAGGAACTTTCCCGGGAGCCAGGCAGCCTCAGGAACAGGGTCCTGCCAATCAGGTGGCAGAATGCTCCTCACGGCCATGGAAGATGGAAGACCCTGCTCCTCTCTCCTCCTCTTGGGCGGTTTCCCGGAGGCATGGTTTCCTGCGAGCGGAGGGTCTTCCCCCTGAATGTCCCTGGAGTGACTTTCGCAGGTTACCCCCCGGGGAGGGCCTCTCTGATGGACAGCTCAGCCCTTCGCACCTACAGTGACTCTGGGAGATAGCGGAGCGTTAGGAACAAGACGGATGCTCATCCTACCAGTGAGCCAGGTCACATCTGGCTTTCACGGGGTATTTATTAAAATTAGGGGGCCTGGGACACATACATACATAAAAATCTAGACAACTACATGCACAGTCACATGCTGTTTCAATTCAGCATGAAAGTGTTTTTTCAATTTATTTAAGTACAAATGTTTCAAAGATATGGTACAATAAGCACTTAGTAGGAGTGCACTATAAACATAACTTCCATGTTATGAGTGCACTAAATAGGAAATACCGGATTTTACAAATAATGTGTGACACGTTTAGTCTATTCAGAAGACCAAAAAAACGTCATTTTCCTTTCACAGGGACAAAAAAACACAGTCATTGCTAATGCAACCATGTTCCTGAGCACATCTGGATGGTCTTGTGGAAATATATGTATGTTTCATTAATTGACTGACATAAAAGTCAGAGGTTTTCACACGATGTACATCATCTTGATATTGCAATTTCGTGAAACACCTGGTAATGTTAGAGAGAAAAACGTTTCCCAATGCTTTTAAAATTCACTGTCTTATGAGACTTCCTTCATAAAGGCAGGTTTAAACTTGAAAAATTATTTGTCTACGCTATGGACATCTTCAAATAGTAAAATAAGCTCATATTATTTATTGGATTTTCATGCATATAAAATCTAACAATGGAAAATGCTTTTACAAATTTTAAAAATTACTTTTTTTCATATTAAGGTACAATATATACAGATTGACATAGTCAAATGACATTTATAATTCTGCAAAGAATTAATAGTTAAAATTAATATTAAGGTACAGAACATGGTAGATGTCAAAGCATAACAGAATTGCACTTAAATCAGCCCAATTTAGATTTCAGACAGAACCTGGCTTACTCTCCATTGTCTTCATGTGCTACATGATTTTTTTTCATATTTTATACATAAAATATTTTTTGCATTCATTAAAATACAAAAATGTGATTACTTATATATGTATAATTTAAACTCAATGATATCTTTTGGAGGAATTAAAGCAAAAAGATAGGCTTCTTTATTTAAAACAAAATAAAGAGAAATATAGTGGGACTTAGACTCATTTTGAAGTAAGGAAATTTTAGTACACTTATGCCAATTAATAAACAATTCTGAATTATATTTATCACCAAGGGTTAAAAAATACTCAGATATACTTTATATTATCTACTGCATCTCTGAGTTGGAAACATTCTTGTTTATAATATTAAATTTTTTAATAAAATGAAATTTAATGATGAATTAGAAATGGTCAATGTGATAGGTATTATATTATATATTGTTTTCTGTTTTAAGAATCTGTTTAAGAAAAATGTTAAAGTATTTTAAATGCAACAAATTTAAAGATAATAACCACAATTATTAGACAAAAACATCTATATTACAAATTCTGCACAACGGCTTGAGTATAAAAGTACTGTTCTTCCCGATATGCATTCATTTCATAAATTTCAAAGTCAGAATTCTAGAACAACTGAGCTACTTATGGCCATGCCTCAGTCTTTTCTTTCTTATAGCTTTACTCTTTTAATTAATATTTTAAAAACCTGAATTTACATAATATATCCAAAATTTTAATATCCTACTTACAGGAAATTTACTTCAAACTAAATTTCATCAAATAAATTCAGTTATAGTTAATATAAATCAATTAGAGATTATGTCAATATTACATGCATTAATGAAAATTAATATCTATACAGACCCAGTCTCTTTTAAAACAGTCAATTATCATAAAATGCAAATTCTTATACAGATACCACCGCATTTTGTTTTTTACCCCCCCAATTTTTTCATGCTTACATAACCAATTCCTTTATAATTGGACATTTCAATTTCAGATAGAATCCTTGGTAATGTTCTCTCTGTGTGGTTCAGCTGGTTGGAGCATCATCTGTTCTGAACACCAAAAGATTGTAGGTTCGATTCCGGGTCAGGGGAGATACCTAGGTTGTGGGTTTGATCCCCAGTTGGGGGGTGTAAGGGTGGCAATGGATGTATGTTTCTCTTACATCGATGTTTTTCTTTCTCTCCCCCTTCCTCTCTCTTTAAAAATCAATTTAAAAATATCCTTGGATGAGGATTAATAAAGTATTTTGACTGTGTATCTATTTATTGGTATATATTAAACTTATAACTGTAAACTTTTATTAAAGATGAGCTAAAACTAGTGGTTTACTATTCATTCAATAGAAGACAAGGTAGGTGTCTGTGAACGGACGCCCAGCCCACACACCTTGAGCATCGATGCCTGAGAAACCCCGTCCTTCGAATGTTCAGTAGGATTGTACTGCATTCAAGCGCTGTTCCAGGGGTCGCACCCTTTCATGTCTCAACAATAAATAATACCTGGGTTCCTTCTGCACGTTGTGAACGTTTTATGTGCTCTTTTAGATTATTCATTCAGCCCTTTACAACTCAAATATTTCCTTCCTCCCAAATATGGCTATCCTATTTTATAAAGGAGACACCTATTTTTTCTCAAAAATATGTAAATGAATAAAATCAACTGTTATTCCGTACTTCCCCCTCTCCCCCGCCCAACCTTCAGCTCATGGGCAGCAAACGTTTAGTACTAACCCATGAAAGGTCTTCTAGACACAGTGAAGCCGGGGTAAAGCCTTCCATCAGAATGGGTTGAGTCGAATGCCAGTCCCTAAAGGTGAGAAGGGGTTCACCTTGGCCCACATCAGAGCATCGTTCAGGGAGATGGCGGATTTCCCATCTTCAAGGAAATGCACGGGGCCCTGCACACGGTGAGAGTTGAGGGGAGAAGAGGAGTATAAATCCGCAACGTTTTTAAACAGAGACAATCCCTCCAATAGAAAACCCACGGGAGATGTTTGCACGGTGCTGACAGGAAATGAAAAAATACAGACTTGACTTTGGGTGGCGAACCCACAATACAATATACAGTGATGTATTAAACACTGTACACCTGGAACCTATATCATTGCATTAACCAATGTCACCCCAATACATTCAATACAAATGTTAAAATAAAAGTATGAGAAAATTAGTTTTTTGAATTGCTACATTTTAAAACATCTTAATGTTAAATATATCCTGATGTCTTTCAAAATAGGATTTAGTTTCATAATTTGAGATCTTTCAATACAGCAGTGTTAACAGAGATAACAGGTAATGTTAATCTGTTAAATACTGCAAAGTTACCATTTTATACAGGCATATATGTCTCGTCATAGCCTTAAACGTACTTTATGTTTAATCATACGGCTGGGAAGTTATTCCAGCCAGAACCTCTGAACCTGCTGTGTGTGTGTGTCTGTATAATTAAAATCATGCCAAACATGTGACTTGCCAGCAGATCTATAATTTAGTTATATCAGTTAGTCCATATGTCAAGGGCAGTTCTAAAGAACTAAATGCAAAAAAATAACAACAAACAATGCCCTAACTGGTTTGGCTCAGTGGATAGAGCATCGGCCTGCGGACTGAAGGGTCCCAGGTTCGATTCTGGTCAAGGGCATGTACCTTGGTTGCGGGCACATCCCCAGTAGGAGGTGTGCAGGAGGCAGCTGACTGATGTTTCTCTCTCATCGATGTTTCTAACTCTCTATCCCTCTCCCTTCCTCTCTGTAAAAAATCAATAAAATATATATTAAAAAAAATAATAACAACAAACAAAAAAAACCTCTTTCAATCTGTATTTCCCAGCTCTGAGAAGGAAAAGCATGATTTTAAAAACACAAAAACCTTGCTTATTTAGGTTCTAAAGTTACCAGGTTTCTGAGCATGATTTCAAATAATACAGCTTGTCAACAAATTATTTCTAGACTAGAGGCCCGATGCATGAAATTCGTGCAAGGGGCTCGGACCTCGCAGCCCTGGCTTTGTCCGGAAGTTCATCCAGAAGGTTGTTCGGCTGTCCGGTCTAATTAGCATATTGTGCTTTTATTATTATAGATCTTGGAAGATCCATCATAGGAAGTAGACAGCTTCCCGTCCACAGGTCCTTGAAACCTCACAGGTGTCACCAGGCCCCTTGATTTTCTGTGGAGGCAGCAATCTCCTGGGCGGGCAGCCTCCCGCCGCCTTCACGTGGGTGAGGCACTTTGCGGGGTGGGGCAGAGGTGAGGCGGCACACCCACCGCTCAACTGCTCTCTCGGGAGCGGGAGGGGGAAGAGCCGGAGGAGGAGAAAGCAGCATGAAGCCATCACATGGTGGACACGGCACCCGCGTGCAGAGGGCACCAGGGTACAGGCTGGCACTGCGTGTGTGCTCCTCAGAGTATGTTACCTGCTGAGCCCTGTGCTTCTGATCCCTGAACGTCAGTCCTAATGAGCACATGTGCACTGTGTCCTGCCTGTTGTCAGACACACTGTGTGCTCCGAAGACTTAGCCTGAGTGTCGAGGTCACAGGGGCTAGGGCTTACATTAGCAGTGGCCATTTATTTGGAGAGGACATCTCCCCAAACACCTTCTCCGCTGGCCTGGAGGTTAGCGTTAGAGATGTGAGTACCACCCCCCATCAGGATGTGAGAACCGACTCACGCACCTGTGACTGTGCCTGCGAGGTGGAGCTGTGGTCTCCCAGAGCATTTCACGGGGACTCAGCTTCACTTCCAGGGGCACCTACCCCTGGTCCTGGCTCTGGGGCGATGAAGGCCTCTCTCTTTTCAGGAGGTAACTGCCCTCCCGCCCCCTGGTGTGCACTGGCAGGCCCGGCAATCATTCTCCATCACTACCCCACTGGACAATAGGGACCATTCTTAGGAACCGAGCCATCCCTCATGATTGACCCTAATCATTGTTAGTTGCTGAACAGTTCAGTACGTCAATATAAGAACATGCGTACTATGTCAATCGTATCCATCTATGAGTTTACAATTGTTTTCTTTGTGTTTATAAGGTACAACTGGAGACTATGCAGTCACATTTAACTGGCTATAACAATCTACACCAGTGGTTCTCAACCTTTCTAATGTTGCGACCCTTTAATACAGTTCCTCATGTTGTGGTGACCCCCAACCATAAAATTATTTTTGTTGCTACTTCATAACTGTAATTTTGCTACTGTTATGAATCTTGATGTAAATATCTGTGTTTTCCGATGGTCTTAGGCTCTACAGCAGCGGTTCTCAACCTGTGGTTCGCGAACCTGTGGGTTGAGAACCGCTAGCAGGGTCGCCTAAGACCATCGGAAAACACAGATATTTACATTCTTGCACAAATCTTCATGCATCGGGCCTCTAGTTTGTCATGATGATCTCCCTTATGTAATGTCCCCGAGGACGGGATCTGTATGTATTTTAAGATATTTGTCACTGAGTAGACACATCGTTTGCCTGTTACGTGGGTTCCTACTATGACAACAGCACCAGCAGGACTCTCTGAGTTTATTTTAAGGGGCGAGAGACCATCTGCATAACCCTGGAAGCCTGGGGGGGTCTTCTGGCTGGGCCTCAGTCCTCCGGATCAGCACCTACGTTTCGTCAGATTAGTTATTTTAGAATCACATTTCAAAAAAATGACGACACAAATAAGAGGATGGAAATGCGTAATTTCTGCCCGCCGTTAGACAGTACCTGGATTTTTAGCCCCGTGAGACAAGAGATGTGAGCATCAGAATGGCTGGGAAGGTGGGACCCCGTCACGTAGTCCGGCCCAACCATCCCTCTGAGCGGCTCGGCCTGCAGTCTCTGGAGTAGGGCTGCATGCACCCTTCTCTGTGACTCGGAAGCCGGCGTGTAGGGGGAGTCCTCTGAGGATCTGTATTGTCAACACACATGGCATTTCCATGTTTTCGAAATCTCAGAATGATTCAGGCTTAGATTAGAAACAGTCCCAATGACTTTTTAGCCCCCCTTCATAGATGATGCCAAGTCAACTTTAGACTCAATTTACAGTAAACATGAAGGACTTTAAAAAAGGCGGCATTGTAAATGATTACTGAACATCTGCCAAACAAACCAAGAGTCCTTCTTTTGTTAGCGTGAATAACGACAACCCGCATTCTGAACGAGCCTGTCGATGATACTAAGCGCTCCCGTTCTTATGTCAGATTCACTCACGGGGGGATGGGCTGTGTGCAGGCTCTCCACGCCTCCAGCTCCTCAGAGAGGCACTCGATGGTCAAAGGCACGGACACCTCCCGACGTTTCAATAGCTGACTGCAACATGAGAAAGAAATTAACCGCTGACATCAAAGACAAAGACACCAGAAAAGCAAATAAACAACTGCAATTTTAGATTTAACAACTACTGTTCAAAAATGTATGTGTCTAACCTGAATGTGTGTGTGTGTGTGTGTGTGTGTGCCTGATCACTGTGTAGTTCACCTGTAAGTGCTGGTGAGTCAGAGATGGTCCACAGCTGTGGGCTGGGTGACAGTCTGAGGAGTGAGGGATGGATACAGGAGCTGCATAATGTATGGAGAATGGTTCGAGAAACCAAGCTCTGCTGACTGATGGCCACGCACGGCGTCTGTACGGTACAGTGTGTGTTTGCACTAAAATGAATGTTGGGAGTAAGAAAGCAAGCAGGAGAGCAGGTGGACAGTGTCAGCTAGCAGGGAGGACTGGGGTGCAGCTGCATTCTCTACAGACAGCTGTGCCAAGCAGCAGGGCCCGCGACAGCAGGACCCACCGTCCTGTGGAGTGACACCACGCAGGCTGAGTGGATACACCGACGCGTGCGGCAGTGTTGGGGACACCGGCTCAGTGAAGAAGCCTGTCCTCTCCCCCAGCAGGGCTGCTCACCTCGTGTACTCGTAGAGCGCGGGGACGATGCTCGCGTACTGTCTCCTGGCGGCCAGCAGCGCGCCCGCGTAGCCACTCAGGATGAGCAGCTCGTTCCGCGCTCTGTCGGGGAAGATCGTTCGGTTTAAGAAGTCCGCACCTTGAAGTCTAGAACATCATTCTCATCTGTAGTGACTGTACTTGTGTCTCTCTATTCTAATGGGTGACACTGATAGCAAACTCTGTTTAGAAAATTTCATAAACTCGAGGATGTTGCCCTCATCAGGTAACTCAGCCAGGCCTTGTGCTATGACAAATTCTGGTCAAAACACAGATCTTCAACGTCATCTCACTCTTGCCTTCTTGTTTTTCTCTGTTGCTCCACTGCTCCCTCATGTGCTCGCTCCCTCAGGAGCTCCTGGGTCAGATTAGGAATCCCCAGCCCGCGGACTGCTCACCCACCACCTTCCTGCCCAGGATCTGCCACGCGTGCAGCCACGGCTTCGTCTTCCCACACGGGCATCAAGCAAAGGGGGCCCAAGGCCTCTAGTACAGATTATCCACAGTCTCGGAACCTCAGCCACATGGAACAGTGACCTTAAACCAGGGTGGGGAACCTCTGGCCCGAGGGCCGTGTGAGGCCTGTGAAATCATTTGGTCTGGCCCTGCCAATGCATTAGGGGTGAGTTAATTAAATGTTTGACCAAATAGAGCAGGCTAATTTTAAAGTTGATAATTTAATGTGGTCAGCGAATGAGGTTATGAATATCCAACTGGCCCTGGCAGAGAAGGTTCCCCACCCCTGCCTTAAATGACACCTGTTTCCGGGGGCGGCATTACCTTTGATGTCCTAGCCCTTTCACTTCTTCCCCAACCCAGCACACTTTGCACACATGGAGAGTTAACAGATAAGATCATCAGTTTCTCAGGACTTGGAGGTCCAAAGCCACCAAAAAGCTTTAAATTAGCCCTATTTGAACCTGGTGTGTATGTGTGTATGTGTATGTTCATACATACATAAACATACAAACACTATTAGTAAAGGAGGCCATGAAGATTTATGATTTCTGGTTCAAATTGACCTCTGCATTTTTTTTCTTAAGATGACAACAGATAAAAACATAATTTTTTCTACATGTCCTTCTACCTGTCCAAGATGATCTTATTTCTTGATCTAAACACCAAAACTCGCAGAGCCACCGTGAAACACCACGTGGCTGCAGTGATGGATTCTGGGGAAAGGTACTCACTTAGTACACGTGTGCAGGAGTAACTTTTCAGTACGAATGTAACTCAGCAGGTCAAGAACGGGATAAATGGTATCCAAAGTCCAATCTGATCTACTGATGTATTCTGGCAAAACAGAACGAAGTAAAGAGTCTCTAAGTAACGGTATTCGTGTCTGCTCACCCACTGTTGAACCCATGTGATCAGCTCCCTTCTGGCGAATCCTCTGTCCCTGGGATCAGACCGCAGGCATTCATTCACCCACCGACCCTCTCCCAGGCCCCACACCATGTGGTCAGCAGTGTCTTTTCTTTCTCAAGGTGGGGTGGCTAGTGCTTGATGGGAAAGCTTTTTAGCAGTATGATTGAAAACATGAAATAAATGAGTAGATTTTAAATGTCTCTACCAACTAAACACTCACCTTTGACGAAGTCAATGCCAACAGGAAGGGCTTTCTCAGGTTCTTGACTTAACAAGTAATACTTTACAGCTTCAAACACGCGGCCATCTGCGTGCGCTGTCTCGGCTAACTGCATACATTCTTCTACGGTGGGCAGCTTGCACTAGAAAATAACCGGGTTGAGGGCAATATCACCAAAATGTGTAGGGACAGAAGTAACAGTGTAAGTACTAAATCAGTTTCATGTTTATTTCTTATGAAAGTTGCTCAAAATAGATGTGAATAAAATAACTTGTACTGAGATATATTTATGAAACTATCTTGAAGGTATAATAATAATAGCAATAATAATGAATAATAATAAATAGGATGTTGCCCAAGAGTCAGCGGTTTTTATCACACATTACCTAATAAAAGAGGGGGAGTGAACTGCCTGGGCTGTGACATCGGAACTAGTGCCTGCAGCTGTAATTTAGGGGAAAATGCTGAGGTTAGTTATTTTAGAACAAAGACGCTGACCATTATAAGGAACTTACATGGCACGCTCTTCCATGTCCTGTACACAATACGTTCATGTCACGTGGCCCCTGAGACAAAGCAGCTTCATTTCAAGCAGAAAGGCATACATTGTACAAGCCTTACAAGTTTAGCTTTGCCGTTGAGAAATCCCACACTGTGTGGGGTGGAGCCTACGGATGCCATCACTGCAGGGTGAAAGGCAGTACTCCCCACGGTCTCTGTTTTAAAAAACCCAGTTCACACCGCGTCTGCTCCTCCCGCAGGGGAGTTCTGCTTCCCTAACGAGGCAGGGATTTCGTTATCTCCTGCATCAAATTCCAACAACGTCCATGGTTGGGTCAGCTAAATCGTTTAAGTTTGCCCTAACCGGTGTGGCTCAGTGGATAGAGCATCCGCCTGCAGACTGAAAGATCCCAGGTTCGATTCTGGTCAAGGGCATGTACCTTGGTTGCGGGTACATCCCCAGTGGGGAGTGTGCAGGAGGCAGCTGATCGATGTTTCTCTCTCATGGATGTTTCTAACTCTCTATCCCTCTCCCTTCCTCTCTGTAAAAAAACCAATAAAATATATTAAAAAAAAATAAATTGTTGAAGTTTGTCGGTTAGTTTCTGAGTGACACTGATAAATGGCTTGATGCTCTGGCTCTCAGCACTCTGGCCGCCACGGCATGAGCTGCCACAGCAAGAAACGGTTCATGCTGTGACTCTGGAAAGTGTGGCTCCTCCTCCCCACCCATCTCTTCTCCGTGGGCACCTGCCGCCCTCTCCCCCTCACTTTCCTCTTATGTCCCCTTAAGTTACTGAAAAGGTTTATTCACTTTGCTTACTTACTAGTGAATTTATTCAATAGTTTCATATTTTATATTGTTTAAAAATTAGGTATATTTAACATTAAAGATCACGCAACCTCTCAGAAAAATCACCACAAACTACAATACAGGAGTTCTCATGTGTGTGACATCTCGAATTGTTGCCCATCCCTACTCACTAAATGACAGTTACACATCGAGCAACTCCTTGTGCTTGGTCCTGCGCCCGGCTAGATCAGAAAGGCTCCTGCGCTTGAGGAAAGCTCAGAGAGCAGGGGGGATGCACCCCTGTACCCCATCAGCGTCTATAGACGCAGGCGGCCGACCTTCCCACTGCCACGCGCGTCTATCGACGCAAACCTCGCCTATCAACTCTGGTCGCCCACTGTTAAAATCAGACTTGTTAGTGACATCTCTGGGTTAGTAAAGAAGATTATGGTAACTTAAATTTGTCAATATTCCAGCGCATGGGGAAGAAATGGGGATGGTTTCCGTTTTGGACGCGTGGCAGTTAACTGGTAAAACAGTGGCTCCCATGTAGATGTCCCACTCAAATAGGGCACGACAAGAGGAGGAAGGTGATCACCCCTGTGATTCTTGTCATATCTTAAAATTCCGGAAGTTGTACGAGTAACATAGTATTTGAATATATCATTGTTTGTACTATTCGTGAAGTTGTCCAGTTAGTCACCTCTTCACACATACTAGCTAGTCTTTCTGAAGTGCTATTGATGGAGCCTGCCGAGAGAGTAATTATGTTCTCTAGAACGTGCGGTGAAGACTTGGTGGAGACCTGCTCGCCCCTCCGGCCCGTCGTTAACAGCTGCGATCCTCAGTGCTGATCTCCCCACGCCTCCACATGGCGCCGGCCCCTCCTGGCCCAGGGACATGCTCCTGCGCATCCTGACACTGCGCAGCCGATGGAAAGCGCACCTACACACAGCATCCCTCTCCCTCCCAGGTGCGGCTCATTTCCACAGAAACCAGTTTCATTTGTCATGTTTATCAAAGCAAAGCACAGCTCATTGAAAGTGAGTCGGGGAAGACAAAGCGTATGAGGCAGTTAAAATCACTCTTCTCACAACCCACTGGTAGCGCCCAACATTTATCTTTTCACAAGTGTTTTCTCTGATATCGCACTCACACACACTCTCACAAACACACACAGTCACACACACTCACACGCACACTCTCACAAACACACACATACACACACATACACACTCTCACACTCACAAACACACACACATTCTCACAAACACACACATTCACACACACACTCTCAAACACACACATACACACACTCTCACACAAACACACTCACAAACATACACACACACACATTCTCACACTCACACAGAGACACACACACACACACACACACACACACACACACACTTGGTTTATCTCTATTAACACAATACTCAGTAAGTACCCATTATTGAATGAATAGGGCCACTCACACTGGGGGAAAAATCAAGGTTCGTGTAAGTAAAAAATCTTTGTTATTTTTAGAGTTGAAAATGAGAACATTTTTACTTTTATCTTCTTCTCAAAAGAACTATCTTCTTAAATACGCCGTGCAGTCATTTTCAAAATGAAAATCACATGGCACATGCATAGTCTCATAATCTGCTTTTTACTTGTGTTACAGCCGACGAATGTCAATAAAAACAGAACTTCAAGATCTTTTTAATGCATTAGTAGCACTAAAATACAGAAATGTCCTACAAGTTACATACACATATAACCTCTCTACTGTGGAACATTTGGGTTGTTTTATATATAATCTTGGTACATAAATTCCTATATTCTGCAAAGAAGCGTTCTTTTAAAGCGCTTAAGAAAAATGCATGCACATTTCATTATACGTTATCAATTCTTTCAAAGACCTCAAGTGGTCTACTTTTAAAAGTTGGCATCCATGAACCTTGAGTGCAAAGGGGGCAGTGGGGAGGGCTGGGGACGGGGCAGGCATGTTGAGGCTGGTGGTCTCACACACCATTAACTCACGTAAGGCAACAGCTTCCTTCCCTCCTCTGTGCTCACTCTCTTTATGCAACAGGAACAACATCCCCTGCTTTGCAGGGTTCCGTGAGGACAGAGTGATACACAAATACATGCGAACATTTAGAAGAGGTCCACCACAGAGCAGAAGCGCAATCAATGTCACATAGGGTCGTGTTTGTTGTATATACAAGGGCCCCAGGGAGAGCAGATCTTAGCTTCCCGGCCTGCATCTACCCCTGACCCTGAAATGAGTTCAGTCACGCACTGCGTCCCCAGCTACCTTCTCACGGAGATCGATCATCTCCTCCTCGCAGCCTGGGTAGAAGGCACAGAGCTTCACCAGCTGAAGTTCATTATCGGGAATCATCAGGAGCAGATCGGCTGCCAAATTCCTGGTCGCATAACAAAAGGGGAAACGCCCATGAGAACAAAACGCCACACACAACACGAGAGCCATGTCAGAGGAAGGAGACTCAGGATTCCTTCCACGCCGTCCTAGCTCCACACAGCACTGACCTCCTGCTCAATCAGCTCCTCGGCACAGATCCCAGGGACCGAAGGGTGGGGAGGAAAAACGTGTGATGAAATGCCTAAACAGTTCTTTTTAAAAACATGTTCTTATTGATTTCAGAGCGAGGAAGGGAAAGGGAGGGAGTCATGGATCAGCTGCCTCCTGCAAGCCCCCTGCTGGGGACCGAGCCTGCCACCCAGGCATGTGCCTTGACATGGGAATCAAACCCTGACCTCCTGGTTCAAGGGTCAACGCTCAACCACGTAGCACCACCAGCCAGGCTCTAAATGGTTTTTAAAGCTCTAAACGGAGTCTTCACATACTCACAGTTGATCCTGTCACTATATAATAATTGCCTGATCACACCGAGTGGAATTAGGTCTGTGCTTTGGAATGAATTGCAGACTGTGAAGTGAATGCTCGCCAGCCATGGACAAGGTGTCACTCATTGGAGCACTTAGGTTACGTTTAGAAGCTGGGCGTTCGGCCTACCTGTGAAACGTTAGGCCAGTGGTTGGCAAACTCACTAGTCCACAGAGCCAAATACCAACAGGACAATGATTGAAATTTCTTTGGAGAGCCAAATTTTTTAAACTTAAACTTCTTCTAATGCCACTTCTTCAAAATAGACTCGGCCAGGCTGTGGTATTTTGTGGAAGAGCCACACTCAAGGGGCCAAAGAGCCACATGTGGCTCGCGAGCCGCAGTTTGCCGACCACTGCATTAGGGGAAAGTCGCACACAAATGCAGTTTTCTGATTTACATTTTTCAAGATGTGATCAATGGAATAAATCACTTAAAAAACTAAGGTGTGTAAGAAACTGCATGTACAGCAGCTTTACATTAAAAATAGTGGGTTTTTTTTGTCCAGCTGGTACGGCTCAGTGGTTGAGCATTGACCTATGAACCAGGAGGTCACGGTTTTATTCCTGGTCAGAGCACATGCCCGGGTTGTGGGCTTGATCCACAGTAGGGGGCATGCAGGAGGCAGCTTATCCATGATTCTCTTTCATCATTGATGTTTCTATCTCCCTCTCCCTCTCTCTTCCTCTCTCTGAAATCAATAAAAATATATTTAAAAAAATAAAAAGTATTTTTTATAAAATTCTTTCCTAAAATCACTAGATAAAGAGTTTTTGGTTGCATGCATCATAACTGAGAAAACACTAATTTTCATAGTTTGAGATGTTATTATTCAACTTTCAAGAAACTGATAAACATCCAGCACGACTTTAGAAGAGGCGATACTTCAAGTGCGAATTAGGAAGGGTGTGCTGCGGGCTGAGACAAACCCTCCATCCCCTTTGTGTGAAGCCTTCAGGGAAATCTAGATCGGCCATTGATGTGAACAAGCTATTTTTAAAACATTAGGAGATATTTAATCAAGAATATAGTGAGCATAGAACAATAGAGATAATTTGTTGTGTCTGATTTTCTATTATCATTGCAGAGGTAAATCTTTGAATATTTTACAATTTCCAAATTAGAGTAATTCATCTGTTCTTGCTAAAATTATGAATGACTTTGTTTTCTGACACTAATTTAATAGCAGTTTTCAATAATGTTCATAAGAATATAGAAATTACTTGTTTTTATAATGTATAAAATTGCCACCCTAAAATTCTACTCAAACTTCTATCAACTACAGACAAAAATCTGTATTGAATTATATCCTGCTACAGTAAAATTTACAGCAATGCTATCTAATTTTATCCACTCATTACGTGAAATCACTATTTACTGAAAATTTAGTAAACCATATTACAAGTAATGATATGGACCAAATAAATGATCCAACCTCTTAAATTTCTCTATCAGAACAGGCACTTATGTTTGCTAAGCTGAATTAGCTATTATTTTATATTGTAGAGAGCCACAGTTCACTTATTATACACCGTTAGGTATAAAGCCACAGTGCTTTTGTGCCTAGCTTACAGGAACTTTTGTCATTCCTCTATAGTTAGGTTTTATATGCTATAAATTGTGGAAATAAGTTGGCATTCTGTAAGACAACGTGAAAACAGTTAATTATAATTTCTTAGTATAGAGTTGGTGTCCCAATAATGTACAATATAAACATTTAATTAAGCAGTTTCTATAAAAGTAGATGGTACCTGTATTCATCAGATGGACAGCTAGAAAGAAAACAATTCTGGGTATGAATACCATAGACAGGCAATGCGACCCCAGCTTTAACCAGCAGACAGACATGTGAAGGGTCCTTGGTTCAGGAAGCTACACACATTCTATTGAGATGCTGCTCTCTTAATTACTCTTTAAAATCTGTGGAGCTCTACTCCTAATCGCCACTGGACTTACAGACCCCCTTCCCCGGGAATAACCCGATCAGCAACACCTATTTCGGAATTTGAATGTTGCCCTGGTTTTCGGCACACATATCTCCATATGGATGGGTATATATAGGAAGAACTCCTGGGGGAGTTACAGGGAAACAGACGTTTGTTTTATATTAAAAGCACCTAAGATATATAGTCAGTTGAAAGATTTTTAAAACTTTTCAAAGTTCAATATCTATTCCTTTTGCTTTTTTTTTTTTTTTTTTTGCTTTCACCAACACACACACACACACACACACACACACACACACACACACACACACACACCACGTTTCCTTAGATTGGATGCTGACTTTAGCATGGAGGCAGTCACCTCTCAAAACAGACCTCATGCTTCGGGATGGGTCTGAGGGAAGCCACAGTGACTAGGTGACTGCCCATTGCAGTTCTCCACCGAGGGAAAGCTGGGTCTCTCAAAGGGTCAGCATTACATACACCAATGGGGGGTGGGTGGACCACGGCGTGCTGGTGGGGGAAGAGGCTCTTCTACCCCTGCGCCATGTGGGTCACTGGAGAGCTCCCACATGCGGGCGGAAAGGGAGGTGGACAGTGCTGCCTGAGTTAGCCCCCATAGGAGGTGGGCCAGTGTGATGGCTGCTGCAGTCTGCATGTGTGTGCCCCCAAATTCACGCGTGGAAACCAACCCCCAAAGAGATGGTACTTGGAGGTCAGGCCTTTGGAAGGTGCTCAGGTCAGGAGGGCAGAGCTGGCCTGAATGGGACTGGTGCCCTCACAGACGGGGCCACAGAGAGTCCCCCTCCCCCATCCCCCGGGACACAGTGGAAGATGCCAACTGTTAACCAGGCCGGCTCCATTGGACACCCAGTCCACGAGCACCTGGATTTGAAGGTCTCAGCTTCCAGAACCGTGAGAAATGCCTTTCTGTTGTTCAAAGCCACCGGGGTGTTTGTTACAGCAGCTGTAACTGACTGAGAGCCTGGGACAGTGCCCGCTCTGGAGACCGTTCATGTGGCCTTGAGTCCTGGCTCTTACCACGCTGAGGCCGAGGCCAATCTGAGAGCTCATCTTAAGGGGGCTCGTGTGCAAGGGGTGTACAGCGGGGAGAGGTCAAAGCCCTAGCAAACAAGCTTATCCAAATGCCTCGAGGCGCTAAGTAATTTGGTGAGAGAGAAGATTAAAGTCTAAAACCATCTTTATTCAACACATACCGTCTGAGTGACAGCATCAGCCTCGTCTTTCCTAAAAGTCCCTCCCTCACGAAGGGGGTCGGCCCTGAGGACAGGGCTCTGCAGAGAGGAGTGGGAGCCCATTGGACCGGGAAGCCCAGGTC
The DNA here is from genome assembly GCA_025583905.1 of Ia io. NCBI lineage: Eukaryota > Metazoa > Chordata > Mammalia > Chiroptera > Vespertilionidae > Ia > Ia io. The sequence continues at coordinate 103,028,614 of JAJQQW010000003.1, read as the reverse complement.
GCCCCTGCCACTTCCCAGGGTCTGTCTCCCACAGCGGTGCCTGCGTTCGGGGCAATGGCCTGTGCCAAGCCCCCGGGAAATCATCTTTGTTATTCCTCTCCATTGGAAAAGTGACTTTCTTTTCCAAACCTTAAACCAAGACACAGAGTCTGACAAGGAGGAGCGGGGATGCAGAATTTGACGTGCGGGAATGTGTGGTCCTGATAATCTTAAGATGCACACGTTAGCCGAAACCGGTTTGGCTCAGTGGATGGAGCGTCGGCCTATGGACTCAAGGGTCCCAGGTTCGATTCCGGTCAAGGTCATGTACCTTGGTTGCGGGCACGTCCCCAGTAGGGGGTGTGCAAGAGGCAGCTGATCGATGTTTCTCTCTCATCGATGTTTCTAACTCTCTATCCCTCTCTCTTCCTCTCTGTAAGAAATCAATAAAATATATTAAAAAAAAAAAAAAAGATGCACACGTTATTGTCTCCCGATGCCTTAGGGGCTTGGAGTACTATGGACTTACAGCTGGGCCACTTCGGGATGGGCCCCGGTAGATTCCATCCCACAACCATTACTTCATTCTCACACCCCCTTTCCTCTCACAACCTTACCTTTTACTAAAAAAGGGGACCCTGCATTGTTTATCCCTGCTCTCAGAAAAGATGCTTCCTGTTATTGAGCAATACAAAGAATGTTTGTGGTAGGTTTTTATAAATATTCCTTACCAGATTAAGTACATTTCTTTTTATTCCTCGTTTAAGAGATTTTAATACGATTATTATACATCAATACTGACTGTTATCAAATGACTTTCTGTATCTTTGGGACAATAATATGATTTTTCTATGTTATTCCATTAATGAGGTAAATTATATTTAATTGTATTTCTAAAGTTATCCAACTTTATCTCTCTGGTTTAAAGGCAAGTTACCCTTGATTCTTTTTATGTAGGACTGACTGGCTAGCTAAATATTTGGTTCCAGATTTCTGCATCCATGTTCATGAGTGAGATTCTCTGGCAGTTTTCCTTTTTGTACTGTCCTAGTCCAGTTTAGGTATCAAATATATATTAGCTTCTGATAATAAGAAAAAAATAGGACACCCTGTATATGCCCAACATGTGATCAAATGCGACTTGCAAGACTGAAAAGATGCATTCCATCACCATAAAATTCTTCTTTACATTTAGAAGCTCTTACCACATTGGGATCATCATGCATTTTCTGGCCAACAATTCCAGGGCGTAGTGGGTGGCTGGGGCTGCCGCCTCGCCCAGGACCGTGCCCACGCAGACAGCCAGCTCCAGCTCGTTCCCGCGGAGCAGGGATGCCATGGCCAGCTTGCCAGGGAGAAACAACGGCCTCGGGTCAGAGACGCACGCGGGGCAGGCACCGCTCCCGCCACGCTCAGGAAGCACCAGGGTGCATTGGCCGACACTCAGTCATTCTTACAGAACACCGCGTGCACTATTTCTACCCAGTATGGAGGCGTGACTGCAATTTCAAGTGGAAAAGCTGATCAAGGGCACACAGGAAATACTCTCTAAGGTTAGAATTTAAGAATTTAGAGCACTTGCTCATATTTTTGTAATTAATAATAGTCTCTCTGTAATATCCTCAATATGTCCTTCAGTTTCTATCAGAAAAAAAATGTAAATTATCGCCCTAACCGGTTTGGCTAAGTGGATAGAGCATTGGCCTGCGGACTAAAGGGTCCCAGGTTCGATTCCGGTCAAGGGCATGTACCTTAGTTGCGGGCACATCCCCCGTAGGGGGTGTGCATGAGGCAGCTGATTAATGTTTCTCTCTCATGGATGCTTCTAACTCTCTATCCCTCTCCCTTTCTCTCTGCAAAAAAATCAATAATATATATATATTTTTTTAAAATGTAAATTATTTTTTTAAATAAATTTTTATTGATTTCAGAGAGGAAGGGAGAGGGAGATAGAAACATCAGTGATGAGAGAGAATCACTGATCGGCTGCCTCCTGCACGGCCCACACTGGGATCAAGCCTACAACCTGGGCATGCGCCCTTGACTGGGAATTGAACCGTGACCTCCTGGTTCATGGGTCAACGCTCACCCACTGAGCCACCTGGCAGGGCAAAAGTGTCGGTTCTTAAAATCCTCATAAATAGTGTACAATGAGTATCAACTATCCCCTGAAGCCAGGGTTCTAAGGAGCCAGGAGCCCCAACTCTGCATCTGTACTTAGGACTTCCCTGATTCCATTAGTGGGTCCAGTGGGGACACCCTAGGCCCCCGTGGTCGGCAAACCGCGGCTCGCGAGCCACATGCGGCTCTTTGGCCCCTTGAGTGTGGCTCTTCCACAAAATACCACGGCCTGGGTGAGTCTATTTTGAAGAAGTGGCGTTAGAAGAAGTTTAAGTTTAAAAAATGTGGCTCTCCAAAGAAATTCCAATCGTTGTCCTGTTGATATGTGGCTCTGTTGACTAATGAGTTTGCCGACCACTGGCCTAAGAGTGTAACTGGTGAAGAACATACTGAAGGAAAACAAGATCTTCCACACGTCAGGGACGGAGTCCAAGTGCAGCCATTTCCCCTTTACCACCTCCTGCTTCTCACCTATGACAGACACTTCAAGCCGGCTCGTGGCAATAGCAGCTTGTGATGGAATTTAAAAATGTGAGGGCAGATCTCGGGTCTGGGGAGTGTCACCCTGGGGCGTGGAACGCATGCAGACCCGGGTATGACTCAGAGGTCAGCCCGCTCAGACACCCGCCCTTTCCCTCACATGCCCTCCACTCCCCCCCGCCCCCCCCACCGCCAACGCTGGCTGTACCTCCACGTCGTCCACGGCCAGGTGGCAGCAGGCGGCCCGCACCGCCCGGCCGCCCTGGGAGTGCCACTCCGCCAGCCGCGCGCTCGCCGTGTGCAGGAGCCTCGGGAGAAGAGGGACATCCCAGATCAGCAGGCGCCCCCGGGAGGGACCCCGCGCCCTGTGTCACGGGCTGGTGAGCAGATCGGAGGGACCTAGCTGGACACCCGTGACTTAGGTAGGAAGCCAGACTGGGGGAGAAATCAGGAAAGCCGTCTCTCTTAGCAGATGAGCTGACCAGTCCCCCAAATGTCAGAAAAAAGCCTAGTTTTCCATGTCTGCCACCCCTCTGGACTCAGTTAGGACTCGGCGACAGGGGCGGTAACCTGGAAGAGCTGAGGCGGGACTGGAACTTTCCACGGTGCAGGTGGGGACGGGCTGGGATTGTGTCAGGGCTGCAGAGGCAGGAGTGGGGGGCAGAGGGCAGCAGCCAGGACCCAGGAGGACACACTGGTCCCCAACACAGCGCTGCCGGCACCTGATGACCCTTTACCGGGTAAGGGTCCTGAACGTGCCAACACCCCAGTTTCTAGGGCGAAGTGGGAGCCCGAGGAGAGGGGGAAGGCCGGCGACGAGATTGGGAAAGGGAAGAACCTGGAGAATTCTAATCCCCTTGCTTTTGCAAACGTGACTCTTTGGACTTCTTTGCAAGAGGCTGACATGTTATTCTGGACACTAACACGGGCCCTGGGGTGATGACCGAGGTCACCGTGGCACAGTCCGCGGCGAGACTACAGGGAACATGGGTGAGCCCACCCCCTGCTCCCCAGGCTGGCTCCGCTCCAGGACGCGGGGTGCCGGCCGTGCAGTCTCCCCGCGGAAACCCGCTGGCCTTTCCGGAAGCCCAAGTGTGTCTAGGCCGCCCACGTGGCTGACATGTCCTGTGCACCGGGGCGGAGCTGCCACAGACCCCCATCCGGAGGGAATGCAGGGGGGCCTGAGCCAGCCACGTCCTCTGTGGGCACAGGAAGGTGGGCAACGGGCCTGCAATGCGCCTGAAGGGGAACCCCCATAGAAAACATGGACCCCAAGCACAGCCGCTCACTCGGTGAAGTCCTCCCCGCGGGCGTCCTCAGGACCCGAGGCCCCGGGCGGGGTGGGGGCTTGGCAGGTTTGCATGTTTCCCTCACACGCAGCCTGGAGTGGAAGGAAAACTCTCATTACTCTGTTTAAAAAGTAATCTTTACTGTTGGAAGTATTACAGATGTTCCCTTCTCCCCCCATTGACCCCTCCTCTCACTCCCTACTCCTCCCTGGGCCTTCACCGCACCATTCCTTTTTGTGTTTTGTTAATCCTCATCCGAGGATATTTTTTTCCCATTGATTTTTAGAGAGAGGGGGAGGAGGGAGATGGGGAGAGACAGCGAGAGAGAGAGAGAGAGAGCGAGAGAGAGAGAGAGAGAGAGAGAAACATCAATGTGAGAGAGACACACAGATTGGTTGCCTCCCACACCCACTCTGATTGGGGCCAGGGGTCCAGCCTGCACCCGAGGTCTGTGCCCTTGACCAGAATGGAACCCCCAGTCCCAGGGCCAATGCTCTCACCACCGGCTAGGGCACACACTGCTACTTTAAGTAATCCTTGGCTAACCGTTGGTGAGTGACAAATTTCAGACTCGTATTCTGAACAAAGGATACCTAAATCATGTTTGAAATTTAGGCCAGAATTTGGAGCCACCTTAGAATTTGAAAAATAAAACACACACACACACACACACACACACACAAAAAAAACAACAGGTAAACTCTGTTGTATGACCATGAAGCCTCAGTGCTCAGTCACCAGGAAAAGCTGGTTAAGCTCATGCAACTTTCAGCAGCGAGCAAAGCTCCGGGTTCCGAGAAGCGTGTGCACGTGAGGACCTAAAGCAAGGTCAGCGTGGCCACGGCACAGACCCTGTGGCTGCAACGCCAGACAGGAGGCTGGGCCGGCCCTGACTCTGTCCGTCAAGACGGCGCTCAGTCAACGGGACCCTCTCCCTTCCACGCCCGCCCTCCGACGTGCGCGTGTGACTCTGAGCCTGTACCTGGGCCACCAGCAGAGCTTCCTTCAGCTGGCCCCGGGCCATGAAGAAATGGACCAGTTTCCTCACATCGCCGATGGCTATGCAGTACGGGATGGCGGCGTCCTTGTCTTCCTGCATTAGCTGGTCGGCTCTCCTAATGAAATGAGGATCATTTCTCTTTTTACAACACAGTCATTTCAAGGTTCTCGGGTGGACTGCGATTTTCTGAAATATCTAAACTTTGAGGCAGATTTCATAAAAGCTTTTTTGCATATCACTTTTTGGAAAAAGACAGATTTTATGATCAAGTCAAGACAGAAGACAAAGGTTTTCTGTAATAATAGATACTCCAGGTACTTATTTTCCCCTAGACCACTAAATATATCCAGATTTTAAATGTACCGACCAGGCCAGGCCTTACAATCACTGCAGCTCATCTATTTACACGCAAGATACATTTTTCTGAAGGTGAGTTGTCGACTAGATACGGTGCCATGGCAGATCTGCTCTCGACTGGATTAATAAATGTGTGGGCATCTGCTTTGTTAAAGAGGCTTTTAAATGGTACCGTGAACACAACGAGGGAGAGAGAGCTTCTAAATGCAACTTGCTTAAAAATCATTAAAAAGAATGATGCAAGAACATAAACAGTGATCATGAAAGGTGGGGTATTGTAAGTGAACCAGGAACGTTCCAGACAGGTGAAGGGGTGGGGGATCCTGACGATGAAGATTACGAAGGGTACCCGGGGGTCCCTCTGTCTCTACTGTACCCACGTCTGTCTGTCTCTGCTTCTCTTTCCCCACTGTCGTCCCAGGTACTTTCCCAAAGACCAGACTAGTTCCTTCCAATCGCACTCGTAATGCTTAACCTGCTTTGTTGAGCACGAACCTGGTTTATCTAATTTGTGTTGGCATTTGCACTAAATTGCATTCCAATGGCCAATCTTTGGGCAGGGGCAGTAGCTGCATTTTATGTTGTTTTTCCAGCTCACCTTCCACCATCCCCAGTATATAGGGTCATTGGGGTTCCTCCCAACAGCTCTCTTGTTATCGTGTGACCCCGATTCCCTGGTTACAGCTGATTAGAAACAGTATTCTCCTTGGCATTTGGAACTAGGAAGAGAGACCGCCAATCAAACTCAATGGCCGGGTCTACAGAACGTAGACTTGGGAGCCTTGGGGAGAGAGATCATTTCCTGGCCACCATGAGAACCACGGAGCAGGGACAATCTGGTGTCAGTTTTCAAAGATAAATGAAAAAGAGCTTTTGCTGAGGTTAAGACAAAATTGTTTTGAGGAAAAAACGTCCTCAGCTAACTTGACCTCCTAAGGCTTCAGTGGGAAGAGTAGCATTAAGGACCCTAGCGAAGACCAGAGAATTCCTGGGGATCTTGGAGCTTAGGGGAGGGAGCCTCCAGCAGAGGGAGCCTCCATCGGAGGGTGGAGCCGCCTGCTGCTGAGCTCACAGCTGGGAAAGCAGGTGCTGGGGACCCGCCTCCACGGCCAATACGGTAATCCCTTGGTGTCCAAGCTTCACTGACTGATTTTTATTGGTAAATGTGAGGTGCAATTCAATTTTATTATAAACTAGAGGCCTGGTGCATGAAATTCTTGCATGGGGGGGGGTCCCCTCAGCCCAGCCTGCACCCTCTCCAATCTGGGACCCCTTCAGGGATGTCCAACTGCCGGTTTAAGCCCGATGGGAACAGGGATTGGGCCTAAACCGGCAGTCGGACATCCCTCTCACAATCGGGGACCACTAGCTCCTAACTGCTCACCTGCCTGCCTGCCTGATCACTCCAAACTGCCCCCCACCGATGGCCTGGTCACCCCCAACTGCCTCCCTGCTGGACTGGTTGCCCCTTACTGCCCCCCCTGCCAGCCTGGTCACCCCCAACTGCCCCCACCCCTGCCAGCCCAGTCACCCCTCACTGCCCCCCCTGCTGGCCTGGTCATCCCTAAATGTCCCCCTGCTGGCCTGGTTGCCCCACACAGCCTGCTGTTCAGTCGTTTGATCGTCCCTCACTAAGCCCCCTGCCGGCCTGGTCGCCCCACGCAGCCTGCTGCTCAGTTGTTTGATCAGACCTCACTAACCCCCCTGCCAGCCTGGTCACCCCACGCAGCCTGTTCGGTCATCCGTTTGGTTGTTTCAGTTGCGACAGTTGCTTAGGCTTTTATATATCTAGATCATGTACCATGAAATAAAAATGGTAAGTTTTCATTTTTAATGCCAGATATAAAGTAAATACTCATAATGTTGACATTTTAACCCATGGTATCTATGAATACTACCTTATTTGGAAATAGGGTCTTTGCCAATGTAATTAATTAAGATAGGGTTAGAATTGGTTAGGGGTTAAGTCAGACCCTAAATATGATATGGGTCATGCCCTTATAAAAAGAGGGGAATTGGGGCACAGGGACACTCAAGAATAATGCCATGTGAAGACAGGCAGAGGTTGGAATGATGTGTCTGCAAGCCAAGGACTGCTGGCCACCACCAGGTGCTGGGAGGAGGCGTGGATCTGATTCTTGCTCAGAGCCTTCCGCAGGAACCACCACTGCCGACAACTTGATATCAGACCTCTGGCTCCGGAACTGGGACGGAATAAATTTCCATTGTTCCAAACCACCTCGCTTGTGGTGCATTGTTCTGGCATCCTTAGAAAGCGAATGCATCTTAGAAAAAAAACCTTGTTTACTACATTCTTAAGTAAGGACATCTAGTGAAGTTTGCTTGGTGTTGACGCTCTCCTTGACCACCTGCTCCGCCCTAAGGTCCCTGGAGAGGAAAAGGCGGGACGAGTGCTGCTGAGAGAGTTTCTGAGATTACGGAGGAAGTGTCCCACAACACTCTGGGAACCTCCAGAAAATCTCACCACTTACCTTTCAATAGTAACACAGTCAGCAGCGAGCATGTCTGTGGACCTGTTGTTCCACCACTGACATGGGGAACTGGCCTTCCACTGACTTTATCAGATGGCAGGTCGAACATAAGAGCAGCAAAATGACTTGCAACCGATTAATGTATCGTATCAGAAGACACTAAATTCAGTTATTATTTAAAAGAACATAAAGTATAAATCTCAAAAGCTGCCGTCCTCTTCCCCTGCTGTTCCTATGCGAACATATTTGGAAGGGCTCTGGGACACGGACGGCCTTACCTCTGCGTTAACTTCCTCCAGTACTTCATGGAGACGCCCGGTGCCACGGACAAGGCTTTGTCCCACTGCAGCAGGGGGAGAAGAGCAGAAACACAGCCGTTCCGATGCACAGTCTCACGCCCAGCAGACTTGTTCTTTAATGAACTCACATTTATGAAACAAATGTGTATTTAGAGTGTGAGCATTTCCAGGGTTACTTTTCTATTCTATCTCATTCATCTCACAGAGTATAAATATTACTATATCCTATATAATAAAAGCATAATATGCTAATTAGACCAGATGTCCTTCCGGACGACCTTCCCAATGAAGCCGGGGCTGCGAGGGAAGCCCGGATCCCAGGTGCCAGAGGGAAGCCAGTGCCAGCAGCCAGGGGAAGGAAAGGCCTACTCTTGCACAATTTTCATGCACCAGGCCTCTAGTCTATAATAATAAAGGCTTAATATGCTAATTAGACCGGACAGCCAAATGACCTGGATGACCTTCTGGACGAAGCTGGGGCTGCAAGGGCTGAAGCAAGTCGCCACAGCTGTGAGGGCTGAGCCCCTCGCACAAATTTCATGCATCAGGCCTCTAGTTTTAAAATGAAATGATATGTAAATTGTATTATTTAGCAGGGAAAATCCCGAACTAGTCCTAGACAGAGAGACAAGAGCTAGAAAGAGGGGGAGGGAGAGAGAAAGGAGGTGATGGTGAGGGAGGGAGTTTTTAGTTTGAAAAATGTATTAACTCATCATCCAACACAACACCAGAGTAATTTGTTCTGTGGTATTCTATGTTCTACGTTCAAAATAATTTGCACTGAGATTTTACTTCACTGTTATGTTTAACAAATATATCTATTCCTATTCTTTCCTTACTCATTTTTATAAATTATACTTATTGTAAATTCTTCCTTTACAATTGGTAACACCAGTCTTCATATTTAAAATATTAGACTACTAATAAAAGAAGCTCATTGCTCAATCAAGGCCGATTGTGATTGTGATTTCAAAATGTGGAGTTCACTACCTTCAAGTCTGGAAGGGAAGTGAGGGAAAAATATTCTGAAAGATCACTACATAAATCAAAACTTCATTTTATTTAACAAATTTTTTAATCCTCACCCAAGGATATGTTTTTTTTAATTCATTTTTAGAGGGAGAGGGGGGAGAGAAAGAGAAACATCAATGTGAGAGAGAAACATCGATCAGTTGCCTCTGAGGTACGTACCCCAACAACCTAGGTATGTGCCCTGACTGGGAATCTAACTCACAACCTTTCTGGTGTACGGGATGATACTCCAACCAACTGAGCCGCCAGACAGGGTGCAAAACTTCATTTTAATTAAGGCTTTTCAAAACAGAGCTCTACTGCAATTAAGGCTATAAAATTGGTAAATAGCCTAAAAATAATGTTAACGTTTAATCAGGTAATTTTAAATATTATATAATTTATAATCATGTTACCTAAGAAAGGGAATTTAAATATGTTTTTAAGGGAAAATTAACTATACTGTAGTAGGAGGAAATGGAAAAAAGAAGTTGAAATGTAGATTAAATTAATGTCATCAAGCCCTTTCAGTAAGAACAAGTCTTGTAAGTGAAACGATTACATGTTTTTCTAACCTCATAGTACTCACCTTGCAGAAATAAGCAATCTGTAAGGAGGTGATGATGAACAATGAATGATAAGGACACCCAAATTGCTAAAGGATTTTAAGCACAGTTTCTAGATCATTAGTCCACCGATAAAACTGCACCTGATTAAAGGATCTTTAGTTAAATTTGAATTAAATATAGTTTAAAATTATATATACCAAAATAAAAAATTCATAAAGATAAAGAATTACACTGTTCTATCAAAATTTATTTATTTTTCTCTTTGGCTTTTGATAGATACTATTCTTTCTAGTAGTGCCCTATTAAAAAGGTAACTTTTAGGTCACATCTTAACTTCTTCATAAGTAAAACCTTTACGCTGCTCCTAGATTAAATACTTTTTAATTTGCAATGCCTTTCAACAATGCTTTCAGATGAGACATTTTATTATTTAAGGTCAGGATGTAATTGTCTTTAGAGTATGAAGCAATTAAAAGGTGCATTAAACTTCATTTTGATATATTTTATTATAACTGTTGCTTAGCTTTACTTTATATTATTTATAAGTATCCTTACTTGTATGTCGTAATTATGGTAATTATGAAATTAACCAACTTAGACATTTAAAGAAATGATCAAGTATGAAATGAGTCCACATCATTGTAGTTTTTTTGTGTTTGTTTTTTGTTGGGGTGGGAGAATTTTGTTGAAATACACATGTAGAAAAATGAAAAGCTCAGTAAGTTTCCACCCTGGCTACACTCATGTAACCAGCACCCGGATCAAGGAACAGAGCCCGCCCCCTTTTGCTCTGTCAGTCACCGCCCACCTTCCCATGTAAGCACTTGTGCAGGATTTTAACAGGGCCGCCTCATCTGAACCTCTCATGGGAACTGTGTTTAGCTCCGTCCTCGTTAAGAACAGGCTGTGCCATCAGATGACCCTCAGTGGGAACTCTGGCCAGTGCGAGACTTAGGCATGACACACAGTATTCGCGAGGGAACCCGCGGGCAGGTTAGCCGACAGAGACGCTTTCCCGGAATCAGAGTCCAGCCTCGGGCAGTGGTTCTCAGCCTTCCTCGTGCGCAGAGGCACCGGGAAGCTTATAAAAGCTCAGATCAGCCCGGCGGGGTGGCTCAGTGGTTGAGTGTCCATCTATGAACCAGGTCAAGATTCTATTCCCAGAGGGCACATGCCTGGGTGGTGGGCTTGATCCCCAGTGCGGGGTGTGCAGAAGGCAGCCGATCCATGATCTCTCTCATCAGTGATTCTCTCTCTCTCTCCCTCAATAAAAATATATTAAAAAAAAAAAGCTCAGGTGACTGGCTCCACCCAGAGTTTCTGAATGGAGGCCTGGGGTGGGAAATGTGTGTCTAGCAGGTCCCTGAGCCCAGGACCCACTGTGATGGCCCACACCTGACGGACCAAGGACCAGCGAGATCCGGAGAAAGGTCAGCTTCACAGCCCCCAACTGACCAAGACAGACTGTGCAGTTAAACTCTCTGATGGCCCCTCACCTCGCCAAGCTCCACCATGAGTTCGCAGTGGCGCTGGAGCTGCCCGAGCCGCAGGTGTATCTCCGCGGCCTCCTTCAGCCTCTCCTCCGTGGTCGGCGCGCCGATGCCCCCTCCGAACTTGGACATCTTGACTGTCGTCAGCTCCTGGGCTTCAGACTGGTGGCAAAGAAAAGACCTTCTCCTGAACTGTGTGCCACCAGCGCTGGCCAGGCACCCGCCCGTGAGAGCACACTATGGACACGCAGTTGACACGCGTTCGGCACGGGGAAGCAGACCCTGAACCCAGCGCTTCTCTCTAAAGGAGGCTGCCTCTCTCACAGTGTGGGTGGGGTGGACCTGGGTGGGGGGGGCGGCAGAGACAAACTCCCACTCTCCCTAAAGCTCCTGGGTTATTTATGGTGACAGAGGCCCGTAGGCCAAAGGCAGTGAGGGAAAGATGCAGCAGTGACGAGGAGGCTCATGAAGGCCGCTGTCAGACGTTAAGTGACTGGCTTCCTCGACTGGCTCCTGTACAGTCAACAGGAACGGCGACAGTCAGACACGTCCAGCTGTCACAGTTCCCTCCATGCTGACGGGTAAGCTCACCGTGGACATTGCACTGCAAACCTAAGAGCTATTTCTTCTTCCCGGGCCCAGGCCTGGCATGTGGTGGGTACTGCAGGTCACCCAGGTGTGAGGTAACCAATACTTCTGCATTACAATTCACCAAGATCTCCACAAGTTTAATAAAACAGCTCAGAAGACAGCCTGCCAGGCCCCTGAGACCAGACCCAGCGTGACCCTCGCATCCCCGGCACCCGGTTGCAGGGTACATGGGAAGCATAGCAAGCAGGTCCAGGTGACCTGTGGGGTTTCACGAAGTTTGACTTACGAGAACTACGGCTGCCTCCTTGGTTCTCAGGACGTTCCTCCTCTCATGGTCAGACTCTCATGCTTGGTTTTTACTGGAGATTTATCTCCTAACATTCACGTATTTCAGTCGACTAACTCTATCTATATAAAATTTTAAAATAATCTATATTTTAACTAGAGGCCCGACATTCATGTACCAGGGGAGAGGGGTTCCTCAGCCAGGCCTGTGCCCTCTCAGGGGGAGGTCCAACAGCTGGCTATCCCCTGAGGGATCCTTAGTGCTTGCCAGCCATGAGCCCAGCTCCTGGCTGAGCGGTGCTCCCGCTGTGGGAGTGTACTGATCATCAGGGGGCAGCTCCTGCATTGAGCATCTGCCCCCTGGTGGTCAGTGTGCATCATAGTGACCAGTCATTTTTCCATTTGGTTGACTTGCGTATTAGGGTTTTATTATATATACTAGAGGCCCGGTGCATGAAATTTGTGCACTGGGGGGGGGTGGGGGGGTTGTCCCTCAGCCCAGCCTGCACCCTCTCCAATCTGGGATCCTTCTCACAATCCAGGACTGCTGGCTCCCAACCACTCACCTGCCTGCCTGCCTGATTGCCCCTAACCATTTCTGCCTGCCTGCCTGATCACCCCTAACTGCCCTCCCCTGCAGGCTTGATCACCCCCAACTGCCCTCCCTTGCAGGCCTGGTCCCCCCAACTGCCCTCCCTTGCAGGCCTGGTCCCCCCAACTGCCCTCCTTTGAAGGCCTGGTCCCTCCCAACTGCCCTCCCCTGCTGGTCTGATCACCCACAACTGCCCTCCCTTGAAGGCCTTGTCACTCCCAACTGCCCTACCCTGCTGGCCATCTTGTGGCGGCCATCTTGTGTCCACATGGAGGCAGCCATCTTTGACCACATGGGGGCAGCCATCTTCTGGAGTGACAGTCAATTTGCATATTACTCTTTTATTAGATAGGATAGCGAGAACGCACAACTCACTTTTGCCGGAGCCCCTCCTGTGTGCCATTGCACTCACCGTGCGGAACTTGAGCAGGTGCTTCCGGTGCATGATGCCTTTGCAGTAGTTGTGAGGAAGTAAGCTGTCATCCTGCCCTTTGATCACGGCCACCAAGGCCCACAGGTTGTCACTGCCACCTGGAGGCTAACAGTGGATGCAGAGTCAACAGCCAAGGACGTGCTCAGGAGGGAGAAACCCCGTGGCCGCTGCCTCTGCACCCACGCCATGCAGGCGCATGGAACTGAGCATGAGCAAAGGAACAGCCACGCTGCCTCCCACCGCCTGTCTCCAGGTTCACCTGCTTGCTTACACTGTGCAGGCATGTTCAGAGGGATGCAGTGAACCCATGACACCACTAAACATGTGATGACTTCATGACCACGGCTGTGACCATCCATTTCGGGGCAGAGGGAAATGCTCACACCTCATCCCTGTCATACTCACGGACAGACACTCTGAAAACCACCGGAGCTTCTTCCCACGTGGGTGTCCACCCAGCTTCTCTATTTCCTGTTTAATGTCCCGCGACACTTTGCCGCACAGCATGGGGGGCGTGCCTCGCAGGATGGCGTCATCTGGAAAACAGACATCACTCAGTGAGGAAAGACTGTCGGGAGATTTGATCTAAAAATAAAAATCTGGCCCGACTGGTGTGGCTCAGTGGTTGAGTGGCGACCTATGAACCAGGATGTCGTGGTTCCATTCCCAGACAGGGCACATGCCCAAGTTGTAGGCTCCATCCCCAGTGGGGGGCGTGCAGGAGGCAGCCAATCAATGATTCTCAGCATTGATGTTTCTCTCTCCCTCTCCCTCTCCCTTCTCTGAAATCAATAAAAACACATTTGCAAGTAAATAAATAAATGAATAAGTAAGTAAAAATAAAAAGCGGACTCATGCATATTGTCAGTACCCGTGTTCCCGATAATTTCCTTCCAGGGTCTGTCTGCCAGGATGCTGATCTGTAAAGGGGCGATTAAAGGGGCCAATGACCACAGCCGCACGGTGGAGTCCCGGGAGCAGGAGGCCATGGTGAAGGGGCGGCTGGGGTGGCACGTTAAACCTGAAGGAAGAAGAAACGGCTTTAACTGGAGTCAACACTGGACATATTTTTTATCTACACAGGCCTCAGAGAATGCATACAGGATTGAACTTTTGAAGAAGTGTTTCTATCTTGACTGAAAACACTGTAAGAATGGAATAAATTATTTAGCATATTCCATAAATAATGGATATAAATGGAATAGTTATGGGAAAGCAAACGGCCCTGGATGAAAATGTTGAAATCATATTTCAGTTTATTAATACCGATGCAGCACACAGCCATCTGTGACTCCATGGAAGTTCTAGCGACAAGGGCAGGAGCCCTTTCGATTTAAAATGACCAGAAATGCGATTCCCTCTCACGCTCAGTCCTATGCTGACTCAATGAAAAGGCCATTGGGCCCAAGCACATGGACACACATGGCTGGATTAGGGTTACTTTCTTTGAGGAATCATTTTTGCCTTCGTAATTGACCTACTTAGGCCCAGCAAGGTTTTGGTGCTGCAAATGAGAGTGAAGTGATGTGCAAAAGATAAGAAATCTGATTTTCCATACCCAACTCAATAATATTTAAAAACAAAACACCACTCTACATATCCGAGAACAGAGGTAGAGGAATGGCTAAATAAATTACATCTACTTTGTTACTGATTTCCTGTTTTATAACTTATCCCTGGACTGAGGGGAAGAGAGGAAGAAAAACCTAAGTCATACATGCAAATATGTGTGTGTGTGTGTGTGTGTGTGTGTGTGTGTGTAAACACAAGTACACCTGCAGGTAAAGACACCACAATGTAAACCAAAGTTATATTCTGCAAATTTCTGATGATGTTTTTATTGTCTGTATGGTTTCTAATGAAAATGTTATTTAAAAATGAAACAGTGTAAGACTTCTTAAAAACACTATACTGCTCAGAAATGACAATCATCATTAAGAGAGCACAATGTAAAAGCATGAGAAACACTTTACCATACACGTCTGCGCCATGATCGTACACGGTGTCCAGGCACGTCCCCTCGCGAGTGTCCCACACCCTCACCGTGTAGTCCCAGCTGCCGGAGACGAGGAGGTACGGGATCTCAGGGTTCCACACCAGCCCCCGCACGGGGCCCGAGTGCCCACTGAGAACACGGATGCAGGCGTCCTGAGTATAATCCCAGATTCGAACAGAACTGGAATAGAACATTCTGGGTATAATACCATTTCAGTTATAATTTACCTGAAATATTAACATATTCTTATTGGAGCACAATGATTACTTCTCAGTATATTAAAAAAGCATTTTATGTTTCAAGATATGCTAAGACTCTCTTCTTCATAGAAGATGGAAATGAATAATTAGGCCAGAGCTAGCGTACTGCAATATAGAGTATTTTTTCTCCTGACTTTCACTGGTCATTTGCTAATGATACTAAATGTACTATTTCACAGTTTATATGTTTAAAGAATTTCTTTCTTTAAATGAAATACCCAGAACAGATAAAACCAAAGAAAAATATGATTAATAACATGGATAGGACAATTTAAGAACACTTAAATTTTTTGTAAGTCATGAAAATACTGTCTATATGGCAATGGATATTACCTGAAAAATCAATTCATATTTGTGATTATATCAGTACAGAAAGTCATCCCTCCATGTTTCTGTCAGTATAATAAGTTGCTTATTCAGTGTGGAATCACTCTCAATCATTACAAAATTTAAATATAACTGGATTCATATGACTTGAATCTACTGATTAAACAAAGTACAAATGTTACTAAAATAAAATTTGAACTAAAAATCAACTTAAGACTTTCCCAAATGCCAACTTTGCTTAGACAATTCATACTAATTTTTTAGTCACAGATTTATATCAATCTGATGATACCAAACTATTGATACTTCAAAGATTATATTACACTATAAAGGAGACACATTATATACATTTGTATTTCTTTAAGGCATATCTCTTCTGCTTTCTAGAAAAAGACCTCTTCTTTCCCCCTTATCCAAGGACAGCACAATGTATCCAGGTGTATCAAAATCTACTTTTGGGTGCTAATTTCTTATATATATTTAAATTATTTTGTTTGATATCACACCTTCATAGATAAGAATATATTGATTTTTTAAAATTAATGCAATTAAATTGAATGCAATTAGGTACTTGTTAACTGCCAACATGTGAAGTACATATTTCAAACATTCCCACACCAGTTGGGTCATATAAATGGACTGGGAAATTCAGATCCAAAGCCACGCACCCGTCATCGGAGCCGCTGCAGAGGATGCCCTCCCTTAGGGGCGACCAGCGCACGTGGAACACCTTGGCCGTGTGCCCACTGAACACCTTCAGCGGCTGGTCCGAGCTGGTGGCCACGTAGTAGACGCGCACGCCTCCGTCTTCACAGCCAGTGGCTATCATGTCTCTGAAAGGCCATCGGAGGCCCATGGAGATATGGAAATATGAAAGATGTGGTGTTACTTGTTGCTGATAATTTTAAAACGCACACAGTTCTAACTTCGAACAGAAGTTTTGCTTCCTTAGTGAAGTGAGACTAAAATCTTACACAAGTAAAAACATAATTTTCAGAAACTGCCCTAATACCAACAATATTTCTCTCTTACTGTTCCCCTTTGACCAATTACATTTTTACTTTATTCATCTTAGACCTGAGATAACGGTATTTCTATTTCTATATGTTCTTTTTCAAAATGTCCAGATTGAGAACTTCTTGACTATTTCTCAGAACTCCTGGTACTTAGGACGGGTCCCCAGTGGTGAGTGATGGAGATGTGCTTGCTTGCTGGTAAGCAGACTGTTAATTACACCCACGGGCCCTCTGGTCGATTCTGCGGCGGCCGGGGTCAAACAGTTCCCCTGGGAAGGTCCGCTGGGATCGCCCCAAACCAGGGCTGTTCATCCAGGACAGTGGTCGGCAAACTCATTAGTCAACAGAGCCACATATCAACAGGACAACGATTGAAATTTCTTTTGAGAGCCAAATTGTTTAAACTTAAACTTCTTCTAACGCCACTTCTTCAAAATAGACTCGCCCAGGCCGTGGTATTTTGTGGAAGAGCCACACTAAAGGGGCCAAAGAGCCACATGTGGCTCGCGAGCCGCAGTTTGCCGACCACGGATCTAGGGCGAGTCACAGCCCTGTCTGCCGATTCTCTTTTGGCTTGAGATGCTCTAACTGCTGGAGGCAACGAAGGACCTACTAGAATATAACATGTGGATCTGATCTTTAAATGATCTTGTTTCACATTCTCAAGAGCGTGAGAGTAAGCTAAGCAAAGGCTTATGCCCTAGTGGTCATGCTTGGGATACTGTTTCCAAAGGGAGTCTGAGTCCTCGGCAGACGGTGGGGTCCTGGGCCCATCAGAACAGCCCCCCTAAGGTCTATTACCCACCATAAGCAGCTCCCACACCCTAGAGGCCAAGAGGCCACACCACAGGGCACAGGCCTCGAACTGCTGCCCTTTGTCACAGGGGTTATAAGAACGTACTTATATAGTCCTATGTGAAGAAATACACCAGTTTTCCAAGGGGCATGCTGATCTGTAAATGTGCAGATTACATCTGCCCAAGCCCACTGATACACGGGCTGGTTTCAATATCATTTGCATAATATAATATTTATAGGCATAAATGAATACATTTATATATATATGCAGATACATAAGTATAACATCTTAGAAATTAAATAATAAACATTCAAAGAGTGTACATACAGACATCAAAATTAATATTCAGAGATACCTTACGAATAAACTTTTATAAGTTCAAGGTGTTTCTCACTTATCTCCGAACATGCTAAGTAGAACATGAATATAGCAATTGAACCAATTTTAAAAGGATCTCTAAAAATAAAAGTTAT
Organism: Ia io; assembly: GCA_025583905.1. NCBI lineage: Eukaryota > Metazoa > Chordata > Mammalia > Chiroptera > Vespertilionidae > Ia > Ia io. The sequence continues at coordinate 103,010,755 of JAJQQW010000003.1, read as the reverse complement.
TAGGCAGGCTTGGTAGTAAGCGTAATAGTTAAGTATGAAGGACTTTTTGAAAAGAAAAACTTTCTTAGCCAACAAAGCATACTGCATTAATCACTAGTTTTAATTTCAACTGTCAAATGCCTATTAAACCTACGAAACTGAGAGATGAGAGCGTGGAACGGTGATGTTGGTCAGATCCAAGGGAATTTGTGTATTGAACACAGTGTTTGGCTAAGAACATAGAGCTACAAAAAGGTATCACTTTGAGAGCTGACTGCTCTATTTAGAAAATGACATGCATTTTAATAAACACTGCCTTTATAGTTGTTCGAGTGTGTGTATACATTTTGGGGGCCACCCTATAGATTGGACTGATTTATATTTTTCATTAGTTAGCCACACGCTTTATCCAAAGGCCTCAGAAAGCTGTTCTGAAAGCAGGGAATTGATGTTTCTAAGTCATATAAAGACAAACCATGATATAAAAAGACACTTGGACCCAATAAGCAATGCCGAGGATAGACAGGGGGATGCTACCTGAAGGGTGAGGAGATTCCCTCTGTAGTGACATTGAACTTGGTGGCTATTGCAATCTCAGAGATGCAATGATTCCTGGTTTCAGGGGGAAGAGACTCACTTGTTGTTTTGGCTCCAGTCACAACCAAACACGGCAGCAGGGTGCTTGTACTTGTGCAGCACTCTCCCATCGAGGGTTCGGATGATGCTGAAACCGAGTGCAACGTGTTAACTGGAAACAAACACTGTGAATGCTTCGTTCAGGGGGACAAAGAACTGAGTCAAGCCTGAGTATTTTAGGATAGGGGCCTTGCCTGCACAGCACTGGACACATTCAAAAGTGCTGGGTAAATGTTATCTACATCACATATTACGGATTGTGGGAATCTATGTATACCCATTAAAGGGGATACATTTTCATTTAGAAATGATTTCTTATAGAATTTTTTATTGAGGAAAAGCACAACTTATACATCTATTTTAAACCATGATGATATAGCTAACATATGCATGAGGTATTCAGCTTCAGAATTTATATTTAAAATAACTCATTTCTAATGCTGGTTACATGTCCTATCATTCCAAGTCCAAGATGTACATGTTGTAGTATTTCTCTGCATGTTCTAAGCGATGTAAGCAGAAATGTGAAGGACCCCTTTTCCCTAAAAGGATCCTGTATGCTTTAACTGCAATACCATATACATGACACCATAATGCAAGGCCTACTGACGCCTTTAGAAAGAAAAAAGTAAGTTGTGTATAAACTAATGTATTACAGGCTTTAAAGCGTTTTTGGAACAGACCCTCTAAGACACCGTTAGGTCCACCAGAGCTTCTGAGGTTACTGGGTGGTGTGGTGACCCATGCATATAAGTGTTTAGTCACTGACTGTGCTTCGTCATCAAATAAACACAGCCCCGAACGGACATGTGTCACCCCATCAAAAAACACGTAGGCAGTTTTCGTATTTTGGTTTGTATCAATTTGCAAATAGTTCTTTCAAGGGAAATATCACTAATCTTGTTATTTCTGAAAATTTTAATATCCTGGTAAAGAACTTTATGTTTTCATAAGTACTATCTTTCCCACTGAAATGAAAAAGTGAGAATAAGAAAACTGGAGCCTGTACAGCAAAACCGAAGATGGGACAAATCCCTACAGTCCAGCAACCATGAGTGTCTGTATCACCGCCAGAGACAGCAACCCCAGCAGCTGAGGGGGCATCATCAGATTAAAACATTATTTTAGCCCAAAGGCAATTTCTCCCTTGCGTAGTATATTTTGGAAACCTACCTTCCCCGAGGACTTAACCGAATTGAGAAAGCACGTGTTTCTGAGACATGGGGTCAGAGAACCGAGCTTCTATAAAAAGGCATTTCCCACATGCATTCCCTTATCCCTATGCTTTTCTAAACAATAGCACCTCCCAAACTGTGGAGAAGTTTCCAGAGCACTGGATAGCTCCCGAGTTGCTATAACACTGACCCGCCACTCCCTCCAGAATCTGAGGAGAAATTTAGACTCTTCATGAAAAGTCCTTCAAGCCTCTTTGAGGCCATTCACTCTCTTTTCGTTATTACTCGGGTAGTGCTGTCACTTTGCAGCAAAGGCTGGTTCCTTTTTATTATTTATTTATTGTTAATTTTTTTAAAATTGACTTCAGAGAGGAAGGGGGTGGGAGAGAGGGAGAGAAACATCCATGATGACAGGGAATCATGGATCGGCTGCCTTCTGCATGCCTCCGACTGGGGATGGAGCCTGCCACCCGGGCATGGGCCCTGACCAGGAACTGAACTGTGACCTCCCGGTTCCTAGGTCGATGCTCACCCACTGAGCCACACTGGTGGGGCTCTTTTTACTTATTTTTGAACATCGTTTCATCGTAATTTATTACTGATGCATCATAGCAATACAGCAGAGGCCTGTGTGGGCTTCTACATAGTATCGATGACAGGTGTGCACACATGAACCTCATCAGGACGTGCGTGTCGGAGCTGCCAGGACCCACTGGCAGGGCCCGAGGCATCTCTGTGGACGTGACAGCCGCACACAGCACTCACCAGAGACCGTCTCCGCTGCAGGTCGCTATTCGTTTGGGATCTTTATGACTCCAGGCGACGCAGAATATCCCATTGTTTCCGTGCTTCAAAAAATGCAAAATGCCTGTCAATAAGAAATAACGCACCTCTTTCTCTTATTTACTTCTCCGTCTAAGCATTATTTTGCTACGAGGAGCTGGCTGTGGGTGATGCTAGCAGAGGCACTGCGGCCACACCACAGCAGGCAGTGAACAGACACTCTAAGAATGTGTCCGGCTCTCACACTCCACCCAGGATCATTGTTTCAGAACATGACTCGGGGGGCTTCTGCCTCTCTTCTGACTCGGGGGCTTCTGCCCGGGTCAAGCCCCGGAAGTGCTTGCTGAGCTCCCTGAGGAGGAAGCTCTGCTCCCCGCCTTCTCCTGCAAACCCCGGGCTGCGGGGAGGGGGACCGGCCCGCTTCCTACCCCAGGGCAACCAGGCTGGAGTGTAAGACACACTGCAGGCATTGTGGCCACGACTGTTCTTCTCAACTTCAGAGTTTTACTTTTATGAAAGCAGAGAAGAGCAGATGTAAGATCATTCCTAGAACAAATGACCTCATTTATCTGTGCGTCTGCACTCTCAGGCTGAGGGCGGGGAAAGGGACGCAGGCCCAGTGCTGCGATGAGGACCTGTAAGACTCCAGAAGGATGTTATCCACGGGCATGTCATCCTTCAACGGGGACACGGGTGAATACGATGCTGCCACCCCATTCCCAAAGCTGACGGACGACATTTCAGTCTTACACAGCACTGGGCTGTGGCTGCTCTAGGGGAGAGAACATGCCTTTTACCCTGCTCCATGGCCGTTTGGCTAAGGCGGTCTCTAGCTGCTGTTTTTACCGCTTTGGAGCTCAGGGGGAGGCTCACAAAAATGGATACAAAATGGGGTCGTGTCCATCCCCGCCACCTGGAGCGCAGGCCCCCCGCCAGCTCCGCCCCCCCATGCGGAGTACACCCCGGCTCTCCAACATCCTGCTGTTGCTGTGTGAGGCGCAGGTAACCGCTAAGTCAAGCGGGCGTTGCTCATTTCCCCCATAGTTATTCTCCTAGATCTGAGCCATCTGATACTGGTCTTCGCTAGAAAGACACGGTGGATCCAGGCGATAGGAACACGGTGCTACGATGCTGGGCTCTGGGGTCGGGCTGGGGTGGCTCTAGCGCTAATGGACGGCTTCTGTAGGTCACAGGATGCCCTAAGAACAGTCCAAGAGATCTGACACCTGGGGTAAATAAACGTCTGGTATTGAGGGTTCCTCTTCAGGTTCCTTCCTTCTCCTGGCTCCCTTTGTCATGGGGTGCTGTTGTTCTAGCTTGGGGGCGGGGGGCAGGCGATGAGGGGGGGGGCATTGCTGGAGGGGAGTGTGGCTGTTACCTGGAGAAAGGGCAGGAGCGGAGCCCAGGCCTCTGTGGGCGTTTCCTCTGCTGAGGGCAACACTGCCCCCTGGCGTCGGAAGTTCCCAAACACTCCAACCCCGGGAGATCAAGGCTACTGGATCCTCAAAGGGTAAATCTTTTGTATAAACGGTTTTAAAGCCTCAAATATATACACGATTTTATAGACGTCGTATACTTAATAGACATTAACAGTAATCATTTGAAATGAATGGAATTTCAAAGTAGCAAGAGACAATCCTAGATTCTGTGGCATTTCCCTTGATTCCTATCTAACACGCTGACATGAGATCATGTATATTTCCCAAATTTTAGTGGGACTCCGTCCACTCTGGGTGACAGCTGACTCCAAGCAGAAGTACAAACCCCATCTGTGACACCACAAATAGAAGAGGAGAGGTCTTAGGACTTGTCATGGAATAGAAGGATTTGAGGACTGAAAGGAAACGTAAGGAACTATATAACCGACTTCCTGTCCCAGAGGCGAAGAGCTGGGTTCAGGCAACAAAGGATTCTCCCTACGTCAACAGTCAACAGCTAACCAGCGAGAGGCCTGGGGCGGTGACGTGGGACTGCTCTGGGTTCAGTCTCTTCCGGCTACTGGCTATGTGCCGAGATAACCTGGGGAGGGCTCAGATTCCTGCGAAGACCTGGTGCCACTGGAGGTGGATTGATTTTTCAGAATTCATTTAGACACGCAAACACCCTCTTGGGTTCTCTTCTAATTCAGAGAACACAATGCCACCTGGTGGTTCTCTATTACGTTAAGAGACAAAAGCACTGGAGCAGCCTAAGACATCAGGTTACTCAGCCACCAGTAAGTAACACCTTACCTCATTAAAGCGCTGCACCATTCTGCCCTTCTTAACGTCCCAAATGAAGGCACCATTTTGGGAAGTTGCTCCGGCAATACAATCCAAATCACCTGGGGAAACAATTTGATAGACGTTATCTGAAATGCCTGCCAGAAATGTGCTTCCCAAAAATGCAATTTTTGAAAAAGACTTGAGACTTGCTAAGTAGTTCTTTAAAAAAAATTTTTTTCATGTGAAAATCCACAGAATTAATCACACGGTCACCAGTGAACTGTGCTGATGTATAACCATTCATATTTACAAAACAGCTGCATCAGGGGAAACTCTGCATTGTAATTTAGAAAACACATTTTGTAATTTTAGAAAGCAAATTTTAACACTTTCATATATTCGATTCGCATAAAACTTTAAAGGAAAATGGTCATGTAAAAGGTGTTAAATCGTTAAAGGCATGTCTATACAAATGCAACTAAAATTAGATCGGTCACAATCAGCCTGATTTACCTTGGCTTTTCCCTATGGTTATGTGATACCAAAGGCCCGGAAATCCCAGTGTCCATGCGGGAAGTCTATTCAGAAAATCTCCCCAAAACTCACCCAACAAATATGTTCTTCCTCTGGGCCTCTGCCAGCACTTGGAAGACGATGACATTGAGGGGAAGAAGGTAATTCAAAGGAAAATAAAAGTCCGGAAGGCCATTTAGTTGTCCTCCCGATTTTAATGATATACTTCTTACCTGGCGCCCAGGAGAGGGAATAAATCACCCCCTCGTTCCCCGGGGACGTGTACACCGCGGTCAGCGTGTCCACATCCCAGACCTTCACGGTGCCATCGAAGGACGCTGTCGCTAAGAGGTTGGGGTCGTTGGGTTTGAACTTGCAGTCGAAGATGGTTTCCACGTGTCCCTAGGAAGGCAGCACAACAGTCACAGCCCCTGAGCAAACCCAGGTGATGGATAAGCAAACCACAGTGTGCAGTCAAGTTCAACCCTGTACCAGGGTTTCCAAATACCAGTGCAAACATGTGACGGCGAGCAAAGACACAGAGCCTGCGTGCTGCTGCTGTGGAGCGTCCCTGTGCTGTGACTGTACACACCTCACAGGCCTAGATTTTATTCAGCCCCAGTTCCCTAAGTCAGCAACGAAGTCAAAGATGTCCAAAAGTCCAACTGCAGCTGCAATTCAATGCATATGTTTTCTTAATACTTGTCATACACAGAGGACTATGCTAGGAATTTATAAAGCAATGAACTCTTAACAGTTATTATGTAATTCTGGGAACATAATAAAAGACAAGATAAAACTGAAAACATCCTTTAATGCAATTATTGCTTTCTTCATACCAATGACATACTCCAAAAGGACTTCACAGCTTTAACTGAAAGAAGACGCATCTGGCTTGGTCTTGTTTTTAATCAAGTTTTTAAACTGTTCCAAAGCTTCCTAGCAAGTTTACTCTTTGGAACTCGCAATCCTGTCTCCATGACATGGTGACACGCATCCCAGACACCCCGCAGGCCGTGCAGTGGGACGCGCGGATGTGTGCAAACATATACTTGCAGAGTGGAGGTTAATTACCGGGTGCCTGTGGGCAAACCTGGGGAGAATCTAAGGTAAGTAGCCGGTTGCCATGTGTGTCTCCCTAGCACCGGAGATGGGAACTGACCCTCCCCTCCTACTCCAAGCAGCAGCCACTACAGCATGCTGGGACCCGGGAAAAATGAACACAGGGACAGGGTGGGCTCTCTCCTCGCCCCCCCCCCCCCCCCCCCACGCCTGCCCTAAAGGTACAGGGAGCCTTTACACTCAGGTGCCTCCAGAGAGCAGGGCCTCAGGAAACCGCACCAGGGCCGAAAAAGACGTTCCTTGGGGAGGGGAGAAGGAGGGGAGGCAGGTGCAGCTGCTGGTGCAGCCCCAGGGGCTGGGCAGGGGCAGGGGCAGGGGCGGGGCTACTCCCTCCTCATGTCACTCACGGCAGGGACTGCCTGCAGGTGCCTTCTTCAATGTTAATTCAGGGCTACGCTTTCAGATCTCACTGAAAAAATCATAGAGCAAGACTAAGCGGTGACTGTTTGTCTTCTTAGCAGGAGGAGGGCAGGGGTGAAAGGAAGAAATGGAAGCATTTCCCTTCATTTCAATCAAGCCGACATCCACATGGAAGGACGCCTGTTAGCAAGTCTCTGAACAGGGGTTTCTGATGCCACGTAACTGGAAAGCTTGGAGATGGCTGGCGCACGCAGCATCGCGTGGGATGTCTGTGCTGGTAACTGTCCTGCCAGCCGCATCTGGGTCTGCGTTAGCAATGCGACTTCATAAGGAAAAAACTAAGTCTCCTCTGACTGGCAGACACTTTGAAAGTGAGAAGAGCCAGTGAAATAATTTGTGATCAAGGAATGTTTTAGTTTTGATGGAATTATAAATTTAACATAGTTTTTAAAAATAAAACATATTTTATGCCAAAACCGGTTTGGCTCAGTGGATAGAGCGTCGGCCTGCAGACTGAAAGGTCCCAGGTTCGATTCCGGTCAAGGGCATGTACATTGGTTGCGGGCACATCGCCGGTAGGGGTTGTGCAGGAGGCAGCTGGTCGATGTTTCTCTCTCATCGATGTTTCTAGCTCTCTGTCCCTCTCCCTTCCTCTCTGTAAAAACTCAATAAAATATATTTTAAAAAATAAATAAATAAATAAAATAAAACATATTTTAATATGAGAATATACACTCAATAGAAAGTCTTTTGAACTTAGATTGCATAACTTCCTTACTAATGTGAATTTTAAAACACTTGTTATAGTTTTCTCTCTTCCCTTTCATAATTCTTTTAAAAGTAGGTGGTAATTGGAAATATGGAAGAAGTTTCCCTCACTGGGGAAGCATTTACATGGAAGGAAAAGCTTACAGGGAAAGAAAATTCAATAATCAAAAGAATATCTACAAAAAGAATGTTTCTATATAACTAAGCTATACATTGTTAAAAAATATTTTTGCTAATGTTCCATATTTTTATTTAAGGATAAAATTAAATTAGCCTTCAAATAACAGTATTATTGATTATTTCCCTCTCTCTCTCTCTTTTTTTTTTTAAAGAAGGGCAATTATAGCTGTAGTCTTTTCTAAGTTTTTCCAGGGAAAAACAATTAACATTTAAAAGTCTTAAATGTCTAGATTAGTATAATTCAAACCTGTAGGGAAAAAACGGGCATTTTATAAACAAGGAAAAATTAAGAAGGATGATTCTTGACAAATAGTAATTACAACACAATATGCATGATTACATTCATTAGCTCATTCATTATGCATGTATTCATTCATTTGGCAAAACTTAAGAAAGTCTTGCTATGTGCCAGGCCCTGTGTTAGGTAGTGGAGATAAAGCATAGATTAAAACCAACCAAAAACGCGAGTCCTCTGTGAGGCTGTATTCTATTGCGTATAGAGGCTTAGTGGTCAGAGCACAGAAGAGCCCTGGCCAGTGCTGCTCAGTCGATTGAGCATCATCCCTACAGCGAAAGGTCACTGGTTCAGTTCCCAGTCAGGGCACGTGCCTGGGCGGTGCTCAGGAGGCAGCTGATCATCGATGTTTCTCTCTCTCCTTCTCCCTTCCTCTCCCTGCAAAATCAATAAAAACATTTTTAAAAAAGAACAGAAGATGACAGAATCATAGAATTATAATGATTCAATAATAAAAAATAAATCTTAAAAATACTTCATCCAACCGCCTTGCTCATTTACAGATGGGAACACCAAAGCCTGGAGTAGCTGGCAGAGACGGAATTGTCCTGCCTCCTAAGAAAGGGTTGTTCTATTTCTCTCTTTGCTTCCAAAACATGGCGCAGCAATGCAATTTCCAGCACTGGACGGGGGCTGGCATGGTCCGCACAGCAATGGAACACTACCAGCCATGCGGGGCAACCAGGGTAAGCAGGCAGTGATGCTCCCTGGAGTTTCATGTTTAAACCTTAAAGAATCTTAATAGTTTTGTCACCATTCTATACATCATTCTAAAATGTTTCAGCCACCCTGGGTACAGTCCTAATGATATGATTTGTTTTAAAAATATATACATTTCTAGAGAGAGAGGAAGGGAGAGGGATAGAGATAGAAACATCCATGATGAGAGAGAATCACTGATCGGCTGCCTCCTGCAGGCCCCCTACTGGGGATTGAGCCAGCAACCTGGGCATGTGCCCTGACAGGGAATCGAACCTGTAACCTCTTAGTACATGGGTCGAAGCTGCTCAACCACGGAGTCACACAAGCCAGGCTGATTCTTTACAAAAATAAATGTTAACAGTATTAATATGTAAGTAAAAGTAAACATCATGAGCGTCACACAATAAGTGCTGTGTGTGAGAGAAGGGACGGCCGCAGACATACCATGTCCCTCAGGAAATCCCACTTCTTGGCTCCCAGGTCATACAGGCCCACGCCACCGTCCAGGAAGCAGCAGAGGGCGTGCCCGGGGGGCAGGGAGGACACCTGGCCCGGGGGCAGCGCCTCGCTCGTGGAGGATGTGTGATTTGGGGTGGGAGGCTGGATTGAAACTGAAAAAGAAAAAGATTAGCAGGTAAACACTTATGGTAGCAGCTTCCTGTGTTCGGATGACACCACGGGGATTGATTTCCTCTCACCAGAACTGGGATCTGTGAACTGTAGGCAACAATCACATTTCTGCCTCAGGCGTACTTTTGCAGTTTTGCCAAAATTCGGGGGGGGGGCGGCGGGCAAAGGAGGTTTATAACTACTACAGTAATTAATCAGTCATAATCCTATATAATAAAAGAGAAATATGCAGATTGACCATCACTCCAACACACAATATGGCTGCCCCCATGTGGTCAAAGATGGCTGCCCCCATGTGGACACAAGATGGCCACCACAAGATGGCCAGCAGGGAAGGGCAGTTGGGAGGGACCAGGCCTGCAAGGGAGGGCAGTTGGGGATAACCAGGCCTGCAGGGGAGGGCTGTTAGGGGTGACCAGGCCTTCAGGGGAGGGCAGTTAGGGGTGATCAGGCCTGCAGGGGAGGGCAGTTAGGGGCAATCAGGCTGGCAGGGGAGTAGTTAGGCATCAATCAGGCTGGCATGGGAGTGGTTAGTGGATGATCAGGTTGGCAGGCAGAAGCGGTTAGGGGCAATCAGGATGGCAGGCAGGCGAGCAGTTGGGCACCAGCAGTTCTGGATTGTGAGAGGGATGTCCGACTGCCCGTTTAGGCCCAATCCTACCAGGAGCAGGCCTAAACGGGCAGTCGGGCAGTCGGACATCCCTTGAGGGGTCCCAGATTGGAGAGGGTGCAGGCTGGGCTGAGGGACACACACCCCTTCTCCCCCCCCCGTGTATGAATTTCATGCACCGGGCCTCTAGTATAAGAATAAACTCTTTGCTTCGCGAACTCACAACTGTAAACCTACTAGCTCCTTTAGCACAGATATTGCCCACCCTCTAATATAGAAAATTGGATATTATTTTGAAAAGAGCTGTATTAAAATGCAGGGGGAGCAACCTGGATGAAAATTAGTGTGTGAGGAATCACAATATGCTGTGAATATCTGGTTTATTATTTCCCCATAGATTAAAGCATAGAATGCTTATTTTTTAAAAAAATGTATTTTATTGATTTTTTTACAGAGAGGAAGAGAGAGGGATAGAGAATTAGAAACATCAATGGGAGAGAAACATCGATCAGCTGCCTCCTGCACACCTCCTACTGGGGATGTGCCCGCAACCAAGGTACATGGCCTTGACTGGAACCTGGGACCTTTCAGTACACAGGCCGATGCTCTATCCACTAAGCCAAACCGCTTAGGGCAGAATGCTTATTTTTTAATTAGAATCTTCTTTCAAAATCTTGATATATTAGCTTACTCCCCCTTCCACACACACACAGACACACACGCATGTGAGTTTTTTCTTAAAGCTCATAATTCTCTAGTAATTGCTATTCTAATGAAAATAATTATCTTTGAGATTATATAATTCACTTTAATTTAGCACCCAAATTAAGAACCGTAATTGTCTGACATACATTTTTTTACAACTTATTTTTTTAATATGCTCTTATGAACTTTTAGAGAGGAAGGAAGAGGGATAGAGAGACAGAAACATCGATGAAAGAGAAATATCATAGATCGGCTGCCTCCTACACACCCTCTACTGGGGATCGAGCCTGTAACCCAGGCATGTTCCCTGACCTGAAATTGAACCGTGACCTCTTGGTTCCTAGGTCAATGCTCAACTACTGAGCCATGCCGGCTGTACATTTTCATCTCAGATTTTCTCTCTTCCTCCTCAGGTTTACTTCTATTGTTCGTATGCTTCCATTTCTCCAACTTTTAATTGCATGTGTCCCCATGTTTAGTTATTTTCTGCCTAGTCTGTATCTCACACTGTGTCTCCTTTTCAAGAAGGTTTTCCTTAGAACAAGAATAATGTTTTGCAAACATAATTCAAAATAATGCTACCATTGTAAATTATCAGACCAATCTATGTTAATTACATACTGGAATATAGATAAATATTTCCCAGATATTCTCTCTTTTTTAGTATGCTCCATTTTTTATTCAAATATAATTGCCTTCCTTATTGCATTCATTTGGATAATGCTATTTCTCAGAATCAATTCAAATGGCAGGAAGTCCAGGTTAGAATGAACTTCTAATAACAAAAGAGGCATTTGATTCCATGAAACTTTATTGACCATTTGGTAAAAACTAATATGATCCATGACTCACTGTTATAATATTTTAATTTACTGACATTATGGGTGGTTTTGATACCCTTTATGTACTTATCTATCTGTAAGTCATCCTTTTTTTTTAGAATTTGGTGTGTCTGTATTTTAATCTCTTCATTTTCACATAATTTTTCTTATTAAACACTTGGTTACATTTTTAAAAACGGGGTAAAAGACTAGACATCTAGCAATAGATTCCCTAAAAGGAATTACTCACAAATGACAAGATTGGTATGTGCTTCTTCATATTTGGTGATTTTCCTCTAATGCACATGGACCGCTTTTGTAATATGAAAACAAATGTGAAAGAAGAGAATCGGTGACAGTTCAGTCATCCTGTGTTATGAAAGTCATAGCAACTAAACCAGGGGTGGGGAACACAGGGCCCGCTGGTCATATATGGCCCGAGAAGTCATGTGGTCTGGCCCTGCCAAGGCATTAGGGGTGAGTTAATTAAACGTTTGACCAAATACCGCAGACTAACTTTTAAGTGAATAATTGTGTATGGCCCGTGAATGATGTTATAAATATCCAAATGGTCCTTGGTGGAAAAAAGGTTCCCCACCCCTGAACTAAACCAAGAAACAAATAACCACACACACACACACACACACACACACACAAACACACACACACACACACACACAGAATTGCAGGATATACACCGTCTCAGCCTCCAGAATGTTACTTCTCCAGTCGCAGCATCTCCAGACCCCCGTTTCCAGGATTTAGAGGTAGTAAGGCCCGACAGAAAAGCTTAACTCGTGTGTGGTTCCTTTAGCACAGACATTGTCAAAGGCTGATTTTTAAATTGGCTTTTCAGTAGCACATATCTGACATGCCTATATCGCCACATCAGCCATTTCTTTTGGAAGCAGCAGGTACAATATTCTAAGATATTAGACTCTGATGATACTCTTACTCACATTTCTTTCTTGGTGGAGAATTCAGTACATGTAAGCAGTGAAATCCTGTTTTCTTTAGTTTAAAATTATCAATCGGTGTTGTTCTTGAAACATTCCAAATGCGTAAAACGCCTACTTGAGAATCTAGGCAGGAAAAAGCATCATGTTAACAAGTTTTACTTGAGATATAAAAATGCCCAGACATAAGAGTAATAAAAGAATCTTCAACTTGCAAGATTTTTAGCACTACCAATGGGCCTTCTTCAAATAATAAGACTGTACAATCCTATATAATAAAAGGGTAATATGCAAATTGACTCCTGGGAATGACCAGTCGCTATGACGCACACTGATCACCAGGGGGCAGATGCTCAACGCAAGAACTTCCCCCTGGTGGTCAGTGCACTCCCACAGGGGGAACTCCACTCGACCACAAGCTGGGCTGACAGCTGCGAGAGCAGTGGCCGTGGCGGGAGCCTCTTCCGCCTCCTCGGCAGCACTAAGGACGTCCGACTGCAGCTAGGCCGTCAGTCGGACATCCCCCAAGGGCTCCCGGGCTGCCAGAGGGATGTCTGACTGCCAGCTTAGGCCTGATCCCACGGGGAGCAGGCCTAAGCCAGCAGGTGGACATCCCCCGAGGGGTCCCAGACTGCAAGAGGGCACAGCCTGGGCTGAGGGACCCCCGAGTGCATGAAATTTTGTGCACCAGGCCTCTAGTAATACAATGAAAGAGACAGCTAACATGCTATGCAACCTTTACATCTTTGACATGTTTACTATTTTTTTCTGTTCCGGACCCTTCTCTAGGGTGAGAAACCGCCTTCTCTGGCACCTTTGCTCACAGCGGTCGTTGTGACAATTCGATCACAAAAAGCACCCTATGACCCACGTGGTCTAGGAAAGCCCGCTACTGACAACTCCCCCCCACCATTACACAATCCTCCCTCATCCGACACATTCATAAGCTGCCCCCTTGCTAACCTGCAGCCAGACAAGGTGCCTAACAGACCCGAAACCCGGTTAGAAAGCCCCCCGAATTCTACCTTCATCAGCTGCTTTGGAAAACAATCTGACAGGCCCTCAAATGATGCAACATGGAGCCAACATGTGACCCAGCAATTGCATCCGATGCATGTACCCACAGAATTAGAAACTCGCCCATACAAAAGCCTGCACACAGATGCTCATAGCAGCATTATCCATAACAGCAAAAAAAAAAAAAAAGTAGAAAAAAGCTAAATGTCAGCTGATAAACAAAGCCTGGCATACCCATGCAATGGAATGTCATTCACCCTTAAGAAGGGATGAGTTACTCATGCACCCAACAACATGGATGAAGCCTCAACCCCTATGTTACATCAAAGAAGCCACATGTTGAGTTATTTCATTTCTATGAAACGTCAGAATCCCCAGAGACGGGAAATAGATTAGCAGTTTATGTTCACACATGTGTACATGAGGGGTGGTGGAGAGGGGGTAGCTGGGAGTGACTACTAGTGGTACAGAGGGAATTGACTGAGGGGATGATGGAATGTTCTGGAATTAGACAGCGGTAAAGGTTGCACAACTTTCTGAGCATAGAAACCACTAAACTGTACACTTTAAAATGGTGACTTTTATGGTATGTGAGTTTTATCTCAATAATAATAATAATATTAGCTATATAAAAAATTCCCATGTCTATCATTAATTGTACCCTGTGAAATTAAAGGCAATTAAGATATATAAGAACCTGTCTACTTCCATGTGTAACCTAAGTGCTTAAAGTAGTAAAGAATGTCTTTTTTTAAACCACAGTCTACATGCAGTACCATTCCGCCCCAGTTTCAGACACACAGCACAGTGGCTGGAAAAACAGGTACTCTACTGAGTGGTCCCCTGCTGCCCAAGCACCCACCTGCCCCGTGTCCCGTTACCTCCACATCACCAACTATTCTCCACGTTGCAATCGCATCTCTGCATCTCTGTGGCTATTCTGCAGCTACCTATGTGACCTGCTCAATCCCCTCACCTATTTCACCCAGGCCCCCAAGCCCCTTCCCTCTGACAGCTGTCAGTCTGTTCTCTTTACCTATGAATCTGTTTCTATTTTGTTTTTGTTCCTTAGATTCCACATATAAGTGAGATCATATGGTGCTTGTCTTTCTCGGACTGGCTTACTTCACCTAGCATAATACTCTCCAGGTCCATCCAAGCTGTCGCAAAAGGTAAGACTGCCTTCCTTTTTATGGCTGAGTAGTATTCCATTCTTATCCACTCAGTTGCTGATGGGCACTTGGGCTATTTCCAGATCTTGGCTATTGTGAGTAATGTGCAAATAATTTCTTTAAAAATGTTGAGAGGAGAGGATAAAGTCTCTCTTTTACTTTACACTAAGCAAGTAACAGGAAGTATTTACACAGTAGCTGACAGCACTTTCACTTCAGAGACCATACTTTCTGAACCTAAGTAAACAGTATTCCTAGTTAATTTCTAATTAGTATTTTAAATTCCCCCTCTTCCCATCCCCATCACTCCTTGAATTTGCTCACTCTCTTGATTAGGAAGCCATGTGATAGATTCTGGGGCTGCCTAGGCATAAGGGCTCACTCAGATCACAATTCCCAGGAAGGCTCATAGGCCTCCTGTCCAGATAACCCGCTGTTCAAGTCCGTACTTTAACTCTCATCCTGCCATGCCTGAAACTGAACTGTCTTTGTATTTTGTACACATACAAACATGAACGTGCACACATGTGCACACACATATTCCAACTTATTACCAGAAACCTGGATAACAGGGTCTTAATTTCATTTGTATTTGTCATTATGTTAATGACATACAGTACAGTAGGTCCTTGGGTTATGTGGGAGATCCGTTCCCACGGCGATGTAACGCGATTTTCGACGTAAGTTGGAATCCACCTACATAAGCAACTACGTCACTCACATGAAGCACATACACAGCAGTAATGAAGTGCAACAGTAAAAAAAAATTTAAAAGAAAGATAACAATTCCTGGCCTTTACTTGTAGTAAATAAATAATAAAAAACATAAAGCACATATGTACATACATTGAAATGATGTAACTTTATTTTTTATAAATAAATGGGACACGGTGATGTAACCACAAAATGACTTATGTCGAGTCTGATGTAACCCGAGGACTTCCTGTAGGAATAAAAGTAAACTAGGCATCCTAATATATAAAAAGCCAGGGGCCATCACGACCTAAACAACCAGACTGACAACCAAACAGTAGGCTGCATGGGGCAACCAGGCCGGCAGGGGGGTTAGTGAGGGACAACCAAATGACTAAACAGCAGGCTGTGTGGGGTGACCAGGCCAGCAGGGGGGACAGTTGGGGGCAACCAGGCCGGCAGGGGGGCAGTTGGGGGCGACCAGGCCGGCAGGGGGGCAGTTGGGGGTGACCAGGCTGGTGCGGGGAGGGGGGCAGTAAGGGGTGACCAAGCCAGCAGGGGGGCGTGGTTAGGGGTGACCAGGCTGGCATGGGGGGGGCAGTTGGGGGTGACCAGGCCAGCAGGCAGGTGAGCAGTTAGGAGCCAGCGGTCCGGATTGTGAGAGGGATATCCGACTGCCGGTTTAGGCCTGATCCCCGGGATGGGGCCTAAACCGGCAGTCAAACATCCCTGAGGGGTCCCAGATTGGAGAGGGTGCAGGCTGGGCTGAGGGGACCGCGCCCCCCCCCCATGCACAAATTTCATGCACCGGGCCTCTAGTTTACTATAATAAATAATAACATTTGTAATATTAACAAGTCTTCCACAGAAGTAACCAGTGAAGGAGTATTATTTGCCTGACCGAATTAAAGAATACATGCGCATTTAACACGTGGGGGGATGGGTGCACTCACCCCCAGTGACGAACATCCCCGGGGCGCTGGGGACCCAGGCCAAGCACTGCACACAGGCTGCGGCGCTGGGCAAGCTGAAGGTGGTTATGCAGCAGAGCGACTCTGCGTCCACCAGCCGGATCCCGTGATGCAGACTGGCCACCAGGAGGTAATCCGTGGACAGCGGGTCCCACTCCAGGGCCGTGACTGGGTCCTCTTCGTCTGTCCCTTCCAGAGAGTCAGGCCTCAGAACATGTCTCTGACTTTTATTACCTGTTAAAATATGAAGAAAGTGACTTTAAACGACACTCCCAGAAAAAGGTCAGTACCTGAGAGGGTGCTGATTTTCTCCGCGCACACCACGGACCCCGGCAGCACGGGAATATGAAGCTGGCCTGTCCCGCAGAAGCTACCGATGACGTGTGACGGCGGGGAGCTAGGGGTTGTCCCAGTGACGCAGGTCAGACTGGACTGCTCTGCATTGGCGATCTCTAGTACCTGGGAAGTTTGCCCTATTTGTTACTGAAAAACTGTAAGAAAAAGACATGAATACACACGATATTGTCATCAACCAACATTCCACTGAGTGACAAAGCATACAGATAGGAAAAGGCTTACCAGAAGGAAGAACATCCTGTTGTGATTAAAAGCACAGACTTTGGGTCCAGCCCGACCTAGTTCCACCACTTAGGGGCTCTGTGTTCTTGGACAAGACACGTCATCTCTGTGTGCTTAGGGTTTGTTTTTACAGTGAACATAACGATACCTACCTTGTAGAGTTTTGTTTTTTTTAAGATTAAGTGGATGAGTTGCTGAAAGTGCTTAGAACAGTGGGGATATCATGAGCAGCACATCACTGTTTACTGTCACTCTCTGTCACATGTGTCATAACCATCATTCCCTCCTGACTCCACTACAACCCAGGCAGCCAGACACACAGGGGATAAAACAAGGGGAATTAAATGAAGCCAAGGCCCGCCCTAGCCCGTCTGGGTCAGTGGCTAGAGTGTTGGCCCTCCGACTGAAGGGTCCCAGGTTCGATTCTGGTCAAAGGGCACATGTTTTGGTTACAGGCTCCATCCCTGGCCCAGGTCAAGGCTTGTGTGGGAGGCAACCAATCGATGTGTCTCTCTCACATCGATGTTTCTCTCCCTGACTCTCCCCTACACTCCCCTTCCTTCCACTCTCTAAAAGTCAATGGAAATATATCCTTGGGTGAGGACTAACCAAACAACAACAAAAAAACAAAAAAACAAAATAAATGAAGCCAAGGCCCATCAAACAATCCTCTATTCCTTCCAATTACATACACAACTGGCAATGGGGGAAATCCGCTTCTGCAGTGCACTCCATGGGACTCACTCCGCGGACGCCCTCATGCTCCAAAGCAAGGCCGTGAAACTACACTTAGAGACTACACCCTCACGGAGAGCCCAGTTAGCCCTGAGTGCTCTACACGTTAAAATAATACTTTATTTAAAAAATAACACAACTGAAAGATACCATAGCTCTGTCATCAGCATACACGGTTCTCCAACCTTTCAGGTTATAAAAGCAGAGAAAAGCAATTCCCTTGGGTCAGATATTATGAAATGAATTGAAAACCTTACAGCTTCTGCCTCGACATTAACTTCATCAGAATACAATATATATAAATACAATGTGGATCTTAAATAGGTATTGTTTTAGTTAGAATTTGTGCATATACAGTCATAGAAAGTGCATGAGAGATTTTTTATTTGTGTTTGTCAAATTTTCACAATAACCATCAAGGAAAGTTTGTTTGCTTCTTCTTCCCCCAAACAAACATAATCTAAACTGCTATTTTATGTAACAATAATGAATATTAATATAGTGGGTCATTACAAGGCCAAAAGAGGCAGAAAAATGATTTATTAAGCTAAGCTGTACTTTAGTAATTTTTAGGTATTTGCATGTGCCAGTTAGCATCTATGACTTATTAAAAATACTCCAGGATATGAAAAAAAGCAACAAAGAACATGGTAAAATTTACAATGAAAATGTTATAATATTTAGATCATGTTGCTTCAAAGCCCCATCTTACAGTCAAAACAATAAAGGGTTATAGTCACTGTTTTCTGCTCTATCAGATATCAACATTTTTATTATAAAAGATAGAAAAATTCATCTATAAATGTAAAGCCAGTCATTAGAAAAACCGCTGATAATGTTCCAGTTTAATTATTATTTATTTTGCTATTACTTGTGTTCTATTTTTTTATACAAATATCAGTCCCCTTGTGTTGTCAGATAAGGACAGACACATGCGATAAATTGGTAAGAGTGAGGTTGACAATTTCTGTATGAGAGACAAAAACTGGGGCAAGGGAAAATTATGGTTGAAAAATAAAATAATGAGGATGATGCATAAACCAAAGAGCTGTTGAAATTTTGATTTTGAGATCTGGTGGCTAAAGCCACGAGGAAAGAAATCATGAAAGGCGGTACAATAGGATAAAAACAAAACAAAATGACAAACAAAAAAAAAATGTTTTGAGAAGCACAACGTTTCCTAGAACTGACACCAGAAATAAATGCCTCTCCCCTGTGCGTTTCCAAACAGGGACACAGTGTTGTATGAGGACAACGTCACCAACAACATTTCTAAGATAAAACAACGCAAACTTGATGAATGCCCTCCTCGGGGCAATAGCAGAGTCAAGTCAATTAAAACAGCTCTGTTATGAAGATAAGAACATTCTCTGATGAGCTGGCTCTGTCCAAGAATATAACTGGAAAGAGGTAAAGCAGTGGTTTCCCAACATTTTGGGCCCCATCCTATTCAGATGAGGATTTTTACATGAAAATACAGATAATACAGAACAAAGTGGTGGTGCTTTTAGACTGACTGAGCCACCTGGATCACCTACCTACCCTTCTCCCCTCCACCCAGCACACCCACAAATATGCAAACACACTAATAATCACAATTTTAAAATCACGGATTTAAAATAATGGGTGAACTGCCTTATTGTGGGCAGTCCTCCACGAATAGTTCCCTTTTCTGCTTCTTCCAAAATAGGTAAAGCTGGACAGGAGGCACCTGCAGGAGCCTGCAGGACAGACATTCTGTCTTGTTGGGTAGAGACTGAACCCCTGTGGGGCCAGGACGTCACTAACAAGGGGAGGGTGACAGCTCCTTGGGGAACAGGAAGCTGAGCGCTAAGTAGTAAGGCTACAGGCCTGAGGCTTCGAACTCACAGCAGAGTCTCGTGGTCGGAATCAAAAAGCAGCATTTTCTTCAAGACCCGTTCGCTCTTGTCTACGCAAACGGGAAAGGCATGGCCAGATGCCACCTTCCCTAACGGTGTGGGCATGGACTCTTAAAGCCCCGGAGCACGAAGTCTATGTTGGGTTCTTAGCGGTTGAATTGTGTCCCTTCAAAGGGTGTGGGGTCTCCGTGACGTTGTTGAGAACGTGACTTGGTTTGAAAACAGGAGCCCCCAGCCTCAGAGACGCCGGGTGCGGACAGCGCGCTGCTGGGGTGCCCGCAGGACTCTGTGATGAGTGGGGGAGCCACTCAGGGAAGTTTTCAATGTATTTGTTATTGTTCAAATTTTAAAAATAAACAAAATTTTCAGACCCTTTTCCTTCAGCCAGAGTGATGGACTAATGGGGTCTAAAGAGTTGTTTTTCCTTTCCACCCCAGGACCAGAGACCTGGCGGAGGATCTGGGGCGTCCGCATGGTATTCTACACGCCGCTGGGAGAATAGTTCTGACTGGTGAGCCATCAAGGATTCCAGATCTATGTCCTTATCCACTCAGGCCGTTTTCTGAGTAAGCGTGCAGAAACAAAGAATTGACTTAAAAAGTAAAACCATGGGACGCATGCCTGATTCGGGGTACATCAAAGTAGAATCTGCCCAGCTGGGTTGAATGCATGACCAGGCCTGAGATGTAAATTAGCTTCCCATGATTCCGCGGAATCAGTGAGACGCTGGATACTATTTGCACAGCTGTTATTTTAAAATCGAAATCCTGTTTGGCTTTCTGCCGTGTCACTAAGAAATGACATGCGCCTGGGAAAAGAACATGTGGGAGCTGAGCCCATCCTCACCTGGCTGGAAAAACGATAGGCTCCCATCCATGTGACCAAACACGACTTTGCCCTTCTTCTGGGGGTGCCACCGGAAGGTGCAGATGTCGGACATGAAGCTGTGGGCGTCTCGGTGCACGGTCACGCCGCTGTCCGGCCCCGAGATGGTCCAGACGAGCAGCGGGCCCCTGCGGGGAGCAAAGGCCACGGCCTCGCCCGCGTTCCAGCACCAGCTCAGGGAGGCGGGCGTCCCTGGAACAGAGGAAATGTGGGTCACAGCAGAGGGTTCCGGCCAGAACTGCCATCCGGCAGCATCTGCTTTGTAAGTTCTGCAACGAAGTAGAAGAGTATGCTCATGGTTTATAAACATCTGACCTCCTGACTTGCGAACTGGATTTTTAAAGTAATCACTGAGACCACTGGGAACGTAGGTAGGGTACTTCGTCGGTGAAAGGAACAGCACCTAGTTAGGTTTAAATGACTAATACGATTACACGCTTCCTATTTTAAGAAGGGTATAGAGTTCTTTCTTTTAGAAAACTGTTTGCTTACCAGAGCAGTTAATTTTGACCGAGTTCTTGGGTGCTCTAGTCATTCCCTATAAAAGTTAGTATAGGTGACAATTCCTGCTTTAAAGGATCTTAAATAAAAACTGGGAAGATGAGGATGAAATGTATGAAAAGTTAGACGTTACTATAAGGATTTCATAACAATGGAGTTCATGCTACAATCTATGCCTTATCAGGAATTTAGAATCAAACCTTAGCTTTCCCTCAGGTGAACTAAACAAGTCACTTTCTGTCCAAACCTTGTCTCCTCATCCATACACTGGATACAACTACAATCATCTGACCACTTACTTCACATGAACACCGAGAAAATAAAATATAATAATGTATGTAAATGCCCCCTTAAACTGTAAGACAAAATAGAACAGCTCATTGTAAACCTCCCCACTGTTATTGCTGCCAAATAGATCCTAAGTGAAATAAGGGTTACGGTGAATTTATGACTCAAGACAGGGATGGTGACTCTTCCAGCAGGGACACTGATCAATCGCATCAGAATCACCAAACTGAAGACGGGCACCGGAGGAAGTGGAATTAGGGCCTGGGGATCGATTTTAACAGCGTTTGTGAGCCACTGGGCTACTGCTCTGGAAAGTAAATGGGATTTAGATTATGCCTGGAAGGAGCCATGGAGTTTAAATATATGAGATGAGCACTATTGCCCAGGAAGAGAAAATGACATAAACAAAGACACAGGGTCCAAAGTTGTTTGCTGACCGTAAAATCAACCCGTGTCTGTAATGAGCCAAGACGCAGAAACTGGAAATCGTGCGCCTAGTTCAGGGCCGGACACGGAAGGGGAACTCCACCGGGTGTAGTACATGAATGAATACGTGAATATATAAACGAGGTCAATTAAAAAGACGATGTGGTTTTAGGGTACATTAACAGAGGAAGAACTTCCCCAATAAGGGATGAGACACTCTGCATGACCAAACCACCACAGAACACTTGAGAAACCATGAGAAGGCTGGCTCCCTGAATGGCTATTTCCAGAAGAGCAGCAAGAAAAGGGACAGGAACCAATGCCATATCCTTACAACAGAAAACCCTACCACAGTGGCCTGCTGTATGCAAGGGCTTGTCAGAGCTCTACCAATACTCACTCACTTGGTTCCCCCAACCAGATTCTGAGTTAAGTAGGGCACATAATTATCCACCATTAAAGGTTTTGTTTTCTGACAGCATATTGGGACATTTTTCAAGTTGGTGACAATTTTAACATTTTAAAATTAAACAAATTAATACATTTTCCTTTAAATTAATTTTTTTGATTATTGGGAAAAAGTTGATGAAATAAAAACTACAGTTGCAGGTTCGAGTTCAACTGCTGGATGGGGAAGTTCTAGTATTGATTTAAAAAACTGACATGCAAACTTCTACTTTGCTTACCCTGGATTCTGGAAAGAAAAAACAAAAACAAAGTCTAAGCCATTTCAAGGGGACTACTTAAAATGAAAGTGACCAAAAATATTCACAATAACTCTTTGAAAATAAAATACCAAAGTTTCAATCTTCAAATTAGGGAGATATTTGGAAGTAGCATGAGGAACTTATTGATACGTCTCTGAAAATTTCAGAGGAAAAGGTATGCACACTTGATTTAAATCATTACCAAAATTATTTAATCATTCTGCCAATGTGAATGAAAAGTTTTATTTGTATATTCAGTGGCAAAGGAAGCTGTGGCACGCACAGCTGGTGAATGAAAAAACTCTCCCTCCAGGAATGGGGGTGCTGCAGCCGGTATTGGATGGCAAAGCAGGGGATAAACTGGCTGGTAATACAGCAACGCACGGTCTCATCTGTACCTGAGCGTAACATTTCGATAGCATGGTCTCCTGTAGATTTTGTGTGACAACTTCATGAGAACAATGACATTGTGTGATATTTTTGGTTTATGTCACATAAAACATGGACAGAATTTTAGGGAGTATTTATTGTGCTATTTAAAATTAACTTCACACAAAGCTAGATTTAAAGCACTGGGGTAAAACACAGTTTATTAATATAAACAATACTGGGAAATCTGGTAGGGTCTGTGGTTGTTGGAGAAACACATAGGACTAGAAAAACATGAAAAATCTTGATTGAGGCCATCAACGGCTTTTATAATTTTTTAAAATTCTCACCAGAGCATATGTTTCTACTGATTTTTAGAGAGGAAAGGACAGAGAGAGAGAGAGAGGGACATCAACTGGTTGCTCCATGGGCGCCCCGACAGGGATTGAACCCACAAGTGAAGTATGTGCCCCGACCGGGAATCCAGCCCACTTCCTTTTGGTGCATGGGACGACACGCCACCAACTGAGCCACCAGCGGGCTCCCTGGCTTTTACACAGCACAGAGCTTGTACCAAAAGGAAGCTGGCTTTCCGTACTGATGTGTGGAAAGCCTGAAGAGAAAGTTTTCCTTGCATCAGTGGAAGCTCACTCAATATTCAGGTATTTTTAAATATTCACAGATTACGGCAAATTACTAATACTGAAGTTCACTGGCTGTGGCAAGAAAAAACAGTAAGTAGGATGTATGAAACTGGAAATGAGACTTGCATTTTCTAGTTGAAAAATTAACTTTGTTTGGCAAATATTTTTTTTTTATTTTTTAATATATTTTATTGATTTTTTACAGAGAGGAAGGGAGAGGGATAGAGTTAGAAACATCAATGGGAGAGAAACATCGATCAGTCACCTCCTGCACACCTCCTACTGGGGACGTGCCCGCAACCAAGGTACATGCCCTTGACCGGAATGGAACTTGGGACCTTTCAGTCTGCAGGCCGATGCTCTATCCACTGAGCCAAACCGGTTGGGGCTCAGCCAATATTTTTAAGATGAAATTTACATAACAAAATTGGTATATTTTACCAATATTTTCAACATTCCTAATGACCTAAATTTGAAAGACAAGGAAAAAGCAATAAACGGAATATGTTGAACATATCCGAAGACTCCAACAGGCATTACTATTATTTTGGAAGCAAGACTGAAGTACCATGGTCTATGGGTTCTCAGCATTGTCACTACACACTGGAAAGAATATCGTAAAGAATCCTTAAACAAAATAAAGTTAGTGACATTGTCACTTCTCCGTGTTCGCCCTCACAGTTATTATCAGAATGTTTTAGGGAAGAAGCTAAATGTGGAAAATGCATCCAGCAGTAGCTTCCAGATTCATAATCACTAACGGAGCTACACGTGATGCTCAGAAAGAGGCTGCGTTATTGTGATATTTAACGCGGAGACGGGATGCCCTAACCTCACCATGACTGCAGGGTCTGATTCTAGCAGGAGGAGCAGCGTAGTGATACTGTTCACTTCACTGAGCCCTCCTGGTCTCAACCAGGGCTCTCCACCTTGACCTGGAGGACAGAAACCCGTCCAGTAGGGCACCTAAGACGCGTGCATATTGTCCTTGTGGGTTTCGGATTGGAACAGAGCAATGCATAGGCAAGGCCAATGGTCCCGTTAAGAAAATCTTATCTAATTATTATTTTTATATTTACACGGTGGGGCAAAAGTAGGTTAACAGTGTGAGTACGCAAAACACAGTTTATTCTTGTATTATTGTTCATTAACTATTGTATTATTTTAGGTACCAACAACTGTAAACTACTTTTGCCACACCCTGTGTTTTGGAAACGTTCGTGTTTTATTTAAATACTAACAAAGTGACTTGGTTTGTACTGGTGCTGACGGTCCGGTGGACTGAGTGTCAAGTCTCATGGGATTCCGTTTCCGTCTGGCGCACACGCACACGCACAGCAATGAGCCAGGATGTGAGCTGTGGTCCTTGTGCAGCTGACCAGGAGAGAGCTGGGCTCCTTCAAAACCTGAGCTCGCCGAAATAAAACACTCTGCTCACTGAAATACAAATGTTTCATTCCATAAGACACATCCCCGTTCCAAAGATACCTTTTGTATTGTTGAGTTTAGCAATGACTTTTTGTTCTGCGACATTCCAAATGATCACTAAGTTATCGGAACTGCCACTCGCAAAGAGATCGGGGTTATGTGGACACCAAGAGAGAGCTGTGATAGTTTTTTTGTGTTCAGACATAATTGCGTGGAGTTTAAATTCATTATAACGGTGATCCAACTAAAAGAAATACATAAATAAAACATTTTCAGTGCTTCTTTTCAGATCGTACACTTTCCATTAATCACATTTTCACAAGCTACCTCAATGAAAATGAGCAGATCTCTAATAACAAAATATGAACACATTTTCAAGCCTTGGTCTACTTTCGGGTGTATTCGATCAGCTGACAGAAACTATTTTGAAAAAATATGAGAGAATTGAAATGAAATGTATCAATTTTAAAAGCAAGTAAAAATAAATTATGTATATGTAAATACACATAACTGAATTTTTATCATATTTTTATAGCTATATCTATTTATGAGGAAAACACTCTTCATCTTGAAATATTTTTACTGCAATGTTTCACTTACATCTGAATAAAAACAGTTAGGTTAAATAAACCACCTCTCATTATTACATTAGTAAGATGTGCAAAGTCTGAGAAGCAAAACCTATTTTAGATCATTGCTTTTCGATAGGGCATTATACTGTGTTCTTATATGTAAGTGGACAAAAGGAATTGCCTAATTTTCCTATTTCCTTCCTAAATGTGCCATTCATTAGTGAGCCAATCGATCTTTTTATCATTGTTGACATATTTGGGATTACATTATGTCATTTTATTATTTCTACCTTTAATATGCAATGAACTTTTCACGTTGTTATTGGGGGTTTTACTGGTCATTATTATGTTAGTTACTTATTATCCCCATCTTTGTTTAACCATGCAGTCACAGGAAAATCCTGGCTGCTAATATGACCTTGAACACCCTCCCTCAGGAACCTCTGCTATTGGCCAGTATCATCTGGCTTCATTTTCTTCCTGGTCCACTCTGCCCTCGTCTCTCCACTACGGCCAAACCATTTCTGCTGGAGGGCCTCTGTCTGCAGCCCCCTGGGCCATGATGCCCTCCTACCCTATTTGTCCACAGGTGTCCCTTCCCCTGTCCAAGTCCCAGTTCAAAAACACCTCTTTAGAGACCTGTTTTCTGACCAAAGTATCAAAATAACTTCATGCCCCTTCCCAGAAACGGGCCCATGACTTTCTGTAACCTTTAAAATGGATATATAATGCACACTGAACATTATATTCGCTTCAGGGGTACAGTATGATGACCTGGTATCTGTATATATTGAGCTTGCTGCCGTCTTCCGTGTGGGGGATGGGAAGTGGAAAACTGAGTTCTACGGGAACTGCATTTTTCACTGATCTGTTGTGCCCCTTAGTCATGCATTCACTGGTTGATTCATGTATGTGCCCTGACTGGGGACTGGACCCTCAACCTTGGCGTTTCAGACGAAGTTCCAACCAGCCGAGCTGATGGACCCGGCCTCCAGTGGCATGCTAATATTGCCACATGTTCGAGAAATGCACCCCACAAAACCTTACTCTCCACTGCGGGAAACTCATTAGTGTCTAGATTAGCACCATTATTTCCAAAATTTCAGTAGACGACATTATTAGCAATTACAAGGAATTTTACTTCAGAATAAAGCAACATTTTTTTTTTCACTTTTAACTGAAATGAGTTGGTGTTTCAAGGTTTAAAATAAGTCACTTAGGAAACATTTAGTGAGTATCTGCCGAATGCCGGGGTGCACGGTAACATGAGAACTGCACGAGGAGGAAGACACTTATCATTTAAATGGTCACCGTCCCGATGAAAGGAGCCGTCGGGAGGAGGTGGGAGTACCTACCTGGTACACGTAGATGGCCAGGGTGGCGCAGTAAGCAAACCTGTCCCCGCTGGCAGCGCACACGTCCCTGTTCCAGGGCTGACACCCGGCGGCCAGCAGCCCCACCTGCCTCACCCGGGACATGCCGGCCTGGGAAACAAACCGGGGGGGAAGGTCGGTTATTGTCACCCCGGAATAACCTTCCTCTTCATCGTCTGTCACTGTCTCCCTCCATCCTTACCTCTCTGCCCTGAAACAATGTTCTATTATGGCCATCCATCTCAATGGACACTTTCAGAGAACAGGAGTTTAAATCCGCAAATGTCTACGCACATCAAGGCAGGCCACTTCAATCAGGGAAGCAGGAGACTGTAAAATGCTAAGTGACAGGGGACATGGGCCAAGGGCTGGGCAGCACAGGGGAGTGAGGGGGCCTTGCGTGGAGCGAGGGTGCACACCCCCCTCCCATACCCCTGGGGGAAGCCCTGCCTGGTGCCAGACGCATGGAGCTTCCCAAGCAGAAATATACAGATATTTTTATACATTTTTATTGATTTCAGAGAGGAAGGGAGAGGGAGAGAGAGAAAGAAACATCCATGATGAGAGAGAATCATGAATCAGCTGCCTCCTGCATGCCCCCTCCTGGGGATGGAGCCCACAACCGGACATGTGCTCTGACCTGTAATTGAACCATGACCTCCTGGTTCCTAGGTTGGCACTCAATTACTGAGCTACGCCAGCTGGGCAGAAATATACAGATTTTTAAGTAAAATACAAATATATTTTTATGTAAAATGTACAAATTTTTAAAAAGGGGGCAATTCATTCAAGGCATCAAATTCAAATGTAAAACTATGAGCCAATATGGGGAGGAGTGTGGCGTTTGTCATAGAACTTCAATATTTTTACACGGATGCCATATTCTTACAAAAACGACTGGAGTTGCACAGGGAGAGCTACAAGCTGACCTGCAATGTTGTTCATTGTGAAGAGGGGCCGACGGAAGCCGAGACTGCAGGCCATAAACTGTGTGTGTGGCAGCGCTGGGATTCCCTGCGTCTGTCTGTCTGTCTGTCTGTCTGCCTGTCTGTGGCTGCAGGTGTGGGGGCCGCAGTGTTCTGTGACCTCGCTTCCCTCGTGGATCTGAGAAGAGTTGTCCATTTTCTGTTCCTTTGGGTTTTTACTGTTTCAGGCCCAAGTGAGGACTTCTAAGCTCCTTACAAGCCTGACTAGAAACTAGAAGCCCCTCAGCTCCATTTCTATGTGTTAAAAACAAACAAATTACTCTGAAATCCATGCCAATATATTTTTACTTTAACTATCAGTGTATCCTGATTTACTACTTTTTAATTTTCATATTTAGATAATATAAACATTTTGATTTTGTCATATAATTTGTATGCCTTTTAAATCTCAGGGTTCACCAACTTATGTCCTTCCTAAACTCACAGCTGAATAACTTGTCCACATCAGCCGTGAAAATACTAAATAGGACAAAGCAAAATGGCATTTTTTTAAAAAAAATCTAACATCCTGAGTGAAATATTTAAAAATGATGAATTATTAAATACGAATACTATGACTTATAAATCTGAGTTATATATTTAATCTGGTAGTATTTGAAACTTCCAGATTATTTTTCAATAGTATTATTATAAGATATATTTGGCACATAGTAGTATGTAGGCTTTATGAAGTGATGCGTAGAGTCTCTGAGGAGATAAAGGTTCTGTCATCTCTGTGGTCAGCATGGATCGGCCACGGCGAATGGACCCGCATTCCTGGAAGAAGACCTGCTCAGCCGCGGTCCATTTCAAAACATGCATCTGCATGTTAAATACGAATCCTGTAGAATGTCACATAGCCAGGCCAGTAAGTAGACTTAACATTAGGTGGCAGGTAATTATGTGCTTCAGAGAAATAGTGTACCCTTGTTTATCTTTATGCTACAATATGTTTCATTTTCTATTTGAACAACTTACAGAATTCCACGTCTACTCTAGAGATTTGTTGCTTCAGAACATATCATCTTTGTGGCCCAGAAACAACACGTGCACTGGAAGCTGAAGCACTCGGCAGTGCAGCTCACGGCGAACGCAGATGGAGAAAGGCTTTGGGAGGAAGAGCGCCTGAGCTTCCCGCACCACGTGCACATGCTGGTGTCAGTAGCCTGGCAACCACAGCCCTGCAGAGGGAGGGTGTGTATTTCTCCAGCCTGAGTACAATTTTAGTTTCAAACACACACACACTCACACCCATATACTCACACACATACACACTCACACACACACACTCACACCTTCACATATACCCACACCTTCACATACACACACACACTCCCATCCACTCACACACACCTTCGCACACACTCACACACACACACTCACACACATACACACATCCACTCACACACACCTTCGCACACACTAACATACATTCACACACACATACACACTCACATACACTCACATATACTCACACCTTCACACACACATACCACACGCACACATCCACTCACACACACCTTCGCACACACTCACATACACTCACACACAACACTCACACATGCTCACACTCACACACACACTTTCACAAAGTCACACTCACTCTCACACACACACACACACACACACACTGTAATTGCAGTGAAGATGCTTTGCACAGTAAGTGTACGAAATGCAAAGAAAGTGATGAGTATATTTTCATTACATTTACATACTATGAGAGCTCACTTTTGAAAATGCAAGAGTATTATGAAATGAAATGATCACAATAAAATTTAAAATACAGCTATATAGGTATAACCCTGACAAAAAATAAAATGTTACAACTAAGTGAAAATCAAGTTTACGTATGTGTCTGTGAGACTGTAGAAGTATGTACACATGCCATAAACAAGAATCCCATCAATGTGTACCAGTGAAAGGCCAATTTGGTGCCCTAAAGATCAAACGCACGCCTGTATGCGAGTTTTCAAACACTACAAATCTCCATTACAATTTTTAACTCAAAAATCCATCTTGTGAATATTTAAAACACAACCTACTGACAAGTTTGCCATGCTGCATGCTGATTATATAGGGTGTAAATGCACATACACCTCACCTGAAAAGTAACAGGCTGGATTTTGGGAGAAAATAAAAGTCAATATTCATGTGCCCATTTTCACTATTTAGAGTAGAATCTTCCTTTCTCGTCTAAGCCTGTGTAAGAGCTGATCGAAACTTGAGCCAGAAGAAGCTCACACTCCTGAAGACAATATGGTAATTTTAGGGTTACACTATGCCTACAACAGCTACCATCATGGAACATCTCAGAACCAGGAACTCACTTATAAAGGCCGGGGTGTCAGCAAAGGGCAGACTGGAGCTGGGGGTGGGAGGAGGGACTTGAATCCTCACAGTCTCCATGAGCTGCCCCAGAGGCACTATAAGGGAAAACATGATTTTCATAAAAAGCGTTTTTTTCTTGGACTCAGACACCCTTTCCCCCAAATTACATGACCATCCGGGTCCCTTCCCAATGAGGAAATATGGACAGTGCTGGAAACAAAGCCTCCTGTTCCAACATCAGAAATGCACTTACTACATTTAAAACGCATGGACATAATACAAAGGATGCTGGCGTTGCAGAGTGTGTGTGGGTATGTGTGGGTGTGTGCGCGTGTGCGTGTGCGCATGTGCGTGTGTGTGTCCAGGGGGATTGGAGTGTGTGTTAAACTCATAAACTGAAATATTTTATCATTTGCGGGTAGGACTGGAATTCTCAATCTCAAACCTGCAGAAAGCTCAGCATTCACAGTATGAGGGATTTTCTCCAGAGTTAGGTATTAACTGGCTCCAGAGCTGTTTACCAGTTTGGTTCACAGCTGAAGAAAAATAATTCTAAAAAATAATTGTAAAAAGTAATAATTCTACAATGAAAGAAATAAGCAAAACGAAGAGAAATAAACGAAAGAACTTATATCCTTATATGCACAGCCCATCAACACGGGCAATAGGGTAGTGAAGACCTGGAGGTGTGAGGTAGGGGCTAGGAAGAGGGGGTAAAAGGGGGGAAATGGAAGATATCCGTAATACTATCAACAATAAAAATATATTATAAAATGACCTGAAATAGTGAGAAAATATCTCTGATGAAGGTGAGAAGAATGGGAAACTGAAGAAGTGAGGACGGAGGAACAATCAGTGCTGCACATATCAGTAGCACCTGTCCTCCAGCAGCAACGGGAACAGTGGGACACTACAGCCACACACCCTCCCACAGCAACGGGGAAACTACAGCCACACACCCTCCAACAGCAGCGGGGAAACTACAGCCACACACCCTCCCACAGCAGCGGGGAAACTACAGCCACACACCCTCCCACAGCAACGGGGAAACTACAGCCACACACCCTCCAACAGCAGCGGGGAAACTACAGCCACACACCCTCCCACAGCAGCGGGGAAACTACAGCCACACACCCTCCCACAGCAACGGGGAAACTACAGCCACACACCCTCCCACAGGGAAACTACAGCCACACACCCTCCCACAGCAACGGGGAAACTACAGCCACACACCCTCCCACAGCAGCGGGGAAACTACAGCCACACACCCTCCCACAGCAACAGGGAAACTACAGCCACACACCCTCCCACAACGGGGAAGCTACAGCCACACACCCTCCAGCAGCAACGGGGAAACTACAGCCACACACCCTCCCACAGCAACAGGGAAACTACAGCCACACACCCTCCCACAGCAACGGGGAAACTACAGCCACACACCCTCCAAATGCCACACACCCTCCAACAGCAGCGGGGAAACTACAGCCACACACCCTCCCACAGCAACGGGGAAACTACAGCCACACACCCTCCAACAGGGGGGAAACACTACAGCCACACACCCTCCCACAGCACACACCCTCCAAGCAGCAGGGGGAAACTACAGCCACACACCCTCCTCAGCAACACACCCTCCCACAGCAACGGGGAAACTACAGCCACACACCCTCCCACAGCAACGGGGAAACTACAGCCCACAACTACAGCCACACACCCACAGCAACGGGGAAAAACTACAGCCACACACCCTCCCACAGCAACAGGGAAACTACAGCCACACACCCTCCCACAGCAACGGGGAAACTACAGCCACACACCCTCCCACAGCAACGGGGAAACTACAGCCACACACCTCAGCAACGGGGAAACTACAGCCACACACCCTCCCACAGCAACAGGGAAACTACAGCCACACACCCTCCCACAGCAACGCCACCACACCCCTCCCACAGCAACAGGGAAACTACAGCCACACACCCTCCAGCAGCAACGGGGAAACTACAGCCACACACCCTCCAGCAGCAACAGGGAAACTACAGCCACACACCCTCCCCACAGCACCCTCCAGCCACACACCCTCCAGCAGCAACAGCCACACACACCCTCCCACAGCAACGGGAAACTACAGCCACACACCCTCCCACAGCAACGGGGAAACTACAGCCACACACCCTCCCACAGCAACAGGGAAACTACAGCCACACACCCTCCAGCAACAACGGGAAACAGCCACACACCCTCCCAGCAGCAACGGGGAAACTACAGCCACACACCCTCCAGCAGCAACAGGGAAACTACAGCCACACACCCTCCCACAGCAAAAACTACAGCCACACACCCTCCCACAACAGGGAAACTACAGCCACACACCCTCCCCTCCAACAGCAACGGGGAAACTACAGCCACACACCCTCCCAGGGGGAAAACTACAGCCACACACCCTCCCACAGCAACGGGGAAACTACAGCCACACCCCTCCCACAGCAACGGGGAAACTACAGCCCACACCAACAGCAACGGGGAAACTACAGCCACACACCCTCCCACAGCAACAGGGGGAAACTACAGCCACACACCCTCCCACAGCAACGGGGAAACTACAGCCACACACCCTCCCACAGCAACGGGGAAACTACAGCCACACACCCTCCCACAGCAACGGGGAAACTACAGCAACAAACTACAGCCACACACCCTCCCACAGCAACGGGGAAACTACAGCCACACACCCTCCCACAGCAACGGGGAAACTACAGCCACACACCCTCCCACAGCAACGGGGAAACTACAGCCACACACCCTCCCACAGCAACGGGGAAACTACAGCCACACACCCTCCCACAGCAACCCACACCCCTCCACAGCAACAGGGAAACTACAGCAGCACAGCCACACACCCTCCCACAGCAACAGGGAAACTACAGCCACACACCCTCCACAGCAACGGGGAAACTACAGCCACACACCCTCCAGCAGCAACAGGGAAACTACAGCCACACACCCTCCAGCAGCAACGGGGAAACTACAGCCACACACCCTCCCACAGCAACAGGGAAACTACAGCCACACACCCTCCCACAGCAACAGGGAAACTACAGCCACACACCCTCCCACAGCAACGGGGAAACTACAGCACACACACCCCACAGCAACGGGGAAACTCCCACAACGGGGAAACTACAGCCACACAACAGGGAAACTACAGCCACACACCCTCCACAGCAACGGGAAACTACAGCCACACACCCTACAGCAACGGGGAAACTACAGCCACACACCCTCCTGCAGCAATCCCACAGCAACAGGGGGGAAACTACAGCCACACACCCTCCCACAGCAACAGGGAAACTACAGCCACACACCCTCCCACAGCAACGCAGCAACCACACAGGGGAAGCCACACACCCTCCCACAGCAACAGGGAAACTACAGCCACACACACCCTCCCACAGCAACGGGGAAAGTACAGCCACACACCCTCCCACAGCAACAGGGGAAACTACAGCCACACACCCTCCCACAGCAACACACCACACCCAGCAGCAACACACCCTCCAACAGCAACGGGAAACTACAGCCACACACCCTCCCACAGCAACACACAGCCCACACCCTCCAGCAGCAACAGGGAAACTACAGCCACACACCCTCCAGCAACAGGGAAACTAGGGCCACACACTACAGCCAGGGAAACTACACACACACCCTCCCACAGCAACAGGGAAACTACAGCACCCTCCCACAGCAACGGGGAAACTACAGCCACACACCCTCTAGCAGCAACAGGGAAACACAGCCACACACCCTCCCACAGCAACGGGGAAACTACAGCAGCACAGGGAAACTACACCACACACCCTCCCACAGCAACAGGGAAACTCCACTGCAACAGGGAAACTAACAGGGGGAAGCTGGGGAAACTACAGGAAGATGTTCCACTCATTAATGAAAAAAAAAAATCCACTAATTGCATTCATTTGAATAATTTATAATTCATCAATTAAAAGGGTAAAAAGTCTAAGAGAAATCATATGTTATTCTAAACAAATCCATTTTGATAAGGTGCATTTTTAAAGAGCAGTTTTGTACTATTGCAATAATACATCTGAATAGTTATTTTCAAAATACTATACCAAAGTTGCCATAGTAACAATGCAAATCCTTTTGAAACATAAGTAATTGCCTAAAAATTTGTCAAATGTAACATAGCCCTCTTCCTCAGAGAATTTTTTACATTTCCTTTTATAATATTACTAGAGGCCCGGAGCACAAATCCCCTCGGCCTGGCCTGCACCCTCTCGCAATCCAGGACCCCTTGGGGGATGTCAGATTGCTGGTTTTGGCCTGACCCCCTCAGGCCAGGCTGAGAGACCCCACCAGTGCATGAATCTGTGCACTGGGCCAGTTTTGGCCCAATCCCCACAGGCCAGGCTGAAGGACCTTGGGCCTCTAGCCTATATATATAAAAGCCTAAGTGACCAAAGGACCAGTCAACTGGTCGCTATGACACGCACTGACCACTAGGGGCCATACACTCAACGCAGAAGCTGCCCCCTGGGGGTCAGTGCGCTTCCACAGCGGGAGCGCCACTCAGCTGACCAATGGGTGCCAGATGCAGGGCTCAGGGATGGCCGCTGCAGCCTGGAGACCACAGCAGAGCAGCAGCAAGCCTACTAAGCGGTGGTGGCAGCAGGCGCAGTGGGGCCGGGATGAGCAGGAACAGCAGGCAGGAACGGCAGGAGGCGTTGGATTGATGGTTTCGGCCCGATCCCCGCAGGCTACACCAAGGGACCCCATGGATGCACGAATCCATGCACTGGGCCTCTAGTATGCATATAAGATCTTTGGTTAATCTCTTCCTGCCCTCCCTGCTCCTCCCTTCCCTCTGAGATTCATCAGTCAGTTCCATATTTCCATGCCTGTGTGTTGAGCACCTGTCCCTTGGTGGTCAGTGCATGTCATGGCTACCGGTCAAACAGTCGGTCGCTTAGGCTTTTATATATATAGATAGTATTATTATATGCATCTATTTATTGAATGCATTTCTTTATGAAAAA
Organism: Ia io; assembly: GCA_025583905.1. Lineage (NCBI taxonomy): Eukaryota > Metazoa > Chordata > Mammalia > Chiroptera > Vespertilionidae > Ia > Ia io. The sequence goes on along the minus strand of JAJQQW010000003.1, from coordinate 102,975,726 downwards.
TTATTTCATTGAAATTATTGCTATTTTTATATATTAACCTCATTAGAAAGAATTCTAGTTTATACAGGGTGGGTCAAAAGTAGGGTTACAGTTGTGAGTATGCGAAACACAGAATTCTTGTATTATTATTTACTGTTGTTTTATTTTCCATACGAACAACTGTAAACCTGTTTTTGCCCCACTTTATATTTAAGCCTAAAGACAATCTGAAAACACTATGAATTCATCTTAAACCAGGATAGAAAAATGCCTTTTTCTTCAATGTATAATTAGGACTATTTGCATATATCATCTTCTTACCTCTGCTTTTTAAATCTATCAAATAAACATCTTACTTGCACTCAAAATTTTTCAATGCAAAATTGTCCATAATGTAAATGATGCAGTAATATAAAACAATTGCATGAGAAATAAAACAGAAAAAAAGCATAAAATTATAACTACAACATAAATATCGCTTACTCTTTGCAGTCCTTCATACCAATCATCTTGCTCAAACCAACTTGAAATGTAAGTCATCCAAGCCATAGACTGTTTCTACCTTAATCAAGGCAAATGGAAATCAGCATCGCAAGGCAGCACCTAAAGTAACAACAATGAATTTCAACCACGCAGCTCACCAACTCTGCCTCAAGAAAGGCTGTTCAGGAGAAGTGAGGCGTGCACACACATTTCAGTCACAGCAGTGTTAACGATTTACAAATAACAGTATCTGTAAAAATCATGCTAAACCAGAAAATGGACGCCTATATGCAATCAAGAAAAAATACATAAAACAATAATGTTATTGTACAGTAGCTGAGAAAATGCCATATCAAATAGTTTATTTGGTTTACAGTTTTCATTATAAAAATCTTAGTTAACTTTTGCAAGAAACAGGCGAGTTTCTACTAGAAGTTACCAAGTTAGCACAAAAACACAAAATAACAGGAAGCAGAAAATTAGTTTCATTGTCAACCTTAGAAGTTGGACAGACAGATGGAAGAATGTCTCTAGGTTAACAACTGTACGAGGACAAGGTCAACCCTACAGATCTATTTGCTTCCAGCTCAGCTGACTGCTAACCTTAGCACCTGAAATGGTTTATAGACTGCACAGGACTGAATGGAGTGCTAAGGTGTTCCAAAGAGAATCAAAATCACACCAACTTGACTTCATTTTAGTTTTACTCACTTCCAGAAGAAGTTATCTACTAGCCATGCTAAAGAAGAGATTTCTTGGAATCCTGGGAGGATATCTGAACTTGAAAATAGCCCCCCTAAAGCTTAGAGGCATCACCCACTGTGGAACAGGTTTTGCGTGATCTTGTCCTGGCCGAACTCATCAAATCCTCGCACCTCGGGGAAGAAAAAAAGGAAGGAAAGGAGAGAGGAAGGGAGAAGGGAGAGGGGTGGTGGTGGAAAGGAAAAAGAAAACCATCTGAATAGTGTGAGTGTTCCATTTTTCATACCCGAAAGCAAACTAGCTGTTGTTCTGACAGAGAGAGAGATGTGTATGGCATGTGAATGTCATTGGAGGTAAGCGAGAACAGCCTATGGCTACAAGTTTATCAATGGACCACGGCCCTCTGCTGCAGAAGTCTTCTCTTTGCTCTCTAGAAATATTGTCAATCCCACCTGCTTGAAGCCTTACAGAGGACGTTCCAGGATGGGTACTACCACCTGCTTAAGGTTTCCACCTTGGCCCAAGATCACTCTCTTACCCATCCCTGCCTATGACTGGCCTAGAGCCCTGCTGGCACGGTCAGAGGAGAGGACGGGGCTGGGACAGAGGCTGGGAAGTGTACCCGTGCCTCCTGAAGGCGGTGCACAGGGAGCTGCAGACCCAGGATCACCTGTCTGCCTACTCTCACCAGGAATAAACTCTCCTTTGAAGGAACCGCAATTAGTGGAAGGCAGCTGTCAAAAAAGCACTATGTCACTGCAATTCGGGCGATTCATCTACCCCACTTAGATCAAAACCTCCATTAAAATGTCAGAAGGAAGAGCTAGAGAGCAGGTACACGGTTTAAAAAGTGTGCTGAGAATAGTCAGAATGATTCCTCATTTTTGAAAGATTGTTATTTCGTTTGTCAGTTTCTTTTGTTCATTAGATTCCACATATAAGTGAGATCGTGTGAACAAAATAGATGCAGAGACATGGAAGCATGCGACAGAATGAGGATTCTCAGAGAGAAGGTAGGGGCAGGGAGGGAAGAGATTAACCAAAGAACTTATATGCATATATGCATAAGCCATGGACAGACAATAGTGGGGTGAAGGCCTGGGAAGGGGTGGGAGAGGGAAGAGGGAAGTCAATGGGGGGAAACATGGACATCTGTAATATTTTCAACAATAAAGACAAATTACAAATTTAAAAAAAAATATATATATATATATATATATATATATATATATATATATATATATATATATATATATATATATATATATATATATATATATAGTTATTTATAAACTAGAGGCCCAGTGCACAAAATTTGTGCACGGGGGTGGGTGGGGGGGGAGTGTGTCCCTCAGCCCAGCTTGCACCCTCTCCAATCTGGGACCCCTCAAGGGATGTCCGACTGCCCATTTAGGCCCAATCCTACTGGTAGGATCGGGCCTAAATGGGCAGTCGGACATCCCTCTCACAATCCAGGACTGTTGGCTCCCAACTGCTCGCCTGCCTGCCTTCCTGATTGCCCCTAACCGCTTCTGCCTGCCAGCCTGATCACCCCCTAACCACTCCCCTGCCAGCCTGATTGATGCCTAACTGCTCCCCTGCCAGCCTGATTGCCCCTAACTGCCCTCCCCTGAGGCCTGGATCCCCCCCAACTGCCCTTCCCTAGAGGCCCGGTCATCCTCAACTTCCCTCCTTTGCCGGCCTGGTCTCCCCTAACTGCCCTCCCCTGCAGGCTTGATCACCCCCAACTGCCCTCCCTTGCAGGCCGGGTGCCTCCCAACTGCCCTCTCCTGCTGGCCATCTTGTGTAGCCATCTTGTGTCCACATGGGGGCAGCCATCTTTGACCACATGGGGGCAGCCATCTTGTGTGTTGGAGTGATGGTCAATCTGCATATTACTCTTTTATTAGATAGGATAAGACCCTGGCTTCCAGCAATGGTGGACAAGTATATATATTCTAGTTCTCCCACTGAGAGCAACTAGAAAAGGTGGATAAAAATATGTAAAATCTCAAAAGAAGTCCAAAGAGCCTAGCCAAGCACTTTTTCATTGATGATGGTGGTTAGGGTTGAGGGGTGGGGTGGACGCTACAGTTTCCCAACAGCATTTGCCTAAATAAAATACCGAGGAAGCTATGGAGAACTTCTGGTAAGGGCTTGAGGGGAAGATGACCTAATAATGGTGTCCTTTTAGCAAGAACCATCTGCACGCCATAAGCATCTATAGACACAAGCAGCGGACCTTTTTTAATTCAATTCAAAATATCGTGGCAGTTAACTTTAAGACTAAGGAGGAAATAGAAATAGACCATCCTGCACAAAGACTGAGGGTCAGCTTTAAACACATTCATCCGTGACTGGAGAGAGGTGGTCTTACCCACGCTAATGCTTTTCAAAAGCAGCAGTGAGTTCTCTCTGAGGAAGACAGCACCACACTGTCCGGCTGCAAAGCAATGGAGGGAATTCCAAAGAGGAGGGAGCCCCTCTAGGGAGAGACGGGATGTGCCGATGGTTTCACTGTTGACAGGGCAGGGAGAATGTGGGGTCTGCCAGAAAAGAGGGTGAGAAAAAAATTCAGACAAAATTGCACTTCATTCCCAAAGGCCAATGTGCACTGGAGCGTCTGCTTAGCATAGCTGGAGGCCCCAGGCAAGCTGAGATGGCCCTCATAGTGGGGATCTTCTCCACAGGCCTCAGCGGGGTGCTCAGGAGGAAGAGGGCATCAGAGGTGGTGCCCATAGTGGCTCAGACATGCAGGGAGCCATTGGCTACTGAGAGTGACAGGCATGAACACTGCAGACTTCCCTGAATCCTCCACACATATGAAGCAACTAGAGGCCCGATGCACGGCATTCATCAAGGGGCTCGGCCCTCGCAGCTGTGGCAGCTGCCTCGGCCCTCGAAGCCCTGGCTTCGTCCAGAAGGTCGTCCAGAAGGATGTCTGGAAGGTCGTCCGGCTGTCCGGTCTAATTAGCATATTACGCTTTTATTATTGTAGATATCCCCATGAGGGGAGAGGAGACAAACAGCCACACTCCCAGGGGCCACGGGAGGAGAAGAAAAGAACCCCCTCTTCCCCTGGGAGGGACAGGAAGCTCTCCTTCCAGGCCCCTGGAACTAGGCAACTATCCACTACCCGGGGCCGAAGGGAAGAAGCAAAAGCTGATCGCCCGGGTGGAGGGTGGGCAGGACAACATCTGCACCGAAACACAGACCAGATCTGCCAGGGTTTGAGGAGGTGCAGTCTCTCCCACTCAACACCATCGCAGTCCCAGAGTGGAGGGTGGCTGCCACAAAGGGCGGTGGGGAGGGGGAGACACGCCGATCGCCCCCAATGGCAGGTTCCCCGATCTGGGAGATAGAAATTGTAGTATCGTCATATATTCGGGGTACTGTGCACTAATTAAAATGAGCTATCCACACAAAATGGATGAAGCCTATAATGTAACGATAACTGAAAGTCAAACATAAAATGATACGTAGCACATGATTCCATTTATCGAACTTTAAAAACAAGCAAAACTAATCTGTGCTATTGGAAGTTTTGAGCACGTTTTCTTTGGGGAGAAGGAAGCAGTCACGGGAAGGAGCCATAAGGGAAGATTTCTAGGAAGCTTAAAATGTTTCTTTTTATGACAAATACTAGAGGCCTAGTGCATGAAATTGGTGCATGGGTGGGGGGTGGGGCTTGTCCCTCAGCCCAGCCTGCACCCTCTCCAATCTGGGGGGATGTCCGACTACTGGCAGTCAGACATCCCTCTCACAATCCAGGACTGCTGGCTCCTAACCACTCACCTGCCTGGCTGCCTGATTGCTCCTAACCACTCTGCCTGCCAGCCCGATAGCCCCCTAACCGCTCCCCTGCTGGCCTGATTGACACCTAACCGCTCCCCTGCCAGCATAATTGACACCTAACTGCTCCCCTGCCGACCCGATGACCCCCAACTGCCCTCCCCTGCAGGCCTGGCCGCCCTCAACTACCCTTCCCTGCAGGCCTGGTCGCCCACAACTTACCTCCCCTGCCGGCCATCTTGTGACAATGTGGGGGCAGCCATCTTGTGACAAAAAGGGGGGCAGCCATTTTGTGATGTGAGGGCATGAGGGTCAATTTGCATATTACCTCTTTATTATATAGGATGCTAATGGGAAAATTTTGCTGCTATAAAACACTGAGTTGCACATTTCTGCTGTCAGTCATATAATCTAAATAAAAAGAAATTGTACACTAGGAATCCATAGCAGTGTTTTCTAATACTAACAACAAAAGTCAAGGAGAAACACCCCGAATAATCTTGTGTATATATATATATATATATATATATATATATATATATATATATATATAGTATAATTGGATTTTATTTTCTAAGTTCACTGGGACACTCTCATTTATCTTTTTATTTTCCCCTTAGAGTTCCCTGCCCTAGTTATCACCCACAGCCATCATAATCCGGAACACATTAACTTACGTCTTTCTTTGAGATATAGCACTAATATTTTATTAATCCATAATTGTTTTTAGAAACAATGTCAGGACAAGCAGATGGACACAAAAAGTAAATAATCTGGTAACAGGAGAAGAGCAGAAACTGAAGTCTACCAGAACGAGCTGAAGGGACTAAAAGGGGCTAGATTAAGGATATGCATCGCCCTAGCCAGTGTGGCTCAGTGAACAGAACATCAGCCTGAGGACCGAAGGGTCCTGGGTTCAATTACAGGTTCAACTGGTACCTTGATTGCAGGCTCCTCCCCAGCCTGGGCCCTGGTCGGGGTGCATGCAAGAAGCAACCAATCGTGCCTAAACCGGTTTGGCTCAGTGGATAGAGCGTTGGCCTGCGGACTGAAAGGTCCCAGGTTCGATTCCGGTCAAGGGCATGTACCTTGGTTGCAGGCACATCCCCAGTAGGGGGTGTGCAGGAGGCAGCTGATCGATGTTTCTCTCCCATCAATGTTTCTAACTCTCTATTCCTTTCCCTTTCTTTCTGTAAAAAATCAATAAAATATATATATTTAAAAAAAAAAAAGAAGCAACCAATCGATGTGTCTCTCTCACATCGATGTTTCTCTCTGTCTTTCCCTTTCTCTTCTGCTCTCTCTAAAAGATCAATGAAAAAATATCCTCGGGTGAGGATTAACAAAAAACAAAAAAGGATATGTATCTGGAATCCAAAATACAACACTGTGGAATTTTATGACCGCCATGGTCAGGCACAGTGGGTGCCTGCTAATGCCCCACACCGAACAGATCCTCTGAGACATTAGTCTATGGAGTCAGTGCTGTCACAGTCAAATCCCAGCATGGTCAGTGTGGTGTGGGTAAGCAGATAAGCAGATTCTAAGCTTCATAAGGAGATGTAAATGGCCAGGTATAGGCAAGGCAGTCTTGAAGAAGAGGAGCAAAGCTGAAGGTTTATATACTCGCTCACCATACTGACTACAGAGCTGTAACAACTCAGACTGTGGTGGGGATACAAGACTGCACAACTGATCAATGGTATAGGATTTGATTCCACTGGAGATCCCCGTATAGAGTTCACTGATTTATGATGTCAATCATTCTGTAAACTGGGGAAAGAAGAGACTTTTCAATAACTGCTTATGGGTCAACTGAATACCCTTATGGAAAAAAAAGTAAAATATTTTAACCCCACTCTTACATAATGCAAAGAGGCACTACACATAACCTTATACACACAGACACATACATCAACATTCAAAACTAGCAGCACAATTTACAATAGTTAAGATTTGGAAACAGCCTAAGTGCCCATCTGCAGATGAGTGGATTAAAAAACTGTGGTACATCTACACAATGGAATACTATGCTGCTGTAAAAAAGAAGGAATTCTTACCATTTGCAACAGCATGGATGAAACTGGAGAGCATTATGCTAAGCAAAGTAAGCCAGTCAGAGAAAGATAAATATCACATGATCTCACTCATTTGTGGAATATAAGGAACAACATGAACTGATGAACAAAAACAGATCCAGAGACAGGGAAGCATCAATCAGACCATCAAACTTCAGAGGGAAGGTAGGGGAGGGTGGGGGTAAGGGGGAGAGATCAACCAAAGGAATTTTATGCATGCATATAAGCACAAACAATGGACACAGACACCAGGGGGTGAGGGCATGAAAGGGGGAGTGGAGGGGGTCAATGGGGGGATAAGGACACATATGTAACACCTTAATCAATAAAGAAAAATTTTAAAAAAACTAAAAGAATACACACTACAAGGTAAATAGCTAGCTAATTAATAGTTGAGAATGTATTCTTTTTATTTATATTTTCTAAAATTAAAATAATCACTTCTCAGTTCATTCATTCAACAAATACTTATTGAGCACCAAATATGTGCCAGTCAGGCACTAACAATAAAGCACGGTGCAAGCAGATAAAAACCTGCCCTTCCATAGTTTTCCCAGGGAAAAGGGTAAGCAGTCATAGAGATAGAGCCAACACTATAATTTTTTTAAAAATACCAAGTAAATATTTTTCTTGATTTCAGAGAGGAAGGGAGAGGGAGAGAGAGATAGAAACATCAATGACGAGAGAGAATCATTGATTCGCTACCTCCTGCATGCTCCCTACTGGGGATTGAGTCCATAACCTGGGCATGTGCCCTTGGCTGGAATCGAACCGGGGACCCTTCAGTCTGCAGGGCCGATGCTCAATCCACTGAGCCAAACAGGCTAGGGCCAACACTGTAATTTTTACATTGTTGATTCTGAGCAAAGATTTGAAGATGAGGAGGCAAAACACAAAGCTATCTGGCCAGAGAGCTAAGCAGAGGGAGCAGCAAAAGCAAAGACCTGGACTGAAGCTCCCTGGCAGGTCTGAGAAATAGTAAGAAAAAAATCAATAAACATATACAAAATGTGTCCTCAAAGGTCAGAGACATCATGATAAAGAGATTCAAGGTAGATCTGTTGAACCTTCCAGGGGTCCTCAAACTTTTTAAACAGGGGCCAGTTCACTGTCCCTCAGACCGTTGGAGGGCCGGACTATAGTTTAAAAAAAAACTATGAACAAATTCCTATGCACACTGCACATATCTTATTTTGAAGTAAAAAAACAAAACGGCAAAAACACCCGCAGGTGGCCCGCGGGCCATAGTTTGAGGACGCCTGCTTTACACCCTTCAGAACATTGTAAATTTTCTTAGTAGAAATTTACTGCCTGTATTAATAAAAATCAAAACCCTAAACACATCTTATTGAAAATCAATATTTAAAATATGAATGCACTATATGCTTACAGCTATGCCAACATATTTTTGGAATTATATAACCAATATGTGCTTGTTAGAAAACTTTGGAAACTGCAGAAAACGAGAAGAGTTTTATTTTCATTCGTCCTTGGTTCACTGACTTGGGGTCTCCTTCCTCTGTCTGGTGTCCACGATTGTAAACGGCCACTTTCTCACGGAGATATGTAAAACCACGGTAATCAGGGATGACTGAGACTTTAAATCAGTGCATCTCCACGTGGGGCTCTCAGCCTCTTGTGTCAGAATGCACGAAGAAACGGGCCAACGGTGCAGATTCCTGGATCAAACCCTAAGCCAGCGGGTCAGCATCGCAGGGTCTGGCAACCTGCTTTGCAACATCATTCCCAGAGGATTCACGTGCACAGTGAAACGGAGAGCCACTTACTTCATCCAGCAACAGGGAAGTGAATTAGCAGAAACCCCGCGTCTGTTACCTTCTCCTGGCGGAGATTCAGCTCCTCGATTTCTCACTCTAAAGCGGTTCCTCTCATGCATTTGGCAGGGCGCTTTATCGAAGCATTCCCAACATATGTCAAGTCACAATGTTTTTAGAGCTTGGATTATAAAATAGGTCACAGTAAGCACAGTATTAAGCTACGTTAAAACCCTGGATTAGGGAGCAAATAGAATAGGAGAAGGTCATTGCAGTAGTCCGAATTTGGACCATAAAATAACCACTTCTACCAGTGTGAATTCCAATTTGATCTGTAAAACGCGGGCATTATATGTAGGACCACGAAACTGACTTAAAGATGTGGCAAAGCTAATGCATGCCACCGTTCAGCTACACATTCACTGTTATACCTCCCTACATTTTAACCACCAGACTGAAAATTATATGCAATTGAATTAAAGAACTGGATTTCTCTAGGTGCTCGAAGGGTTACAGGATCTCTTTAGTTGTAATGTGGAAATGCGTTTTAATTTGACAGGAGAACTAATCCACTTTTCTTGAACAACAGGTTCACTCACATACCTTCAGTGTGACATTCTGAAAGTCAGCCAAAAAACCAGGAAGGGGTAAAATCACGTATGTTCACTCATCAACTAAGAAGTTAGAAGTAAATATTCCATTAAGAGAGACATTATCATGCAAATATGGAAATACTTACCATAAAAATATATAGGATTATTTCTGTAATAGAGCATGGCAAAAAGATGTAGCCTCATCTCTGTCCATAGGACCATTCCTCATGAAGGAAGACCTGAGTTACACCATGAACCTGTCAAGCTCAGCATCCCCGCCCCTTCTAATTCTCTGCTTCGTAAGTTGGATTGTATCGGTGAGATTTTTAAGTAGGCTGGACCTTTATGCTTATCTATCTGTGACAATCCCGATTTCCATTGTCAGTCACTAAAACTGGCATTTTCATATTCTGGGCAAAGGATGTTAAAAACTATGTTGGCAAGCCAGTTGAAAAAAAAAAATCAGCAAAGGAAATCAAAGGAATATAAAGCTTGAAAGCTTTAAAATGAAAAGCAGCAGCCCAAATAAAGTCACTATATCCAAACATTTCTTTAATATATGCACCCATACAATGATGGATGGCCTGGAATAAATCCTCAACTTTGGGAAGTAAAAGGCTGTGTCAGCAAAGGCTGGGCCAATGCATAGATCGGATCAGTTGCTACTCTACTTTGATAGACCACCTGTCGAAAAGTATGACCTTATGAGATCCCAGAGCACCCATGTAATCAAGCAGAGGGAAGCTTTGAAACATTCATCTAACATACTGATAATTCTTTAAATATTTACTCATCGGGCTTAGATTAGTTGAGAACTCTGTTAAAAGCAACTTCTGTTTCTAGAACTCATCCTTATTATTTTAAGTAAAGGTATAGACTCTACATAGGTGAATTTACAAGCATGTTGATGTTCAAATGTGATTATCTTAGCAATTTGAATGAGCGCCCCCCCTTCCAATTTTTCTTTTTCTTTATCTGATTATAATAATCCCCAAGGAGTCTTGTTTTGCTCAAACGCTGCATCTAATGTTGGCCCTTAGTGACTCCTTCCCAACCTTTTGCATCCAATGTTTATGAGAAGGGGGAGCTAACAAACTAATTAGACCGGTAGCCTAAGAAAATAGAAATTGTGGTACAGGCCCACACCAAAAAGGCTTACATGCACAGAAATCAAGCCTCTGGGCTTGCCCAGCCATCCCAAACTGCTAACCTCAGACTTTATCTCACACTTGGAAAATTGGTATTGTTTTGCTTTGTTTTGTACTTTAGCACACTACATAGAAGTTTGACATACTCATGGAATAATAACTGCTTTTCAAACGATGAGATCTACATTGGGAAAAGTATGTATGAGAAAATTTGGGACTATAACCTGACCATTAGTGAAAATATGCAAATTGAAAAAATAACAAAATCTACTTTAGCTGTTAAAATTTTGAGGATGGCTATAAATTGGTTAAATTTTTTGTGTCAAATAAAAAAACAACAAACATGTTGTCTCCTCCAAATACCTACCTCTGTTGATATTCTGCTGCCTCTGTATAATCATTAAGTGAAAGGAAAATTTTTACAAAAAGTTATGTTGACATGCTCATATTCCTGTACAATGAATATTTATATCTGCATCTTGAAATTAAAAGACTTGGATGAAAAGAATAGATGAAAGAAAAGAATAGGCATTATAAGTGGGTGCACCAAATTGAAGATGTTGGGCTATAAGTGGGATCGTGGATGCTTTCTATTTCTCCTTTTGCTCATCTACAATTGCTTTCATTGCTGTTCTTGTAAAAACCAACCAACCAACAAACAAAAACAAAGATGATCAAGATGTGACTATGCCTCACATTAAATATATGGTAAAGTATGTGCTTTTGTAAGAGTGGTCTTTTTAAAATATATATATGTTTATTGACTTCAGAGAGGAAGGGAAAGGGATAGAGAGACAGAAACATCAATGATGGGAGAGAGTCATTGATCGGCTGCCTCCTGCATGCCCCCTACTGGGTATCAAGCCCACAGCCCAGGCATGTGCCCTTGGCCAGAATCGAACCTGGGACCCTTCAGTCCGAAATCTGACGATGCTCTATCCACTGTGCCAAATTGGCTAGGGCTGTAAGAGTGGTTTTTAGGTATATATAGACTAAGTTATAACCTTATAACCAGGAAAGAGGAAAAACCACATATTCCATCATTCTCCTTCCTTCACAGTGGTCTATCATGTTTCTAGCCTGTTTTCTCAGGCTCCTTTTTCATGAGTATAAGTGACTTTTTTCTTTATTAGCAATTTTATTTTCTATTCAATCTTTCTTTTTGTCTCCCACAAGTGATAAGATTCCCTTTCTAAACAAATAATGCTCTTTGCCTTGTCTATAAACCTAAATGTGATATCTTTATTTAGTAAGTTATCCTGGGTCTTTTAGGGAAGCCAGCTATATTCAGAACTATCTGAATTACATTCATTGATAAACCAATCAATCAGTTGTGATTCAGTCCATGGTGACAAAATTTACAAGCACCTCAAAGTGGATGCCACACCAAACTCTTGGCCACATTAATGTTGAGTTAACTGAATATTATAATTAAAGCATTTCTTGAACTTATTTTACTTTAGGATAAGCAGGTATAACTGATGTTCTCTTTATTTTATAACTGCCATTATTCTTTAAGAAGAATCTGATAGTGAGGATGATCAGCTTGTTTTCTGATTTTAATTCTGAATTGTTATATGTTTTGCTGGTAATTTATTTTAATCAACATATTGTTTTTAAATGTGAAAATATGTTATGCACCTAAAATTTACTGTCAAGTTACATCATCTTTTAAAAAATTGGAGTAAATGGACACAAAAAATAGATTTGGAGCCATCATAGTAAAACAACATGTACTTGTGAATAACAATCTGTCATTTCTGAGGAATGTTTAAATTGACATTTTTGTATCTCAGCAAACATCCAATTTGAACAGAATTAGGAGTTAAAAAAATAATATATCCAACCTGAGCCATAATTTCTTATTTGCAAATATAAGAACTCTGCTATTTGAAATAAAACTAACTTCTTTTTATTATTTCAAGAAGTTCCCTTACTTATCCAAAAGTAGTACAGAGAATAAATAACCAAGGCCACAAAACAATCACTGTGGGATTGCCAATTTTGTAACAAAATGTTAAATATTAACTTCTAAACATTAATTCTCTTTTTGAATGCTTTTCAAATTCATTGTGTTATTACATATTTTTCTACCATAATTTGTATAATTGTATCTTCATGTTTAACCCAAACACATAAGTCCATTTTATTGTTGAACATAGAAATACATTTATGGTATGACTATAATGCTTATAAGCACACATAATTGCATTCACTAAAATATTCTGTATGTTTTGCAATGAACAATAAATCTTTGAAAAACATTTCAAGTGGATGTACTTAAGATCAAAGTCTTCAGCATTTCCATAAGGTCATGAAATAGTTATTGGATAAGCTCCAAAAAGATCTCAACAGATATTGATGGGTAATTAAATCATAACTCATAAAGTAAAAAAAAAAAAAAAAAAAAAAAAAAAAGTATGACCTTAGCTAACATAATATTCCCCCTAAAGATGAACTGATATAATTAATGATAATAGCTATTATTGAAATATAGACGCTTATGAAATAGATCTACTATGTTTCCAGGAATGAATTCACTTGTTTAGTAGTTCATGGTACTCCCAAGTTTCCAGAGGGGCATCAGACATGGACATCACCAGCTCACAAGCTGATCAGATCCAATGGCTGATCAGATCACGAAGCTATGTCAGTACCCCTCAACCTCTACCTTCAGAAGAACCAGCTGAGGCATAGTGAAACCCAGATCCCTGGCCCTCCCCCAGAGATTCTGATTCTGTAGGGGTGTGGCCTGAAAATGTGCATGTCTAGCATGCTCCCTGGAGATACCCATGCTGCTGGTGTAGGGTGCATGTTGAATAATACCACTCATGATGGCATCTGATACCAAAGTGGAAGAAAGTCCAGCAAATAAATGTATCCAACTTCAAAAATGTCACCTAATGGTAACCATAACCTACGCTTTAGATGTAACTTCTGAAAGCTTCCTATCCTATCTAATAAAGAGAGAATATGCAAATTGACCATAACTCCGCAACAAAGATGGCGGCACCCACAGCCAATAAGGAGGGAATATGCAAATTGACGTGACAAGGAGAGAGGCGGAAGGCAGCTCCAGGCCGGAGCAAAGGTGGAGAGGTGGCTCTGGCCAGAGCGAAGGCGGTGCTGGCAGCCAGGGGAAGGAAGGCCTATTCTTGCACGAATCTTTGTGCATCGGACCTCTAGTTGCTTATATTCTTAACAGTCAATTCTGGACGTTTGGGCTATGTACACCTAGGTGCCACTGGGATGCATTAGGATAAAAAATTTGTAAGGTAACTGGGTCCCAAAGAATCACAAAAGACTTTTCAGCAAAACTTAAATTGTATTAATGAGCAAATCAACAAATAGCAAAATTTGTAGGAAAACAGTTTTTTAACTAATAATTTAAGTAAACTCTTACATGATAAAAACCAAACACATGCACATTGTTCATTATGCACCACAATCATCCTAACATTACAAAAGTGATCTAAACCTTCATCACTTGAACTTTTGAATCAGTCACTTGAAGAAATACAGTGAAAGAGAAAACGATGTTGTTGATACATTTTTAACATCTTTATGGAGCAGCACAATGACGAGTGTCAAAGGCTGAAGGTCTAGACCAGCTTTCACACTGACTAATTTTAAGCAACACAATCTTTATGTGTTTAGTGACCTCATCAGCAAAATAATCTAACGCCATCCACAAAATAATGGTGTTAGATTATTTTGTCTCCAAGGATCCTTCCAGCTTAAATTCTGAAGCGACTCCTTCAAACCTGTTACCATGTTTACCTTAAAAATAAAATGTGGGCCCTGGCTGGTTTTTCTCAGTGGTTAGAGCATTGGCCTGCAGACCAAAGGGTCTCAGGTTCAATTCCTGGTCAAGGGCACCTACCTGGGTTACAGGTTCGATCCCTACCCTGGTCAGGGCACGTGCAAGAGGCAACCAATCAATGTGTCTCTCTCACATGGATGTTTCTCTCTCCCTCCCTCCCTCCCTCCCTCCCTTCTTTCCACTCTCTCTAAAAATCAATGGAAAAATATCCTGGATTAAATAAATAAACAAAATGTGGCATAACTTTTCACTTCGACTCATTCATAATGTTTTGTCTTAAAGGACCAAACTAAATTAAATATTACCTATTTCTTATTAACTTCAATTTTCAACCCTCCAGGTGGAGCTGTTTTTTATTGGGAATGAAGGTTTTCCTACAGCATATCAAACATGAGTGCTCCTTGTAATGAGACTTATTTTCTACTCTCCAATTGGAAAGGAAGTTTTTTGTGTGTTTAGTATGAAATGGAATTTATTATACGTAATTGCAAGTGAGCCTACAGGGATGCTGGTACATGCTCACAACTTAAAATGCTGACAATCTGGAAGAAAACAACAAACCTGCACATAAGAAAAATAATTTAATGGCCCCTATGGTGAGTTCTCCATGACTGAGCATTCAAATCTATGAACCAAGCATTCAATGATGCACCATCTTCACTGCAGCATGGAAAAGTATTTCTTGAATCTTTTGGTAATTTTCTCAAACATTACAATGATCAACTATCCCAATAATGGCAAATAACACTGATAAATTATCTCTTGTATAATCTTGTTGTATAAGATTTATATTACTATCTGTTTCCATTATACTAGTATATGGATTTCTTAAATTAGAATATAATAGAATTCCACAGTTTGGGGAGGTAATTAGGCTACTAAATTATACTTTGTAAGTGCATGTAAAGTAATAACAAGTTAAGACTTTTATCCTTATGGTTTAAAAAAAGTATCACTCAAGTAGCTGCTAATGTGACATCCCTATGACAGTGAGCCTGGGCCTACAGTTTTAGGTTGTCTTTTCTAGAAAGTCTAGCCTGTTTCAAATGTTCGAATTTCTCTCCAGTTATATTTGTCTAGTCTTTGAAATCAAGCGAAAACAGCCTCAACAGTCTCCTAACGGGACAGCCTATGTTTTACCCATCATTCATGATGGGATTTTTACCTTCAATATATAGAAAGGTGTAGGCCAACGCTGGTCATTTTATAGCATTTTCCTACCATGTTTTAAAACCAAAGTTACAAGTCCCTTCTTGAACAGTTTAAATAACCTCAAGAAAGAGAAATGTTTTCCTGTAGGCTTTGTTTCTCTGCAGAGGAATTCGGTGTGGGATTTCTCGTTCTCGGCAGGCATCCCTGTCTAATTTCTTGCTCACAGCAAGGTGAATAGTCTCATCATCAGGGAGAGAACAATGCCCATGTGGTAATCATGGACCAAGGCCTGGGCCTCCGAGGCTGAAAGAGCCAACCAACTCTTGTTTTAATCCATGTTTCTGATACCAAAGAAAAGAAGGAGTCGGGGTAAATAAGAAATCCCTCCCAATCTCCTAATACGATTTCTGTGGATTACAATACTCTCAAGTCCCTGTCTCGAAGACACACTGGAAGCTACAGAACTCCACTTTAATATTTCAGTCCGCGCAATGGAATAGACAAGCAAAATATAGAATGAGACAGTTTGGCAATTGCAGAAAGTAGTAGTATGCTTATATATACGTCATTATCACGAATGGCTGGATAAACTGGTTATTCAGTAATCTGATCGACTGTTACCTTCCTCGCATCCATCGGATTTCAAATAAATACTGGAATGTAGGAAGAAAAATCCTTCAAAACTGTTTGGGTTTCATGTTAGCCTTCTTTACAGAGTTTAAGCAAATACAACTATGTACTTTGGAGAGTGGGTGCACACTTTATTGATAGTGACAACCTAGTCACTCATGTTTGACGTCTGGTACCTATGAAGGTGAGACAAACAAAAACAAAACGATTCCTAGTCTTCTCTGAGTCACTTAAGAACTGCCGCTGCCTTCCCTATGCCCAGGCCAAGGGCCACAAGGTGGAGTCTATAGAAAACAACCACCAAAACCTTCTCCCGTGGTAGCCCCTCGACCTGGAGCAGAGGAACTCAAAAACACTCTCCTCTAAGCCAAATTAAGTTTGTGGCTTTCTAATCGGTTGGAGTTGTCATGTGACTAATGGGTCACAAAAATTTTGGTACACCAGAACTTAATTATTAGAAACAAAGAGAACGGAGAATTTTAAACCTCTTAAATAGATGCCTATGTTTTTCAGAGATACAGCTCTTTAAGTATTCCTATTGACACCCATACAGGGGAGCATGAGCTCTATATAAATAAGCATACTCAGCTACCTGTTCTATACGGAGTAAGTCTGCAGGGCACACTTAAATGCAGTATTTTGTTTCCCTTCCGCGTGTGCCCTTTGAAATCGGCATTGGTTTATTCCCGTTCAGAGAATCGCCCAGGAACTAGTAACGCAAGGACAGCACAGTAGCGTGGTAACGTCAGTCTCCAAGCAATGCACCAAGGCATGGTCCCCAGAATGTTGTGGGACTCGCAGTCACCCAGGGACCACATCTAACTTTGGACGGTCAGACCGCGGGACTCCCGCAGGGAGGACACAGCTGAGCCCCGTTCTTGCCCTGAGGCCGAGGGGCAGAATCTCAGCTGCCCCAGCCCCAGCCCCAGCCCCAGGGCCCGCCCCTCCAGCCAACCTCGGGGGCCAGGCGGGGGCCCGGGGCGGCCCCGGGGACGCCGTGGCTCCCTGCGGGCAGACGCCGCCTTGGAGATTTGCAAGCAGGAAGAGTGACCCAGGGAGGCCTGCAGGGCGCCGCAGGAACCCCCCAAAGAGCTTACTCCCTGGAGAAACAGAGCCTCCAGGAAAGCTTGCACTCAAACGCGTCCCACAAGGGCCCGGGTGTAACCGGCCCCGGAGGGGGGCGGAGAAATGCGGTTCTGCGGCCAGTGTGTCGGGAAGTCTGAGACCACGCAAGGCGCAGGAATGTGGTGCTGCTCTTCAAATCCGTGTGCAAGGCTCCCACAAGTGAGTCCACCCCTAGCTATGGGAGTTACAAAACCGAGGGTGCCTTATCTGCGACTCGTGACCGAAGTGACCACTGCAGGTCATCCCAATCAGTTGCGTTTCATTTGACCTAGAAATAAAAGCCAGCCTAAATGTTGCCCCTTTTCGTATGTGCATGCAAAAGTCTGGATTCCTTTAGGGGGCAGGGCACGCCGTGTGGTCAGGAGACGCAGCCTATACGACGCCCCTCAATGTCACAGCCCTTTTCCCGAAGGTTCCCTCTTTTCCTGGCCGCCGTCCCGGTACAACCTGAAGATCAAGGCCCGCGTCGGCGGGCAGGTCCTCCACGCAGCATGCCGGCGGGCACCACCCACCCCGGAGAACGCCGGCACCCCGTCCCCGGCCGGGCTGAGATCCGTGAATGCGGGGCGCTGGCTGCGCGGGGCGCGCACCAGGGGTGTGAGAGGCTGGGGATGGGGACACCGTCGTGTGCACCGCCCAGGAGCGCGCGGAGCCCGGTCTGCGCCCTGGAGGGCCCGCCAGCACCCATGGTTGCGCGACGCCACAGGGCCGGGATGGCCGCCCCCCGCCCGCCGCCCGCCGCCCGCGGCTCCTCACCTGCGGGAGGAAGCGCCGCCGCCGCCGCCGCCGCGCACGGAGCCCGGGCTGAAGTGGGCGCAGCCGGCCAGCTCCCGAGCGCGGCCCCGCCCCGCCTGGCCAGGCCCCGCCCACCTCCCCAGGCCCCGCCCTCCCCGCCCGCGCCCCGCCCTCTCCGCCGGCGCACCGGGGGTTCCAAGGGCAGGAGGGCGGGCTCCACCAGCCAACCGCGGGCCCCGAGCGCCCCTGGTCCCGCCCCGAGGTCCACGTGACGGCTCTCCCGGCCTTCTGATTGGAGCGCCAGGTGGAGAGGCGGAAGTGGCTCGTGACCCCGGGATCCCAAAGGCGCCAGAGGTGGTTACCTAGCAACGGGCAGTCCGCGGGGAAGACGTGGGTCCAGGCTCGCGAGGCTTCGGCAGCGTCTGCGGCGAGGCCGGCGGTTGGGAAGACAGTGAGCCGCCCCCAACGCTTCCCGCAGGCGGAGTCTGCGCTTTCTTGGCCGTGTGAGCGGGTGACTTATGCAGGCCGTGCAGGGGTCCTCGCCCTGCGGCCCGCGGGCCACATGCGGCCCGCCGAGGACGTTTATCCGGCCCGGCCCGGCCCGCAGTGCGCATGGGCGGGATGTGCGCCGCCCTCTCGACTCCCCCGCTGCTCTCCGAGGGACGGTGAACTGGCCCCCTGTTTAAAAAGTCTGAGGACCCCTGGCCGAGTGTCCTGGGGGGCCGCGAGGGAGGCCGAGTGTCCTGGGGGGGCTGAGTGTCCTGGGGGGCCGGGGAGGGAGGCCGAGTGTCCTGGGGGGCCGGGGAGGAGGCCGCGGAGGGGGGCCGGGGAGGGAGGCCGAGTGTCCTGGGGGGGCAGGGGAGGGAGGCCGAGTGTCCTGGGGGGGCCGGGGAGGGAGGCCGAGTGTCCTGGGGGGGCCGGGGAGGGAGGCCGAGTGTCCTGGGGGGGCCGGGGAGGGAGGCCGAGTGTCCTGGGGGGCCGGGGAGGGAGGCCGAGTGTCCTGGGGGGGCCGGGGAGGGAGGCCGAGTGTCCTGGGGGGCCGGGAGGGAGGCCGAGTGTCCTGGGGGGGCCCAGGGAGGCCGAGGTCCTGGGGGGCCGAGGAGGGAGGCCGAGTGTCCTGGGGGGCCGGGGAGGGAGGCGGGTCTCCTTCCCAAGCCGCTGCCCCAGCCGCACACCCTCGCCCGCACCTCACTGCGGTCTGCGGGGTCTCAGGTCGCTCCCAGGGAGCCGCCTTGGGGTGCCACTGCTTTGTCTCCCTTCGGGAGCTGTAAGGCGTTAACACGGCCCTCAGAGTGCAGCGGGGCATTCGCCTTGTGCGATTTGGCCTCGTGGGGATACTTGGAACTGTCAGTCACATTTTCGTCTCTTGTCTCTGAAATACCTTCACTACCCATGGCCTCTATCAGACACACGGGAGAAACTAAGCCTTCGTGTACTTGACCAAAGTGTATTCCATTTCATTCATTCAGCTTTAATTCTGTATCAGACCCTGACTAGTTAACGAAGGGTCTACCACCAGTGGTCGGCAAACTCATCGGTCAACAGAGCCAAATACCAACAGGACAACGATTGACATTTCTTTGGAGAGCCACATTTTTTAAACTTAAACTTCTTCTAACGCCACTTCTTCAACACAGACTCGCCCAGGCCGTGGTATTTTGTGGAAGAGCCACACTCAAGGGGCCAAAGAGCCGCATGTGGCTCGCGAGCCGCGGTTTGTCAACCATGGGTCTGTCCTGACCAGGGAAATTCCCTGGACAAAATTCCTACCCTCCTAAGCCGTAGAGTTCTCGTCTAAAGTATTCCCTGCCGGCTGTTTCCTCCCACGGCACTTACTCCATTCTGCAAACTAAAGTTGACTGAAAAGTTGCCTTTCCACACAGACGATAAGCTTGTTAAAAGCTACAGTCAGCTCTTACAACTGTTCCCTACATCTAGCCGAGTGCCTGATGAATAGCAGAGCTTCAAAGAAAGTGGGTGGGTGGGTGGGTGGGTGGGTGGATGGGTGGATGGATGGATGGATGGATGGATGGATGGATGGGGAAAGGAATAAACTAGCCCATCCTCTAGAGAAAATATAAACGGCAACAACTTAGTATAATTCAATGTGTTAAGTTCTACAGCAGGGTTATATAAAAGTTCTGTGAGATGATTTCATGTGAAGGAGGGAGAATTTTTTTCTTCCAGTGTATTCAGAGAAACGTTCCATAACAGTAATATTTGAACAGGAACTAAAAAAAAAACAAAAACAGATTTCACCTGCTGGAAAAGGAAACAGGACTTACTCTGCAGCAGGAACAGCGTGGCCAAAAGCACAACGTGGGGAAGTGCATGCTAGATCTGCCTGATTTTGACTCGTTTGCTTTCTCTGAGGAGGTGAGGATGGGGACCTAAAGATGTGAGGGGGAGAGAAAAATTTAAAAATGTATTGAAATGGCCAAAGAAAACCAGACTGAGAAGGACATTGACTCGCTATTCAGATTACACCCTGACCTCTGAAACCAGGGCTTTTTCTTGAGGAGAGATACCTTGGAGATGTTAGAGGACACAAGGCTGCAGAGAAGTAAAAAAGCACAGTTGACCAGGAGAAAAGTGCCGTCGTTTGTGGAAAAGATGCTGATGGCCTGAACTCAGACAATGAAAGGAGGAATGATGAAGAGGGAAGATCGCAAAAGTATTTCTGGGAAAATAGACTCTCATTTCCTTTTCTGACTGATATTGTTGGGCACCACGCCAAACAGTTGATAAGATACTAGTATGTGAAGAGAAAACCGGGCAAAGACATGCCTAGCTCGGCCCATCGGTTGGATAGAAAAGTCTTGTATGTCTAGTTGGTTCATAATGGCTCCAGCTCTTCAGTTAAGAATCATAAATCCAGCAGAACATTAGAAATTATCTGTGTATGCATTCATAATTTGAAGATGAAGGTCTGAGGCCTGGAGCGTTATACATTTGTCAAGTCACACAGAGTTGATACCATCATCCCAGACGCCCAATCAGCGCCCTTCTCCCTTTACTATGATTGCGGTCATTGGTTTTGAAAGGGAGAGTTAAACAATAGCAGACGTAGTTAGATTTAGAACCCAGAGAGAAATGCTCTAACCTAATTTCGGAGAAAAAGATATCTACTCTAATTTTTATTCTTTCATTCAAGGAACATTGAGTGTGTACTCTCATCTTACAACGAAAAAAATGGTCAGTCACTCAGGCTAAGAGTTTCAGGGCAATCATTCGTGCTTCACACAGTACGGCGAGTTCTTCATGATGAGACTGAAAGCAGAGCGGTGAGGGGGATGAAATGACTCTAGTCGAGTCATCTTCAAGGCCAGGCGAGTTCTTTGCGATCATGTGGTGAGTTCCTTTTCAGTGAATATTCTAAAAAAAAAAAAGAAGAACTACTTACATTTTAGAAAAATTTAGCCAAAGGCGTTTTCGATTCACCTAAATGAAAAGCCCTCTCACACTATCTTTTTGTTCTTGTTAATCCTCACCCGAGGATATTTTTCCATTGATTCTTCAGATGTTCTATCCACTGAGCCAGACCAGCTAGGGCCCTCTCACACTATTTTTAATGTAAAAGTGGAAAGAACAAAACAAGCATGTCAAAAAAACTTCCAAAAACCTGATCAACTGAGGCGCAGTAAATACATAGAGAACTAAATATTTTAAAACTTTCTGTATGTGAAAGAACTTTCAAAACTTGGAATAGTTTTAAAAAAATATAATCTACTTCCACAATATTGTCTATAAATATATATATATATATATATATATATATATATGTATGTATATATATCTCACATATATATCACATACATTGAAAAATTAATGTTAACATTTCGGTTGTTATAAAATATAGTACTTATCTAACATTACTCTTTGGACTTCGTGATGTACCAAAGGGGCTTAAAATTAATTAACCAATAATTGTATAAAATTTGAGATTTTTATCGCCAGAATAATACTGATTGAATTCTTTAAAACATTTTAAGTTATAAAGTATTTAAACAGGAAAATACAGAGAATAGCACAATAAATACTTATGTTTAATTCATGTTTACCTTCTGCCATATTTCTGTCTTTTAAAAAAAAGAACATTTGTAGATAAAGTAAAATAGTCCTTTTTTTTCCCTCTTGTCATAACCTCTCATTTCACTCAGATGTAACTGATCTAATAGATAAACCTATATTCTAAATGTGCTTATTCTCTGTCACTATTTTAAGCATTTCATACATATTGGTGTGTGCAGGCATATTTACTTTGATTGATATGGGTCTCGCTGTAGAAGCAAACATATGACCACAATTTGTTCACTTACCTGTAGGTGATGCTTAAGTTGTGCGAACCTTTGCCTCGTGTGAAATGCACTGAATCTCCTTGTCTGTGCACTTGTCTGTGGGCTTCTCAGACCACAAAGTGGGGTTGCTGGGTCATGATCATGTATGTGCAGGTTCAGATATGACATGTATTTGCATGTTCGGGTGTAACATGTATGTGCAGGTTCAGGTATAACATGTATGTGCAGGTTCAGGTATGTATGTGCATGTTCAGGTATGACATGTATGTGCACGTTCAGTTATAACATGTACGTGCAGGTTCAGGTATAACATGTATTTGCACGTTCGGGTGTAACATGTACGTGCAGGTTCAGGTATAACAGATATTACCCAGTTCCTCTCTGTTTACCCTCTAGCCAGCAGCCTATAAGTATCTCCCTGCCCTTATCCTCACTGACATCGTATTTTCCCACTTTTTCCAACCGATGAGTGAAATGGCATCTTATCACTTAAAGATGTATTTACTGCATTTGTTGACATGGAACATTCTTTGTGTTTGTAAATGGACAGTTCATTTCCTTTGCGTATTTTTCTTTATTTGTTTCACTTTTCCTTATAGATTTATAGCTCCTTAAATACTCAGAATGTTCATCTTTGTTAGCCATACCCATTGCTAGCACCTCTCTGAAGCTCCAGTTTTGAAAAATTCTCAATCCTTATTCGTTTGAATGTCTGTTCTGTTTTTGTCTTCCAAAGCTTCAAGGGGACCTGTGTTCGAGCTGGGAAATCCACCTCTTGTGTCTTCATCACTTTCCTGTCCGTGTTTTAACCGCCTTGTCCCTCTGTCTGAACTCTGGATGCAACACTCAGTACTGGATTTCAGTTTAGGAATTCTTTCCTTCAATTAGCTTCCAAGAGGCAGACCTGGCTCCTGCCCAGACTCCCAGGGCACCAGGCGGGTTTCCGCCAGAGCCACCTCCCCTCTGCTCGGACCTGTTTCAGCCTGGAAACGCAGCAGGCTATGGGTTCAGTCCCAACTCATCGTATGGGACCCTCAAACGTGCTTATCCAAATATCGAGTGAGGCTAACCACTTTACCATCCAAATTCCCAAAACCATGGTTACCCACCCCCCTGATGTGGACTTACTGGTATTTTGGGGAACATGTTTGTTCCCCCCCCCCCCACTGGATAATGCTGCAAAACTTTATTGAGAAAACTTTAACAGTGTAGTATCCAACATAAGAATAATCTGTGTGTCTTCAGATCATCTTCCTTTAAACGGGTGGTTTCCCTTCTCCTGCTTCTGGCATTTCAATGGGCTCTGGATTTGCACAAGCCTGCCCGATGACTTCAGGATTATCTCCACATTCGCCCCTAGTCATTGGTTTCACCAGTTCTTGAGTATCAGCTTCCAGGTCAGTCCCTTGAACCTCAGGTGCCCCTGCATCTGCTTTCTCTTCATCAGGTGTAACATCCGGGTTCTCAGAGGGTGACCCCTCTTGTTTAGGTTTTTCATCACTGGGCTGCTGGTCAACCACGGGTCCCACTGGCTGGTCAGACTCTCTATCTTCTACTAGTATTGTATTCCATTCAGCTCTTGATGGTAAATGCTGACTCATATTTCACACAGTTGAATGTCAACCAGCGAGAAAGAATCAGAATGGAAGGAACACGGCTGCCTGTGGGGCAGTTCTCCTCACCGAACTCGGACAGCAAAGCTCATGCGCAGCAACCAACTTGGGTGAAAGGCACATGCGCGGAAGTGGCCTTGTCTGACAATGAACAGTCTGAACTGTGTTTGGGGAACATGTTGGCGTGTTCACATGAAATTGACATGTGAATTCGGAGGGCTCTCCTTCTCAAACCGCATCAAGGACCCTCCGACCCTTTGGTGACAAGCCCCACCTGCGTTCCGTGTGTCTGTGACAGCTCTCTCCGCACCAGGAGGAAGGCCTGGCCTCTGCAGCACGTCCACTTTCGCAGATGGAGCTTCAGACGGATGCACCCTTTTATGTTCTCTCGCTCACCTAGCCCCTTAATGTCCCTTTCCAGTTCAATTTATTTCCCACGTAGTAACAACATGGTGTGATCACTCGGAAAACTACTGAGGCCAGGTTGTGCTGTCTTGAAAGAGATGATGTATTTCAGGATTTTTTGCAGCCTGAAAACCCAGCTATTATGAAATGATATGAGCTTATAATGAAATCAATTTAATTAAAAATAGAGTAATAAATGCTCAAAACTCAACACTTACTAATTGTTTCTTAGGATTTAAATGTTGTCTATGCTGTTGGGGTTATTTATGTTTCTTATGTCTACTTACATCTGTGTCTGTGTGGTGGAAATACTACTATAATAGCATGTATTTCTTCCCAACGTGTCATTAAGTGGTATCACATTGGTGGCTTGAAATTGTCCACAGTGGGTATATTTACACCCTAGAAATCAGCAGATGCTACAAATCGGGGCATGATTCATGGTTTTGTTAACTGTGTAGACTACATTGTCTAATACAGTAGCTACTAGCAAAATGTGGCTGTTTACCTTTTAATTCACTAAAGTTGAATAGAGTTAAAGTCCAGCTCCTCAGCCACAATAGCTGCATTCCCGTAGGCCCATATGGGTCAGTGGCTACCGCATTAAGCAGAGCCAGGGAGAACATTCTCATTCTCCTTCTCGCAGGAGGTTCTGTTGGGAGTGCTGGCTTATTTCGGGAGTCAAGGCTGTTCCTGTACAGCAAGCATGTCAAACTCAAAGGCTAACACTGGCCAGATAAACAAGGTTTAAGTTCACGTGGGTTGCAAAAATAACAAAAGCTTCAATTTTCATAGAAACATAGGTTTATTTTGATAGAGAAATGCTAAATACAAAGGGCTGAAATAAACAAGTAATCATTAACATAAAATAATAGAACATTTTAATAAAACTTAATATTTTTTCTTAAACATTAACTTACCAGACACTGAATAACTGTACAAATTAGTAAGCATAACGCAAGTAATCCTATTTTCTTGTTCTCTAAAAACGAAATATTTCCTGTTGAGCATACCAAACAAGTCAGTCCAAGACTAATGATGTGGCCATCGGCTGCTAAAATATTCGCTGCTAGTATTAGTGGAGAGAAATGGTGCACCTGCACGTAAGGCACGTAAGGGAAATGAATGCAACACAATTATAGTAATCAGTCATTAGCAAACATTGTAGTTCGCTATTAGTAATCCTATATAATAAAGAGGTAATATGCAAATTAACCCTCACACCCTCACAAGATGGCTGCCTACGACCAGGCCAGCAGGGGGGTTAGTGAGGGATGACCAAACGACTGAACAAGCAGGCTGTGTGGGGCGACCAGGCCAGCAGGGGAGGCAGTAAGAGGCGACCAGGCCAGCAGTGAGGGTGGGTAGTTGGGGATGACCAGGCCGGTGTGGGGGGGGCAGTTGGGGGTGATTAGGCCGGCATGGGGGCAGTGAGGGGCAACCAGGCTGGGGGGGTGGGGACAGTTGGGGGCGACCAGGCTGGCAGGGGGGGCAGTTAGGGGGTAACCAGGGAGGCAGGTGGGATAAGGGTGACCAGGCCAGCAGGGGGGGGGGCCAGTTGGGGGCAACCAGGCCAACGGGGGGGGCAGTTAGGGGTGACCAGGCAGGCAGGCAGGTGAGCAATTAGGAGCCAGCAGTCCATCCAGGATTGTGAGAGGGATGTAAACTGGCAGTTGGACATCCCCTGAGGGGTCCGGGATTGTTGAGGGTGCAGGCTGAGCTGAGGGGAACCCTCCCCCCATGCACAAATTTTGTGTACCAGGCCTAGTTATGTATAACAGGATATTGTAAAAACTAAGTTACAAAATTGTTATTAAAATGTTTCTTACACACTGTTACATTGGCTGGCCCACAAAAATATTCGTTGCTGTACAGTCTCTGTCTCAGCCACTCAGTCCTGCTGCTGTAGCTTGAAAGCAGCCAGACAACACATAAATACATGGGGAAGGCTGTGTCCCACCACATTTTATTTACAAAAACAAGAGGCGAGCTGGATTTCACTTACAGGCCAAAAATACACCAAGTGGCCAGATATTATGATCTCTGAACACATAATAATCTGGCCACTCAGTATATATATTATATATATATATATATTAGAGGCCAATATATATATTAGAGGCCCAATGCATGAATCGTGCATGGGTGGGGTCCGGCCAGCCTGGCCAGGGGGAGGGGACATGGGCAGTTGGCCAGACTGCCTGTTGGTCGAACTCCTGGTTGAGGGGACAATTTGCATATTAGCCTTTTATTATATAGGATATACACTGAGTGGCCAGATTATTATGCATTCAGAGATCATAATAATCTGACCACTCAGGGTATATTAAATAAAATATAGAAGCTGAAAATACATTATTATTATTATTTAAGAGGAACTTGGTAAAATTAATGGTATGAGCCAATACTGGGTATAAACTTAAAGTGATGGAGAAAACAGTAATAATGCAATTCAACTGTGAAGTGGGATGTGTCTATAGCTGTTACCCTGTAAGCTGCATGGAGGAATGATGCTTCCAACATTGAATAACTAGTGCCCATGGCTACAAAGAAGTTGCTACAGTTAATGAAGAACAAGCCTTCATTGTTTTGCTTTTGACTTACCCATTAACTCAAATGAAATTATCAAGGTTGATCATTTCATTCATGTTAATGAAATTAAAGTTGGAACTATATCCATTTATCAGTTGAAACTGTAACATTATCTATTCCAACTAGCTATGAATACAAGTATTTGGTAAAAATGAATGAAAGAATTCTGTGACAATTAGCTCCATAGAATCCTACCTAATAAAAGAGTAATATGCAAATTGACCATCACTCCAACACACAAGATAGCCACCCCCATGTGGTCAAAGATGGCTGCCCCCATGTGGACACAAGATGGCCACCACAAGATGGCCTGCAGGGGAGGGCAGTTGGAGGCGATCAGGCCTGCAGGGGAGGGCAGTTGGGGGTGGCCAGGCCTGCAAGGGAGGGCAGTTGAGGCAATCAGGCCTGCAGGGGAGGGCAGTTGGGGGTGGCCAGGCCTGCAAGGGAGGGCAGTTGAGGCAATCAGGCCTGCAGGGGAGGGCAGTTAGGGGTGACTGGGCCAGCAGAGGAGGGCATTTGGGGGAGACCAGGCCTGCAGGGGAGGACAGTTGGGGGAGACCCAGGCCTGCAGGGGAGGGCAGTTGGGGGAGACCAGGACAGTAGGGGGAAACCAGGCCTGCAGGGGAGGACAGTTAGGGGTGACCAGGCCTGCAGGAGAGGGCAGTTGGGGGTGACCAGGCTGGCAAGGGAGGGCAGTTAGGGGTGACTGAGACAGCAGGAGAGGGAAGTGGGGGGTGACCAGGCCTGCAGGGGAGGATAGTTACGGGCAATCGGGCCAACAGGGGAGGGCAGTTAGGGATGACCAGGCTGGTAAGGGAGGGAAGTTAGGGGTGACCAGGCCTGCAGGGGAGGACAGTTAGGGGTGACCAGGCTGGCAGGGGAGGGCAATTAAGGGTGACCAGGACAGCAGGGGAGGGCAGTTAGGGGCAATCGGGCTGACAGGGGAGCAGTTAGGCGTTGATCAGGCTGGCAGAGGAGTGGTTAGGGGGTGATCAGACTGGCAGGCAGGCAAATGATTGGGAGCTAGCAGTCCTGGATTGTGAGAGGGATGCCCGACTGCCCATTTAGGCCCCATCCCGGTGGGCAGTTGGACATCCATCAAGGAATCCCAGATTGGAGAAGGTGCAGGCTGGGCTGAGGGACACACACGCCCCCCTCCCCATGCACAAAATTTGTGCACTGGGCCTCTAGTCTTTATATATAAAGCCTAAGCAACCCCCTACCCATTCGACTGTCCAACTGGTAGCTATGATGTGCAATGACCACCAGGGGGCAGACACTCAATGCAGGAGCTGCTGAGCTGCAGTGACATGGCAGCTGCAGTTCTTGGGTGATGCACCCATAACCAGAGAGGAGGGAGCCCAATTTCAGGGTGTGTCACCCAGGAACCGCCCTCTCACAATCCCGGACCCCTTGGGGGATGTCAGAGAGCTGGTTTCAGCCTGATCCCCGCAGGTCAGGCTGAGGGACCCCACCGTGCACCGGGCCTCTAGTATAAAATAAAGAATAATATATATTGTATGACTATGTATAAATTGCATGCAATACACCCTTTATATCAGAACATTTATAAAATAAATTTATAATATATATATCTACACTCACTTTGTGTGTGTATGTGTGTGTGTGTGTGTGTGTGTGTGTGTGTGTGTGTGTGTGTGTGTTTTTCCAGAGAGCTGGTTGTTATACACTTAACACACCACTAGAAAGTACTTAAATGTGTCTAAAAAGGTGACCCAACAATGCATTATTTCAGTGTTTCTAAAACTGTCCATCTTGTGTGTTCATCTATGTGTCTTCCTGTGTATGTCTCTAGCTTGGCCTTGATGCAGTGCCGCTCACCTCCAGCTATGGGCCACACACAGCAGAGATGCCCAGCTGCTGTGCTGGGATTCCTCCGCCTCGGGTCTTATCAGAGTCGCATTCCCTGCATGTTAATGTTATCCCCGTAATTATCGCTCCCCCTTAGCCAATAGCCAGTTAAGCCCAGTGAATATTCAAACACCCCAAGTATATAATTGGTCCAAAATTATGTGAATACATTTCTTCAAAAAAAGAAAGGAAGATGCTTTTTGAACATAGTTTGCCCTGAACATTGGGAGTTAATAGAAACCTGGGCAGAATTACTCTTGCTTACATGGACAGCCACCTGAGCTTATGCCCTTAATTTTACCATGTTCCTCTTCAATGATACATTTTCAGCTTATTATATCCCAAATAGAGGTATATTTTGGTATAAGATACAGGTAGCTTTTATCTGAGATAGATATTATACCACCATATATCTAAAACTCGCCAATATGGGCATTCAAATTGTGTGGGGGTGTTGTAATCTATACTAATAAAAGGTAATAGGCTAATTAGACCGGGAGACTTTCTGCACAAAGCCATGGTGGCGGGGCTGAGACAGAGGCGGTTAGGGGCGATCAGGTGAGGAGGGGAGGGCAACTGGGAGTGATCAGGCCAGTGTGTGTGTGTGTGTGGGGGGCAGTTGAGGGCGAGCAGGCTGGCAGGCAGAGTGATTAGGGGCAATCCGGCAGGCAGGCAGGTGAGCAGTTAGGAGCCAGCAGTCCCGGATTGCGAGAGGGTGCAGGCCGGGCTGAGGGACACCCCCTTTCCCCATGCATGAATATTGTGCACCGGGTCACTAGTATTTATATAACTGTCTATGTATTTCAATACAGTTTATCAAAGCCACCCAAAAGCATTGAAGAAGTATATGTAATAGACTGACACAATACAGCAGACTGAGCCCGGGCAGAACAAAGCAGAGTGAGACTCTGGTTCTGGAAAAGCGGCCTTCGGCTGTTTTGCTGTGGAAACAACACAGCATGCTGTTGCCACGCACGAGAGTCCCACATGAAGCAATTTGTTGAAAATATTTCAGAAGATTTAGGCCCCCGAGGCAAAGCTTTCTGGTTCTAAGGATGATAGCCAACACTTACTTTGAACCCATAATTCTAATATTTTAGTGGCACCAGGTTGAAGGGCACTTGATAATTTCTTCCTGTTTTGAAAATGCTTATGATAATACACAAATAATAAGTAAAAACCTGGCATTTCTCAAGTCATGTTCAGTGTATAACCAAGTTCCCTTTGGCTATGTTTTTGAGAGCAGTTGAAAATTTAAACCTCAGAGGATTTCTTCTGTGTTATTTGTATTTCCAAACATACCTATCCTTGAAAAAAAAAATAAAGAAAATCTCTAAGTACATATTTTATGAAATATAAAACCAATATATGTTACATTGGATTTTTCTGGATGACAAATTGATAAATTTTATGGCCTAGAAATTTTTTCAAAGAGCACAGTAGGTTAAATGAACTATGGCCTAATTTTTTTGCATATTGTTTTTTCACACTACCATATCCTTGTGCCACCTGACCACACCATTATGCTATGTTTTGTTTTGTTTTTTTAAGGATGGAAGAGAAATAAGAAACCAATTGATCCAATATTTCTTCTGGAAAAGGTAACATTGAATTTATTTTTTCTCTCAAAAGGAGTGCGTAGTTAAAATAAGCCAGCGAATAAGCAAGTCAATCAGTAAATGTCTAATATGTACCACAAAAATAAGTGGCTTTATTAATTGAATGTTAAAAAGTGTAAATTTGCATTGGATAAATTGATACTTAAGGAGATAATAACATTTAGCTTTCAAAACTTTGCCTTAATTTTAGGTTGAAACTTAGAGTGATCATGAGACAAGATCATTAGGGACTCACTTATTTCCACTGACTTTTCAAGGTGCTATTTGGGGAGCTCCTTTGGCCCCAGAGCACACTTGTCGAGGTGACAGCTATGTGGGCCTTAAATTTGATTGCTCTGATGGATTCCAAACGTACATCAGCTGCAGGTTCCCGGAGGGAACAGAGATAGATGCAGGGAGTAGGAGGACTGAAATATATCCAAGGCTTAGCTTAAAATAGCGTCTGTTACCTAACCACTATCAAGGCATCAGAGGAGGATATTAGCCTATTTATTCACCACCGCTCTTTTAAGATCTTTACTGTCAAATTTACAGTGGCTCAGAGCTCAGAGGTTTTGGTGGGGGAACAGGTGGAGTGTATTATAATGAAATATAATCAGAAAAGCATTAATCTCTTCATGTTAAAAACTCCTGGTGATTTTTTTGCTTGGCTAAGGTATGGAGTTTATTTATTTTTTCCTTTTTATTGGATGTATTGGGATGACACCAGTTAACAAAAACTACACAGGTTTCAGGTGCACAGTTCCACAACACGTGGTCCCTGAACTGACTGTGTGTTCAGCACCCCAAGTTAATCTCCTTCCATCACCACGTGTCCACCTTACATCTCCCTCCCCCACCCCCTGCTGCACCCCAGCAATCAACACGCTATTGTCCGTGTCCATGAGTTTTTCTCTTTTTCTGATCAACCCCTAAGGTTTCTGGCATTCCTGAAAGAGTGTACCCATTGCATTAACCGGACAATTTCACTTTTTCTAGTGACTTTTAAGTGACACTTTGAGTTGCCACCAGATGGCACTGTCACATCCTCAGTAAATGCCACGGTTGATGTCTCTTCTGTTGGTTCTGAAGGAAACACAGTCCCATCAGGGCAGGCTGGGCCCCACGCCCCTTCACCTGAGCTTGTCTGCTTGCTCATGGAGGTCCGCTCACACCAACCATCAGCCCCACGTGGTGCTTGTCCAACCCCGAGAGGGTGCAGTGACTTCAGTACCTGTGATCCCGCCTGGCTATTTGCAGCCAAACCACTGAGACCCACGCATGGGTCTCCCCTCTTCCAGGTCACCTTGCTTTGTGCACCTTTACAGAGCAGTGGGTCGTCCCTGCGTCCCTGCGAAGCTGCCTAGCTGCGGTTGGCCTCCATCGCTTGCCATGCACTATGGTCACTGGCTGGAGACACAGGCGTGGTCCTGATGGGAAAGACTCTCTCTTTCTCTGATGGCAGCAGTGGGAGGTGCCTAAGGAGCCCCGAAAGTTCCTTTGACCTTCCCACCCCTTCACACTCATCACCCAGCGCTGTTGGGGGGACCAGGCTTCCTGAGGGGCTGGTGTGACAGAGGGGCTGCAGCGTAGGAGGAAGCACGTGAAGACTACATTGTAGAAGCGAATTGTGCCTCTTCTCGCCATCTGGGGAAAAACACCCAGGAACGAAGTTATAGTGTCTACAAGGTTAGGGTTTTGCTTGTTGGGTTCACTGCAGTTCCAAACCTTCATTTCCCTTTCTCAGAACTGGCTACTTTTTAAAAAAAAATCTTTATTGTTGCGATTATTACAGATGTCCCTCTTTTTCCTCCCACTATCCCCCTCCCCCCGGATCCTGCCCTCTCCTAGGCCTTCGCCACCCTATTGTCTATGTCCATAGGTTATGCATATAT
Source organism: Ia io (assembly GCA_025583905.1). Lineage (NCBI taxonomy): Eukaryota > Metazoa > Chordata > Mammalia > Chiroptera > Vespertilionidae > Ia > Ia io. Next base: position 102,943,438 of record JAJQQW010000003.1, on the reverse strand, counting down.
GCATATAAGATCTTTGTTTAATCTCTTCCACCCCCATCTCCCTTCCCTCTAAAAATCGTCAGTCTGTTCCATTTCCATGCCTCTGTTTCTATTTTATTCACCAGTTTATTCTGTTCATTAGATTTCTTATTCGTTTATTTCAATTTTTAGATTCAATTGTTGATAGATATGTATTTGTTGCCATTTTTTTGTTCATATTTTTTATCTTCTTCTTCCTCTTCATAAAGGATACCCTTCAACATTTCATATAATCCTGGTTTGGTGGTGATAAACTCCTTTCGCTTTTTCTTGTGTTTGAAGCTCTTTATCTGACCTTCAATTCTGAATGATAGCTTTGCTGGGTAGAGTAATCTTGGTTGTAGGTTCTTGCTTTTCATCACTTTGAATATTTCTAGCCACTCCCGTCTGGCCTGCATAGTTTCTGTTGAGAAATCAGCTGACAGTCGTATGGGTACTCCCTTGTAGGTAACTAACTGTTTTTCTCTTGCTGCTTTTAATATTCTCTCTTTGTCTTTTGCCCTTGGCATTTTAATTATGATGTGTCTTGGTGTGGTCCTCTTTGGGTTCCTCTTTATTGGGATGCTCTACGCTTCCTGGACTTGTAAGTCTATTTCACCAGGTAGGGGAAGTTTTCTGTCATAATTTCTTCAAATAGGTTTTCAGTATCTTGCTCTCTCTCTTCTTCTGGCACCCCCATAATGCGATTGTTGGTACGCTTGAAGTTGTCCCAGAGGCTCCTTACACTATCTTCATATTTTTTTATTCCTTTTCTTTCCTCTTTTGGTTGGGTGTTTTTTTGCTTCCTCATATTTCAAATTGTTGATTTGATTCTCAGAATCCTCTACTGTTGAATCTCTATATATTATTCTTTATTTTAGTCAGTGTATGATTAATTTCTGACTGGTCCTTTTTCAATTTTTGGAGGTTTCTAGAAGATTTTTGAGTAACTTTAATACCATGGTTTTGAACTCTATATCCAGTAGTTTGCTTTCCTCCATTTCTTTCATTTGTGACATGTTTCTTTGTCTCTGCATTTTGGCTGCTTCCCTGTGTTTGTTTCTATGTATTGGGTAGAGCTGCTAAGTCTCCTTGAGCTGATAGAGTGGCCTTGTATAGTAGGTGTCCTATAGGGCCCAGTGGCTCAGCCTCCCCAGTCACCTGAGGTGGACACTCTTGGTGCACCCCTTTGTGGGCTGTGAGCACAGTCTTGTTGTAGTTGAGCCTTGATTGCTGTTGGTGTCACTGGGAGGAATTGACTTCCAGGCCAATTGGCTGTGAGGACCAGCTGCGACTACAGTGAGAGAGCTGCTGTGCAGGAGACACCCCTATGGAGCAGAACTAGCTTCAGTGGGGCTGTGGTGCTCACTGAGTCTGCCCCCTGAGTGTGTCACTTATGGATGTGAAGAGTTGTAATCTGGTATGGTCTGACACTGGCCACTGGTTACACTGGCTCTTGGGTATCCAGGGAGATGCAAAGTCAGCCACTTGCCTGGGACCACCCAGCAGGAGCTACAGAGAGATCTGCAGATTCCTCCTTTGTGTATCAGGTTTGGAAGTGCCCAGACGAGGCCCAGCTGTGAAGCAAGGCAGGCTGTTGCTGGTCTTGGGCCTTTTATTGTTAGGTTTGGGGCTCCCTGACCCAACTGCAGCTTGTTTGAGAGATTTTAGCCTGAGTAAGGACAGACCATTCATATACAAAAGCTGCTGCAAACTGCTTGGGTGGGGTTGTAAATTGGATGAAGTGGGGTCTTAGGGATCACCAGGATAGAGCAAACAGAAATGGCTGCCAGTCAGCCCTTACTGGGGCATTCCCAGCATGGGAACAATGATCCCTGTGAGCACCTCTGTCTGGGAGAAAGCCAACCTCAAGTTCCTGCCCCGATGCCAGGCATTTCAGCTCCTCCTCAGATGTCTGTGTCTCCCCCCGCCCCCAAAGCCTCACCCTGGCACTGGAGCTCAGAGGAAGTGGGACTTTGTAAGTTCAGTTCATGATGCTGGTCTTTTAAGAGGAACAGCTGGGTCTCCAGCAGCCTGTGTGTCACTCAGCCCCAATCCACACTGGTTTTTACAGCCTGTAGTTCTTACTGCCCATAGTGACTTCTTTTCCCAGCTCTGGGAGCCTGGGCTGGGGGTTTCGTGTGGGACTGTGGCCCCTTGCTCCTCTGGGTGTCCTCTGCAGAGACAATCTCCCTCCCAATTAAAAAAGCGGCCCACGTGGGTACCCGACCCACCCATTCAGCACCTCCGCACCTCCATGCCTCCACACCTCCTACCAGTCTCGGTGTGCTTTCTTCTTTACCTCTCTAGCTGTAGGACTTCCATTCAGCCATATTTCCAGTGGTTCTGGATGATGGTTGTTCTGTATTTTAGTTGTAATTTTGATGTGGTTGTGGGATGCAGCGAGTACAGGCGTTTACCTATGTCGCCATCTTTAAATCTCAGAACTGGCTACTTTATAAGATTACCTCCTCCTTCTAAATTCTGCCATTAGACACTCCACCCACCATTCAGAGAATCCACTCCTATCCACAGAGGTTATTTTATCTCAGGATCTTTCCTGCTCTTGCTAGTGCATTCTCTAAGTTAGCCATAGCCCTTCAGAGCAGAGGGGAGCAGAGAGGGTGGGGGGAGCGGCAGAGGAAGTGGTTGGTATAGACCTGTGGGGGTCCGAGTCCTCCATCATCATCATCATCATCATCATCATCATGCTGTGGGCAGAAGCAAGCCAGCTTGGTGCCCTTCCCATATATCCCGTGCTCTAGGTTGCAGGTGTGCGGATTCTTCGTATTGTCAGGGGCCTCTGAGAAGTTAAACGGACTCACAACATGACATCTGTGGGAGCACACTCCCTCGGAAGACAAACAGCAATGAGCAGAGCCGGCAGGATGTAAATAGAGGTTGCAAACTGGTCAGAACCAACATACGTGTCAAGTTTGACTTAAAGGTTACACCCTTGTTTAAAAGTGAGCCAGCTGCCAAAACAGGTTTGGCTCAGTGGATAGAGCATTGGCCTGTGGACTGAAAGTTTCCAGGTTCGAGTCCGGTCAAGGACATGTACATTGGTTGCGGACACATCCCCGGTAGGGGGTGTGCAGGAGGCAGCTGGTCAATGTTTCTCTCTCATCAATGTTTCTAGCTCTCTATCCCTCTCCCTTCCTCTCTGTAAAAAATCAATAAAAATATTTTTTTTAAAAAAAGTGAGCCAGCATGTAAAAATCAGGGCTTTCCCCATAAAACTTCATTGTCCTAGCTTTTCTCCCCCAGTCAGAGGCACTGGTAGTTTGGGGCCCTTATCCCAGGGGACAGCCGTCAGCTGGAGTGAGGAGTCATTGGCCCCCGAGGGGGCAGGCTGTCCCCTCAGAAGTCACTCCTCCTTCTTCCCCCCACTGCCTGGACTTGTTTCCAGACCTGCCTGGCCACTGTAGGCATGGAGTGTTGCCAACGCTGGTCTCCAGTCCTAAGGAGAAAAGAGTATTTTCCAAACCTCCCATCAGGTGTAAGGCTGCTCCTCTCACAGCCATCATGGAGTTGGCACTTTACCTTGTGTTTTCCCAAGAGCACCCCTGGTTCGCTTCCTTCACCTTCCCTCGCCCACTCCTTCCAGCTGGACTCGCAGTTTTCATGAGATGCTTCGGCATAACCGGTTGTCACCTCGGTGTTGCTGCCAGGCAACGATTTCAGGTGCGACCATCCCTGTAATCACCAGCTTTGACCCTCTTCCCTCCTACTCAGCACCTGACTGTGACCTGTCTGTCTGCATTAGGCAAACGTGAGCCCGCTGCTTAGCCTTGTGTTTCAGAAGGCGCTGCCCTCGGCCATGTGACCGTCCTGTGACGCTAGAGCAGACGTGAAGGGACATTGGTCTTCAGGGTACACGGCCACAGGTTATGTGATCTGGAACAAATTAACCAGCCTTCGTAATGATCAGTCTTCTCACCCACAAAGATACATGCCCCTGACTGGAATCGAGCCTAGGACCCTTCAGTCCGTAGGCCGACGCTCTATCCACTGAGCCAAACCGGCTAGGGCTGATTTTTCTTTTAAAGCTTCTGTCTCACAATCTCTGAACATCCATCTCAAGTCCTGTTTGGGTCCCCTGACCCGCTTTCAGCTTCCACTGTGGCAGGAAGTGTCTGAGACCTTACCTCAACTAACAGGCTAGCCTGCCACAGTTTAGATACATGTGTGTGCTTCATCTGCCACAGTTTAGATACATGTGTGGCTTCCCTGGGTTTAGGCCTTCAGATTTGGACTGAATTACACCACTGTCTTTCCTGGGCCCAACATGCAGACAGCAGATCATGGGATTGTTCTGCCTCCATAACTGTGTGAGGTAATTCCTCATAACAAATTTCTTTCTATATATCTTTGTGTATCCTACTGGTTCTGTTCCTCTGGATAACCCTAATGCAGCGTGTGTGTGTGTGTGTGTGTGTGTGTGTGCGCGCGTGTGCGTGCAAACACACGAAACCTCTGCATTAGAGAACAAACCTTTCATGGACTCAGAGAATATTTATCCCCAGGCTCCAATGCCCCTCGAGGAGACATGGCAAGAGTCAGATATTTCTATGTCAGAGGGGGTTCACATCAAATGAGAGAAACTCTGAAATTATGAAACCAAGAGATTACGTTAGAACTGCCGGGATATCTTCTCATCCTCCCATCTGGGTAGAGTGGGTAGAGGTAAAGACAGAGAGAGAGGGAGAGAGAGAGAGAGAGAGAGAGAGTGAGAGAAACAGGCATTGAAGTAGATGTAGACATAGAGGAAGACAGAGGTAGAGGTAGATAAAGAGGTGGACAAAGAGGTAAGCACAGAGATAGACATAGACATAGAGATAGACTTTGTCTTTTACTGTAGAGTGTAAACAAATCCTCCCTCAGGGGAGGATGGTAAGGTCTTACCCTGAAATATAGGCATTTGACTCTAAGGGAAGCAAGAAGGTTGTCCTTACACTTTACTGTGCAGAACATTTGTTTACAAGCCAAGCCAGGTCTACTTTGTAGCCAACCTACCAAGAAGCGTGTTAAAAACTCAGCTTCCTAGCCCTTAGCTCTGTGTTGTGCAGACGTCTAAAAATCAAAAAGCCCTTGCTAAATACAGATGTGTGGAGTCGCTGCAGTAAGGTGACCACCTCTGTTCAGTGCCCAGGACCATCCTAGTTCCAGTACTGAATTTGCCATGTCCAGTATTCTGAGAATTAGCAACCCTACCAGAATAGACTTTATCACCCAGATTTAGCCATAATAGCCCAAACAATGCAGTGTTTGCAAAGCCCTGGCATTTCAACTAAGCTTTTGAAAAACAAGAAAGAGATCTAAGTCCCCATTCCACTACAATGGTATTTTTGTAAAGAATCAAGACCAGTTTGCTTTGAGGATGGACAGTCCATTCCTGCGGTTACACTGCCCTCTGGTGGGTTTGATTGCAACCACAGTCGCTGGAGAGCAGATAGTCCAAGTGAATTGGATTTTTCTCGTCAGGTTTTTTATTTCCTTCTCTGTCAGGAATGGAATGTGCGTCATCTCTAGTTCCTCCTTCGATCTTCAGTCTATGGAGGCAGCCCTGTGGTTCTGCTGCAAATGGACTTTGTCACCCGCGGGCTGGGTAACCACAGAGTGGGAAAACGGGGGTCACTGGTGCCATTGGTACCCACGTTCCCTTAGTTATTAGTGCGGAGCCTCTGCTTTACTGTGAAATCGATGACAAGGTAGTTCATTTATAATCGAGTTGCTGAGTACTGGTCTTCACATACGGTGCGCCCTCGGCCTTCACGTACATTCTCCCCGAGGTCCACGTGTGTTTCTCCTTTGCTTCCTCCAGATCTCTGATTAAATGTTACCTAACTGTAGAGTCCTTCCTGACTAGTCCTTCCTAACTAGTCCTTCCTAACTAGTCTTTCCTGGCTAATCCTCCATGTATTATATAAATAGCAATTCTCTCCCTGACACTTTCATTGTCTTTAGCCTGCTCTAGTCCTCTTTAGTCAGGCCACATCTCTATCTATCTATCTATCTATCTATCTATCTATCTATCTATCTATCATCTATCTACCTATCTATTCATCACTATTCCCACTAGAAAAAGGCAGGGGCTTTGCTATATTGTTTACTGTTATATCTATAGCATCTAGGATGTGATGCCTAGTAAGTACCAGTAGGTGCACAATATACATTTATTGAATGAATGAATGAATGGTCACTTTTTAATTAGCATAATACCAGCTCTCTGAAAGACAGCCAGGGGCCAAACGCACTGCATGAGTCCTCGTGAAGGAAGGCTTTAGTGAAACAAAACCGCACTGCAGGTTGCCCTTCCATGAGCAATCAATCTGGTTACCTGATTTCACGAAGGGAAACAGGCAGCACGTGTCACTCCCAGGCCTGGCAAACCAGGCGCCTGCTGGTGTGAAGATGGTAGAGGGGGCCCTGGCAGGTGTGGCTCAGTTGGTTGGGGCACTGTCCCATGCACCGAAAGGTTGCAGGTCAATTCCAGGTCAGGGCACATGACTGGGTTGCGAGTTCAGCCCCTGGTTGTGGCGAGTACCAGAGACAACTGATTGATGTTTCTCTCACATCAATGTACCCCTCCCCATCTCTCTCTCTCTCTCTATCTCTCTCAAATCAGTAAAACATATCCTCAGGTGAGAGAGGGATAAAAAGCTGGGTTAGAGCAGCGCTCCAGAGCAGCACCAGCTGCCTGTAATCTCAGTTGGGCGAGGCACCAGAGATCAGGGCTGGAAAAGCTGCATTGCGCGTCAGGGTGGCTGGATGAATCAAGCTAGCAGGCCAGAAGGATGGAAGGGGAGTGGCAGGAGTTTTAGAAAGTGCTCAGCAGGAGGCCAGGCTCTGACTTGGGAGTTGGTGTGCACAGATTGGAGAAGCATTTCTACGTAAATGAGGGCAATCACGTTTCGCTTTGTTTTTCTCACCTTGAAGTCTGGGTAAGTGAGATCATTTGTAAAAGTCACATGGTAATTACTTGGTAAGCATTAGCCATGTCAGTGGTGCACACAGATACGCACCAAGCACGACGGGGGTAAGTCATGACATTGAACTTGCCATGCGAATCGGTCCTGTGGGCCCCTCGCTGCGCCTTCTCTGTGAAACCTCCCTTCCAGCCGCTAGCCTGGGTATTCCCTTTCTCCTCTGGCAGCTGTGCATCCCACCAACGTACGTTCAGTGGCTTACAGTTGGCCAAAGACTAGCGTGGCCAAGATCAGTCATCCACAGCTTGGGGCCACTGCAAGATTCTTAGGTTCTTCTTCCATTTATTAGTTAGAGGAGCAGAGATGAAATATAGGGACTTCCTAATTTTACTATCACTGAACTTCTTTAGCGGTAGGAGGAAATCCATGTATACCTTCTCTTTTTATTCTCATTCTCTTTATTAAAAATCCAAAATTCTAGTAATAAAATTAACTATATTTTTTACCCACCTTGTAATTCATAGGAATCTTTATTGCCTCCTGTAGTCCTCATCACCAATTGTGTTGATTCATTTGTATCGTCCCCCACAAACAAAACAGCTCTTCATTCCTCCAACATTTCATAGCTTCTTTATTCTGTGCTAGTCACAGTAGCATGAAATTTATCTAGAGCCAAGACTTTAGCCGAGAATAAGAAAATAAGTTTATAAGTCCACTGTGTTCTGTAAAATAATAAGCCCTAAAGCTGACATTTTATTTTGAATCAGAAGAGGAAAGGCCAGCATGCAGAACACACTAATTCTGCATTGTCAGCCACTCTAACAGCCGTTCGACTTATCAAACTCTAGGTCACTGGAAGCACTCAGAAATGCGGGCAGCTGGAAGAATCAGAGACTTGGACATCATAAGGTAGGAAAGATCCCAAGAACAAAAACCTACTATAGAGAACAAGGAACAATCATGGTTGGCCCTCAATCTTTTACTAAATCAAACAGTGCCTCTTGGAGATACTTTAAGCAATAATTGTTAAAACTTATTTTGATGGACCAATTGCCGATTACCTGGACTATTAGCTTAAACAGATCATTTCCATTTCCAAACCAGGTGTGTAAACGAGGAAGTAGAGATATTTTTTATTAAAGTTATTGGGGTGCTGCTGGCTAATAAGATTACATAGGTTTCATGTGTACCTTTCTATGATACATCATCTGTATATTACATCACCACCCACCACCTAGTCTCCTTCCATCATCATATGCTCCACATACTATTCTTCAGTTACTCATATACCGATGTGTACCTGTTACTACAGTTCCTCTGTACGTTTACCTCAGTCAGTTGAAAAGTTCCTTAAGAGCAATGATGAGGCGCTTCCATTTTTTTGTTCTGTTACCAAATCTCTAAATGAAACTTTGTTCATAAAACAGGGATTTTGTAGCTGCTGCTGTTATTTTTCCTTTTAAGTCAACCTGCACCGTAATTTTAGGAAAGTTAATGATTCTGTTCTCTTTATCTATTGACATTAAATCAATATTAGTGCTTTTTAATAGCCTACACTATTATCAGGCATACCTATTTTCCCTTTGAAATATGTTCACCTCCTTTGGACTAGTAACGTCCTGACTCCGTCCTGGCCAAGTTGTCCCAGCGCACATACAGTCCTACCTGAAGCTTATCCAAGGACACGCAAACAGCACGTACAGGGACCCACGCTGCCCGTGGTCAGTGCTGGACAGAGAGGACGAGCTAGTTTTCTTGTCAACACTCTTAGGTTAAATAGGATTTAGTTATACAATCTTGGACTTTCAGCTGAAAACACACTTAAGAAGATCATCTCAACTGAGAGTGCCTGAGAAAAAATGATAAAAAGTTGTGCTTTAACCTTTTTTCCAAAAGTTTACTTTGACATAATTTCAGACCTTGCAAGAATATTAAAAAGTGGCAAGAATACTAAAAAGAATTTCCATATTCCTTTTATTCAGATCCCCCGAATGTTAACATCTGCACCTTTGTTTGGCTTTATTGCTCTTTCTTTCTCATATATATCACACACAGTATAATTTTCTCTGTATCTATATTTTTCTTTATTTTGTGAAAACAAGTAGCAGACACATCTGTACTCTGAAACGTCTCAGGGTGTGTTTCCAAAATGCAAAGACATTCTCTCACTAACTAAAGTAGAGCGGTCACAATAAAACAACTAACATTGATATGAGCTACAGACATGAAATACAGTTTTCCAGTTGTGCCAATAACATCCTTTCCAGCAAGGGAAAGTCCCGGGTCACGGCCTGCTCCTGGTGGTTATCCGTTTGGTCTGCCCTAGGCTGGAACACCTTGGTTTTCCTGTCTCCCTCACCTTGGCCGTGGTGAAGCAGGTACTAGTAGCTGGTTGTGTTGGAGAATGCACTGACACATGCTTTCCTGGTAGAGGAGATTCATGGTGTGCATTTTGCCAGGAATATCGCAGATGTAGGCATGTGCCCTGAGCCCCAGGCACCGGTTGGTCCTGTTCCTGTTAGTAGTTACTTTGACCCCTGCATTAGGGAGATGTCTGCCTGTTCCCTGCGTGAAGTTATATTCTTCCGTTGCAATGAATAAGCGCGTTACGGGAGCCACTAGTGTCAGCATCTGCTGATAGTTCTTCTGGCACTAATGATTACTGCGATGGCTGCCAAATGGTGATAATCCACGTGATTAATAGGACTGCTCCAATCAGAAATGAAATATATTCTATAATTGCATTTATCGTTTTTATAGTTTAATTATTTCCTTAATGGATTTTAATGTTCTTATTTTTTCCCCCCATGATTAGATTTATCTAAGAGATCCATGAAAATTCCCTAGGCTGGTAAAAAGCTACTGATTTTATCGTTCATTTCCTTCTTATAATAAGTAATTGTGCTAGCCATATTATTTTAATAATTTAAAAAGTAATGACACTGACTATTTAAAGAATGCAACTTTTTTTTTTTTTTTTTTTTGTATTTAAAGGGATGTCCTTATGACTGTGTATGACCTTAACCCCGGGTCAGGAGTGAACACGTGGGTCAGTTTTTTGACAACACCCTGAAGTTAGCATCACAGAGCAAGGAGCTGTGGAAAGATCTTCATCACAAATGACATTCACTTTCATTTCTTCCTTTTTCATAATTATATGGCACCACGTGGTTAATATTACATGATACAGACAGGAGTTTTATACAATTTCTATATTATGATTCTTTTTTTAAAATCTTTATTGTTGAAAGTATTACAGAGATCCTCCTTTTCCCCCATTAACCTCTTCCAGCCTGCTCCCATCCTCCGCCCTCCCCAGACCCTCCCCGCCCTATTGTCTGTGTCCATGGGTTATGCATCTATGTTCATTGGTTGAGCTCGTCTTCCCAACCACCCTCCCCTGCCTTCCCTCTGAGGTCCAACAGTCTGTTCATGCTTTATGATTCTTAAAGAAAATGCCATTTTAGTAGCAACACTGGGCAAAAAAGTTTTTTAAATTATGCATTATTGAATACTCTCTGCAATGGCATTTAAAAAATTTCCGCCTGAATACACATACTCTGCTTGTGTTACAAAGATTTTTCTCTCTCTACAGACATGATGGAGATAGGAAGGGTGGGTCTCATGCTTACCACTCCACAGACGTTACCCTCAAACAGGTACTCCTTATCTCTGGGTAGTAACATGCCATAGCTGCTCAATTTTAGTGACCCAAGTAAGAGTAATGGAGAGGGGCTTCATCTTTTAAGAATGAAATAAACTGGTGACAGCACAAAGAAAATGTAAACATTGTTTTGTGATAAAGTGGGGGAGCTCTGGGGTGGCAGTCACTACTGGGGTGCTGATATTCAGGTATAACTTCCGTTTTGTTACTAGCACTGTCATCACATTTGCCCCCATGAAAGCCTGATTGACTTCCAACCTGTACTCTTGGACGTGTCCTTTATATTTGCTCACTGGGACAATGCTTTAAATTTTTGGTACCTTAATGTATTTACTCCACGGTTTGTGATCATTCAGATGGAACTTATTTTTATTGTTGTTTCTTCTTGCTTTGCCTGGGTGAATGTTGAGGAAGTGAGTTAATTGAATGGATGTTAGCATTTATTTTTCTCCAAAATGAGACTGGATGACATTGCAAGGAAGTAATGAAATCTGTAGCCAAAAAGACAAAGGTAACATAATTCTGTGAGGGTAGAAATCATGTATACTGATCTGTCTTCCTTTGTAACTTCATAGTAACCTTATAGTTACCTCTGCCCATTGCCCTCACCCCTCACCCACATCTGCTCCACCCCCCATCCCCTTTCTCAGCTCCCATGCTCAACCTGCTTTCTTACAGCTTACCTGAGCCTAGTTTTATGTCCAGGGATGGGTGTCTGCGGGATGTAATTTTCACAGATTAGGTATATCTGTAAAGGGTTTTAATCCTGGCAAGTATATAACCAGATTTGCAGTTTTAGGATCATAAATTTGGTGGCAGAATGGAGGATAAAAAGGTGGAGGAGCAGGGACACCATCAAGAAATTGTTGTATGTTGTAAATCAGGTGGTTCCCAACAACCCACTTCTTTTTTTCATTGAATTTACTGGGTGACTTTGGTTAATAAAATTATATAGGTTTCAGGTGTACAATTCTACAACAAGTAATCTGTATACTGTCTTGTGTGTTCACCATCCCAAGTCAAGTCTCCATCCATCACCCTGTATCACCCTTTTACCCTCCTCCACCTCCCCCATTCCCCTTCCCTCTGGCAATCACCCTACTGTTGTCTGTGTCCCTAAGTCTTTCTTTCTACACCCCCCCCCCTTTTTTTTCCTTCTGCTTTGAAACACTGTTGTCACCTCCAGGCTGTCATGTCCTACTCTGGTCCAGATGTGCCCCTTCAGAATAGAAACCTCTAGACCTCTGGTGGTCTCAGAGCAGCTAATTTCTCCCGCGGTTCAGCTTTCACCTCTGTGATTGGATCTTGTCCTCAGCGCTCTGCAGGGAAGGCCACTGACTGGCCTCACACAGGCCTGAGCATCGCTCCAGGGTCTTCCTCTGTTCTCGGATGGCTCCTCCGCACCTGCCTCCACACACAGGGCGGCTGTATGACTATGAATTACTAGTAATGCCTGCTAAACTCAGGCTCGCTGCGAGGACTGCATATGGCATGTTTATGCAAAGAACCCAGCACACAGGAAGCATTGCAATTAAATTCATGATTATTCTTCATAGTGGATCTGTTGCTTTCTTCCTCACAAGACTTGAGTGTTTTCGTGTGAATGTAACTTCTTCCCCCACCCCCCCGCCCCATTTCCTAGACTAAATATACGAAATGGAATCAAAATAACTTTAAACCACGTGTAGGTCTGTCAGCACAAAAGACAGCATCACGACTCAAATGTCACAGTACAAACACTAGACCAGGCATCCCGAGAGAAGCAAAGGGATAGAGACCCTGGCTGGTGCTCATCTTCATGAGTGAGATCTATGAGGTGTGGCTGAAGTGATGGGGCTTAGACCTCGCTTTGAAGGCTGGCTCCTCAGCCACACACACAGCCATCTTCCTCATTGTCTAGTTCTCAGAGGGACGTTAGAGTTGGAGCAGATAAGGGGTGTCTGGTTCTTCTACATTAAATGTAGATTGCATTTGAATTGCATTTTAATGATTGTGTTTCTGATGTCCTGAAATAATTTATTTATACTACAAGAACGCTTTGAATTTATGAAAGTCATCAACTATTTTTTCCCCCTGGGATTATCAAATCATCCTTATCCTTACAATATCTAAAGTAAAGTGAACAGCATTTAAAACTGATTTAATGGTGGGAAAAAATGACATCTCATTTGCTTCGGGTAATTGGACCACACTTCACAGTAGATAGAAATTGAAGTTTCTTAACTTTCCCCATGTCCTTAGGGGCATACAGAGTGGCATATTGTTGAGTGAGCTTATTTTATATGCAAAATCTACAGTGCGTCTCACACAAATCATCTTAAAGTAATCTCACAGATATAGATGGGTTTCTTTCTAAGTTTATGTTTAATTTTGGTGGGGACCTCAATGTTACTTGATATTTCTTTTATATACTAGAGGCCGGTGCACGAAATTTGTGCACGGGGGGAGGGGGGATCTCTCAGCCCAGCCTGCACCCTCTCCAACCTGGGACCCCTTGAGGGATGTCCGACCGCCCATTTAAACGGGCAGTCGGACATCCCTCTCACAATCCAGGACTGCTGGCTCCCAACTACCCTCCCCTGCTGGCCTGGTCCCCCCCAACTGCCCTCCTCTGCCAGCCTGGTCACCCCCAACTGCCCTCCTCTGCCGGCCTGGTCACCCCTAACTTCCCACAACTGCCCTCCCCTGCAGGCCATCTTGTGGCAGCCATCTTGTGTCCACATGGGGACAGCCATCTTTGACCACATGGGGGCGGCCATCTTGTGTCTTGGTGTGATGGTCAATTTGCATATTAGTCTTTTATTAGCTCCCTGTCCTAACATCATAGAACCTTTACAAACTTTATCTCTTCCTTTAAGTGGAATGTAGCCTGAATTTACTCATTCCCAGCTCATTTCCTTCCTACTGCCAAAGAGTATTAAGATGATCAAGCACTAGATGGTCCACCTCTGTCCCCAAACTCCATAGTTAAATGAAATCTTGAATGAACTTTATCTCTTTTCCAACCTCCTTCCCTACCTCGGAGGACCGGGATTTTTCCTCTTCTCCCTTGCTGGTTCCTCCTCCTGTGTTCCAGATCATATCTCTTCCTTCTCTAGTATCCTGGGACGTAAATCTCTAAGATCATTATCTCTCTATTCACTAATCTATTAAACATGGTTTCGCTTCTTTTATAGTTCACAAAATAAACTTCCCTTGACCCTAACAGCTTCTAGCTACCTCCCTACTTTCCCTGATGAGCTACGAATAGATTGTCTACATTGTTTTCCTACCACCGCCCACTTCCTCATTGCTCCTTCCTTTGAATTTCTCTGCTCCTCACCGTTGACAATACTCTTTGCTGATTGTTGGAGGAGGTCATGCAGAGGACGTGACTGCCAGTTAACCTGTGAGCTGGACCTGGACAATCAGAGGCCCCTCATCCCCTCCCCTGTCCTGGGAATGCACCTCTAGCCCACTGTGCCAGGAACCACTTCATGGACACAGCCTCGAGAGAGTAATGCATTATCATGTGTGGTGGGTAGGTGTGGAAGTCTACTTGTGTTGCAGCACCCAAGACAAACATCATAGGTAAATATCCTTGCTTATTGTAACTGCCACTTCCCTGGAGTGGTTGCCTCTTTCTTAGGCCTTCCCCTGCCCTCAGTAGGTCCAGTGGCTAATTTCAGGCTCACCTGGAGAGCTCCCAACTCCCTAGGTTTCAAAGCAACACTCACAGTTCACTAGTGATCTCATAACTGCCAAATCCAAAAGAAGCTTTTCAGTCCTCACCGTATTGGCTCTGTCTGTGGTATCTAATCCAGCTGACCTAATCCATGCCGCCTCCTTGAAATTGTCCTTCCAGGACTTTCTCTGGGATCGTTCTTAGCCTAAGAACATTCTCTTGTGCTCCTATTTGTAGACCCCCTTTACCCACAGTTATTAAATGCTTTTGTCACCCATTTCCCAACTGTTGGTTTTCTTTTCATACTACATTCTCCCTCAATGAATCAAACCATTGGTGATGTTGGAATGACATCTGACTAAGACAGAGAATGCTCAACCAATGACCTACGGTCACTCTATTCCTAGATGAAACCTTTTTAGTTTGCAATAGAATCTGTAATGAAACTTTCCCACTGATCTCAGAATTTGGTGAAAGCCTCAATGGTAAGAACCTCCATATTCTAAAAAAGGAATTGCTAGTCATAACTCCATAGAACTTGTGCAGAGTGGGTCACGAGGTGGGGCAGGCAATGAGGGATCAGTGGGGGGATGGTTTGAAGGCAGAATCTTAAGACTTGATGGACAATTAAGTGACAGGATGAGAAAGCAGAAATACAAGAGCATTAGCATTTATGAATAAAATACATTAATTGAGGCTATGAATTAATTGCCATGCTTATTAAATCCCATGTAAAAGATATAATTTGTTAAATCTCAGGTGAGATAATGGCTTCTATATCCCACAGATCCAGGATATTGACGGCCATTTATATGGTCACTGTGAGATAGATTACTTAAACATCAGAGCTGTGATATATTCCCCTATAACCAGCCAAAAGAGAGATAGCATCATGATTTTAATTATTAGATGGCAATATATCATGAGTTATATCTTTAGTGTTTTCCAAAATTCTTATAAGTCACTGGGGGTGTCTTAAATATTTATGATTATAGTTAATGCTGACAATACCACCTCTTCCCCAAGTACATGAGAACACACAGATCCAAGGAAGGAGTGTGGTGAACGGATAAGGTCATGCACTCTGGAGCACTCTGCCTGGGCGGGAGTCTCACCTTCCTGTTTATCATCTATGCGATTCGGACGAGTGCATTACTTCCTAGTGGCTCAGTTTCCACAGTTATAAAGTGGGAGTAACAGTTTCTCCCTATAAGTTTGTTGTGAGAATTATACGAGTTAATATAAAGCCCTTAGAACAATCCCTGACAGTAAGTTGCTCTGACTTTATGTTATTATCATTATTTCATGTAATTTGTAGAATTACAACTTGAATAGATCCTCGGGAAGTAAGTGGTGAGTTGTCTGCGGTGACCTGAAAGCCATGCTCGTACATTCGTCTCCAAACATGCGTCGTCTGTCTCTGTGAACCTGTGTGTCAGTGTGATGCTCTGCTGCAGCCTCGGTTCATGCTCATCGATTTCCAGAGCGGTGATGCAGGTCTGAATGGCGCCCCCCTCCCGCTGCCTCCCACAGAATGACTTCCTGTTCCCACTGAGCTGAGGTGCACTTACAACATCCCCTCCAGGAGCGCCCTCTTCCCTTACGGGAGAAAGAGCCACGTAAATGCGTTTGTGTCCCTTTAATGATGTGCTCTGCATTTAGTCATCCCTTTCTGCCCAACATAGTGTTTCTATTTTTTAATTCTCGCCCAAGGATATTTTTCCACTGATTTTTAGAGAGAGTGGAAGAGAGAGGGAAAGACAGAGAGAAACATTGACGTGAGAGAAACACATCGATGGGTTGCCTCCTGCACTAGCCCTGACCAGGGTCCAGGCCGGGGAGAAGCCTGCAACTGAGGTACGTGCCCTTGACCAGAATCGAACCCGGGACCCTTCTGTCCACAGGCCGACGCTCTATCCACTGAGCCAAACCAGCCAGGGCTGCCCAACATATTCTGAATTATCTTTCACATCATGTCTTCTCCATTCCATGGCCATGTTCCTCTAGGTCAGCAATCGCGTCCACTTAATTCCACCGCTTGCTGCGTGTAAAGAAGAAGCGGCAGATACTTTGGGACCGACTTAGTGAAGTAACTTCTCCCGTGTGGATCTGGAAAGAGCTAGGCCAGTAACCCGCAGAATTATATAATTCTTTTTTGCTCGGAGGGAACTTCGAGATTACTTTTTCCAGATCCTTCACTTTACAGATTAGGAAACTGAGTCCCAGTGGATCACAAGCCATTGCTCCCACTGAGGAACCCAGTGTTCCACAGGGCCACCAATGACTCTTGCCTTGAGTCACTTGTTCTGCAAGTGGCTGCTGCATATTAGGGCGTGTGTGTGTGTGTGTGTGTGTGTGTGTGTGTGTGTGTGTGTGTCTTCCAGGACTTTACAGCCTGGCCAGGCTATAGGGAAATAGATTTCACACAGAAGAACGGAGAGAGGCACCGTGTAAATTAACGGGAGAATTTTCTCTTCCTCTTCTCTTTATTAATATTCTTATCATTGTTATTAAGGGGAAAACGGTACACTTAAGATTTCAGGGACTGTAAAATCTACATAGCAGACCAGTCTGTCCTGGAGTATCTTCGTCTGGTCTCCAGGTAAGGATTGTTTTCTGGCCACCAGGTCCTTCTTAGCTGAGACTGAGTGTGTGTGTGTGTGTATGTGTGTGAGTGTGTGAGTATGTACATGTGTGTGTGTGAGTGAGTGTGAGTATGTATGTGTGTGTGTGAGTGTGTGAGTGTATGTGAGTGTGTGTATGTGTGTGAGTGTGTGTGTGAGTGTATGTGTGTGTGTGTGTGAGTGTGTGTGTGTGTGTGTGAGTGTGTGTGTGTGAGTGTATGTGTGTGTATGTGTATGTGAGTGTGTGTGAGTGTGTGTGTGAGTGTGTGTGTGTGTGTGTGTGTGTGAGTGTATGTGAGTGTATGTGACTGTGTGAGTGTGTGTGTGTGAGTGAGTGTGAGGTGAAGTGTTTTTAATGTCTTAAGGCGGAGGCCTTTGCACGTGGCTCCCTGGGAGTGAAGGGGCGGTGGGGCGGTGGGGCGGTCGGTCGTCGGGCGGTGGGGCGGTGGGCGGCGGTGGTGGGGGTGGGGGGTGGGGTGGGTGGGGCGGTGGGTCGGGGCGGTGCGGTGGGGCGTGGGGCGGTGGGGCGGTGGGGGGGTGGTGGGGGGCGGTGGGGGGGTGGGCGGTCGGTGGGGGGCGTGGGGCGGTGGGGCGGTGGGGCGGTGGGGCGGTGGGGCGGTGGGGCGGTGGGGCGGTGGGGCGGGTGGGGGTGGGGTTAAGTCGGTGGGGCGGTCGGGGCGGTGGGGCGGTCGGGCGGTCGGGCGGTGGGGCGGTGGGGCGGTGGGGGAGGGGGGGCGGTGGGGTCCGGGTGGGGCGGTCGGGCGGTCGGGCGGTGGGGGCGGTGGGGCGGTGGGGCGGTGGGGCGGTGGGGCGGGGGGCGGTGCGGGGCGGTGGGGCGGTGGGGCGGTGGGGCGGTCGGGCGGTGGGGCGGGGGGGGGCGGGCGGGGGGGTGGGGCGGTGGGGGGGGCGGTCGGGCGGTGGGGCGTGGGGCGGTGGGGGGCAGTGGGGCGGTGGGCGGCGGTGGGGCGGTGGGGCGGGTCGGGGGGTGGGGGCGGGGGCGCGGTGGGGGCGGTGGGGCGGTGGGGCGGTGGGGCGGTGGGGCGGTCGGGCGGTCGGGCGGTCGGGCGGTCGGGCGGGCGGGCGGTCGGGCGGTCGGGCGGTGGGGGGGGACAGGGAAGGAAGGAGAGGGACGGCCCAGGAGCAGGTGGGGAGGGCGGGGCAGGCCGCGCTGCGGGGCGGGGCCCGGCTGTCCCTGTGCCCGGTGCCCGGGTGCCCGGGAGGGGAGCGGAGGCAGAGCGGCTGGAGAAGTTGCCGCCCGCCCGGGGCTGCGCTCCGCTCCGGGAAGGACCGAGGGCGGACCGGCCATGGGTGAGCGCGGGAAGGAGAGCGGACGGCGGGCTGGGGCGGCGGCACCCTCCCGCGGTCTGCGGCCAACTTGTCCCGGAGCGGGAGCGGCGCGGCGTGGGGGCCCTGCTCCGGGCGGGGCGGACCTGGGACCGGCCCTGCGAGTGCGGCGGGGAGCAGGCGGCGGTGGGACGGCGCCGGGTGTGCGTTCGGGGCGCCCGGGCGGGGAGGGGCGCCGGGTGTGCCTTCGGGGGCGCCCGGGCGGGGGGGGGGGGGGGGGGGGGCCCGGGTGTGCGTTCGGGGCGCCCGGGGCGGGGGGGTGGTGCCGGGGCGCCTTCGGGGGCGCCCGGGCGGGGGAGGGGCACCGGGTGTGCCTTCGGGGCGCCCGGGCGGGGAGGGGGCCCGGGCGGGGGGGCGCCCGGGCGCACCGGGTGTGCGTTCGGGGCGCCCGGGCGGGGAGGGGCGCCGGGTGTGCCTTCGGGGCGCCGGGCGGGGAGGGGCACCGGGTGTGCGTTCGGGGCGCCGGGCGGGGAGGGGCACTGCCAGCCCCGCTGGGGAAGGGCTGCCGGTGCTCGGAGGCTCGGAGGCTCGGAGCTGCGCCCCAAGGCGATGGGTCCCTCCGGACCCGGCTCGGGTCCCGCAGGCGCTGCTGGAGCTTCTGGAGCGCCCCCTCCGGGACTTGGGGCGGCGCTGGGGGCAGCCGGGTGTGGGGGGCCCAGGGGCGGGAGGGCGTCCCCAGGGCCTGCCGTGCGGCGCGGTGGGACCCCAGCGGCTTTGCAGTGCGCTGAGCCCCCCGCTGGGCACCTGCCCGGTGTTCAGGCTCCCCGCGCCCCCCGCCCCTCCCCGTCCTTTGTTCGGAGGGTTCCCTCCCGAGGAAAGAGGCCGGCACCCAGGCTGTGCGGGAGGAACCCCTCGGTCCGCAGGCTGGGCCAGAGGGTGCGGACCGCTGGTCCCCGTGGGCACGGACAGGCCCACGGGGAAGGAAGGGAGACGGCGCTGCGGGCGGGGCTGCCTGTGCGGTAAGGTGGCCCCGACACTCACAGCCACCCCTGCCTGACCCGGGGGACACCCCTGCCTGACCCGGGGGACTCAGAGAGACCCGTGTCCAGGGCCTTGGAAGAAAACAGTGTCGGGAATGGTCTCCAGAATGGCCTGTCTTTAAAAGTTTCTGAAACGCGAGTGTTTTCAAGTTAAAGATATGGGACAGCACACTTCCCCAAGAGTAGGGGAATGTGCTTCAGGCCTGCCCTCCCTCCTTCCCTCCCCCCCCTCCCTCCCCCTTTCCCTCCCTCCTTCCCTCCTTCCTTCCTCCCTCCTTCCCTCCTTCCCTCCCTCCTTCCTCCCTCCTCCCTCCCTCCCTCCCTCCCTCCCTCCCCTCCTTCCTTCCTTCCTTCCTCCCTCCCCCCTCCCTCCTTTCCCTCCCTCCTTTCCCTCCCTCCTTCCCTCCCTCCTTCCTTCCTTCCTTCCTCCCTCCCTCCCTCCCTTCCTTCCTTCCTTCCTCCCTCCCTCCCTCCCTCCCTCCCTCCCTCCCTCCCTCCCTCCTTCCTCCCTCCCTCCCTCCCTCCCTCCCTCCCTCCCTCCCTCCTTCCTCCCTCCCTCCCTCCCTCCCTCCCTCCCTCCTCCTTCCTTCCTCTCCTCCCCCCCTCCCTCCTTCCCTCCTCCTCCTTCCCTCCCTCCTTCCCTCCCTCCTCCTTCCTTCCTTCCTTCCTTCCTCCCTCCCTCCCTCCCTCCCTCCCTCCTTCCTTCCTCCCTCCCTCCCTCCCTCCCTCCCTCCCTCCCTCCTCCTTCCCTCCCCCCCTCCCCCCTCCCTCCTTCCTTCCTCCTCCCTCCCTCCCCCCCCCTCCCTCCTTCCCTCCCTCCCTCCCTCCCTCCCTTCCTTCCTTCCTTCCTTCCTCCCTCCCTCCCTCCTTCCCTTCCTTCCCTTCCCTTCCTTCCCTTCCTTCCTTCCTCCCTCCCTCCTCCCCCCCTCCCTCCCTCCCTCCCTCCTTCCTTCCTTCCCTCCCTCCCTCCTCCCTCCCTCCCTCCCTCCCTCCCCTCCCCTTCCTTCCTTCCTTCCCTTCCCTTCCTTCCCTTCCCTTCCTTCCTTCCTTCCCTCCTTCCTTCCCCTCCCTCCCTCCCTCCCTCCCTCCCTCCCTCCTTCCTTCCTTCCTTCCCTCCCTCCTCCCTCCCTCCCTCCCTCCCTCCCTCCCTCCCTTCTTTCCTTCCTTCCTTCCTTCCTTCCCTCCCTCCCTCCCTCCCTTCCTTCCTTCCTTCCTTCCTTCCTTCCTTCCCTCCCTCCCTCCCTCCCTCCCTCCCTCCTTCCTTCCCTCCCTCCCTTGCTTATGGGCGTAGAAGCTCTGGGTAGTATAACGCTCTGCAGGAAAAAGCTCTCCTAAATGGAAATCCAAAGTGATAGATAGAGTGTAATCTATTTATTTACTCTATTAAGTGCATTAAGATGATATTTGGATCCAACATAAACTGTTTGGAAAGAATGGCATTTTTCTTACCTTGTAACCTCAAGCTTGTGTGGATTCCCTGCCCAAAGTGAAGGCACTCCTGATTTGAGAGTTCATTCTTTCTCTAGCTTGCATCTCCAAACTATAATAAGACAGTTAGTTGGTCTGGATTTTACTTCCATGCCCTGGGATAAATTTCCCATGACCCCACGTTCCCGGAAGGTGTTATTGTGGGGAGGAGGTGGAGTGAACGCCTGAGCTCTTGTGATAATCCTGGGCTTGGTTTTGAACTGTTACGTTTTCTTTCCTATCTGCGATCTGACCGCTGCCTCCATATCATGGGTTCCTTGTCCCGCCAGGAGGGGAGGCCATGCTGACCATGATAGTTAAGTCACTAAAAACTCCTGTTGGTGTCAGCTGGCTGCGAGAGGAGAGCGGGTCGGGGAAGCAGGTGAGAACCCAGAGGTGAGGGAGGTGGGGAAAGAACAAGAATGCACCGGAGAGGTCGAGCCTGAAGCTGGGACTCACACAGTGGCCCAGGCGCACAGCCCGGGAGCAGGAAGAGCCAACTGGCAGATGGGCCCATGGCAGAAGGAAGGAAGGAAATATGTCCAGAACCGAGAGAGAAAACAGTGGGTCACCTAAAGTCATCTTGGTCCTCCTTTGTAAATTTCCTTGTGAAAAACACAGAACTTCATTACTTGGAACTTCTTGCATTTGGTGGTGCTGGAGGATGAGGGCTCAGCGTGAGCGGACAAACTGCTAAGGTAAGGGGAGGAAACAGGGTAGGCAAACGGCCAACTGTGCCAGCAGGTTGACTCCATCTTTTCTGGTGTCACGGCAACTGAAATTCATCATTTAAAGACGGGTAGGTGGTGCTCTGGGGTGAATACAGCATCAGTTCCTGTTTGACTCAGAAAAAGAAATCCACACTCTCTAGCATTGTGGAAGAGTGAGAGGAGTTGATTCATCAGGTATTCTGAATAATTGATACTATCATATCCATAATGCACAAGGCTAATTCTCAAAAGAAAAGTTATTTGCAAAGTAAGCAAATTGAAATGTTGGCATCTCATGCTTCTCCATTTTCTTTTTCTTTTCTTCCACTTATCTAAGAATGCAACAGGGTTCCCTCCACCCCAAAATTGTGCTCTTTAGAGAGGGTATGCTGCAATATTCCATACTCAATGTGCTGGACTGGTTCTTTGCTAGGAGTGTTTACATTTAGTTGCAAGATTCAATTTCACTCGCCGGCTCTCTGATTGTGGAATCTCAGGCCCTAGTGCGACAGGTCACTGGCTGCTCTTTGTTTTATTTTAAAAATAATGATGCCCAGTCAGCATGGCTCCGTGGTTGAGCATCAACCTATGAACCAGGAGCTCACAGTTCAATTCCTGGTCTGGGCACATGCCTGGGTTGCGGGCTCCATCTCCCATGGGGGACATGCAGGAGGCAGCCAGTCAATGATTCTCTCTCATCGTTGATGTTTCTCTCTCTCTCTCCCTCTCCTTTCCTCTCTGAAATCAATACAAATATATTAAAAAATAATGTTGACCATTATTTAGCTCCACAGATATTACTAGGAAAGGGTTCATGAAGGGAACGGTATTGAACCTGGTTTGGAGGGATGTGAAGGACTTGGGAAGCGAAGAGGTGGTCTGGATAGAATCGTGGGCCCCTTCTCAAAGCAGGAAGGAAGTGAATTTGAGGAGCAGGGGACATGGACCTGGGCTGGCTGGGTGGGACTTGATTCTGAAGAGCTTTTGAAAACAAGCAGCTAGAATTTACCCGGCAGGAAACAGGGAGCCATGGGAGGTTCGGAAGCAGGGAATAATTGTAATGGAATTGGTGTTTAAGGAAGGTAAGTTGAGCAGTGTTTTGAAGACAAAGGATAAACTGGAGAGGGTAGAGCCAGTTGTGATAGTCATCTGGATAATAGGATCTATGTTAAGCCCAGTCAGAGTGGAATGGCGGTAACCATGGAAATAGAGAGAACAAGATGGAGGAAAGATAGTTCTTATAAAAAAAAACAAAACACCTATATAATTGGGCAATCGACAGAGGAGCATGAACAAGAGAGAGTCTCTGGAAATGTGAAACCTTGAATATTGGGAAATAGTTGGTCCCTTGATAGAATATTTAAAGGAAAAACCAGATGGTTTATTTTCTGGACGCTTTGGGCTGAAAATCCATTTTATTTTTAAAATGTTAATTAAGAGGTGATGGCTAGATATCTAAACACAAATGTTGAGTGGGTTAGAAATACATAATGAGAATTTAATCAGAGCACAAGAACAAGAAGGAAAATAAGATTTGAGGGTTACCAACCTTTAGTGAGAGGTGGGAGGTTAATCCACATAATGAATTACCTGTTTGAAAGCATGAGTGGGGGGTGCTGGTTGAGGGGTAGGGAGAGAAAAGATAAACACTGTTTGTAGGAAGAGGAGAATCGACCACATAATATGACTAAATGTGATATCTTTAACATTCTAGGAGTCCATAAACTTGACAAGAGAAGAAATTCAGGCAGAAATATTTTGCTGTCATTCAATTTTAGTAAAAATTAATTTGGTTAAGAATCTGTAAAATTGTTTGCTAACTTAGGGAAATAATAATGAGACATGGTATTATCTTGAACTCATACATTTTCCAGGAAAATTTGACCCCCAAGTGACAGATATGAACAAAGTACAAAGAGCCAAGATTTGAAGCAGGAGTAGATGATAATCCCGTATGTCTTTGGGTGGGTCCTGTTAATCTTGGGGATCCTGTTTCCTTTTCTGGTTGAGGAGGGGGTTGGGCAAGATTCTATAAATTTATGTAGCTCAGATCTTGATTCAGTAACAATTAGAGGAAAAAGCATGTAAAGTAGATAAGGTTGAGCTATTTCCATGAAGCAAATCAAGAACATTTTAATGATGTTAGACTACTAGGTAAAATTTTTAAGGGTCATTCACTTGAAAATGATAAAAGTCTGACAGTCTGAACTTGAGCAGAGAAAGATAAACTAATGTTCTGATTGTCTTTACTGTGTAATAACTATCCCCAAAAAATAGTGAATTAAAACATCAGTTTCTATTATCTTTCATGGTTCTGTGGGCTGACTGTTGAGCAGTTCTTATTTGAGGTGAGCCTTTGCCATCCAGTGTCTACTGGCTACTCGGCCGCCTGAAGACTTGTTCAGGCTGGTTGTTGAAGATAACTCCCGCATCTGGCTGGCAGTTGGTGCTGGCTATTGGCTGGAAGTCCAGTTGGAGCCATCTCTAAGGGGGCCGGGCCTTTCACAGAGGGGTGGCTGAGAACATTCCTAGAACAAGTATTGCAAGAGACCCAAGCAGAAGCTGCAAAGATTCTCCTGCTCTAGACATCTTAAGGCTGTCACTTCTGCTAGGGTGACTGATGGTCACAAAAAGCATTCCAAGCAGTCATGAGACCCCTCTCTTGATGTGGGGAGTAGCATACTTGTTCAAAGAGAGAGAATTGAGGTAGCCAACAAATGGATCTTATTCCTACAGCAAGCATGTCAAACTCAACGGCTAACATGGGCCAGATAAACAAGGTTTAAGTGTATGTGGCTACAAAAAAAAAACCAAAAGCTTCAATTTTCATAGAAACATAGGTTTATTTCGATAGAGACATGCTAAATACAAAGGGTGGCATAAATGAGTCATCGTTAACATAAAATAATAGAACATTTTAATAAAAATTAATATTTTTTCTTGAACATTAACTTACCAGACACGCAATAACTGCACAAATTAATAAGCGTAAAGCAAATAAACCTATTTTTCTTGTTCTCCAAAAGTAAAATATTTCCTGTTGCGCACACTGAACAAGTCAGTCCAAGACTAATGACATGGCAATCGGCTGCTAAAATATTCGCTGCTAGTATTAGTGGAGAGAAACAGTGCATCTGTGTGTAAGGCTTGTAAGGGAAATGAATGCAACACGATTACAGTAATCAGTCATCAGCATATGTTGTAGTACATAATGAATAATTATGTATAACAGGATATTGTAAAAATTAAGTTATGAATTTTTATTAAAAAATTTCTTACATACCGTTATATTGGCTGGGCCACAAAAATATTTGTTGTGGGCCGCATGCGGCCCGAGGGTCTCGAGTTTGACATGCTTGTCCTTCAAGAAATGTCTGGTATGCACACTTCACAAATAGACATCATCAGGTTTACAACTGAAAACTTGATATAAGTTTTATGAAACACATATGATAAAGGGCTGAACCTTTCATTAGAAATCTGAAGAAACCTAGATAGTCACACTAAAATGTCATGCAAAGCATTTGAGTGTGTACATTGATGCCTGGGTGGAAATGTGCCAGTAGAATGCTGGGGAAACACTACTCACAACTATGTCAAATACCACCAGCTAATCTTTCTTACTTTAATTTAGATTGATGTTTCTAAGGATATTTCAAATTACTGATGATTTTACTTATAATTGAGTTTGTATCACAAATTGTAATATGAGTCAATTGGTATAAATCCTTTATTCACTATCCCTTTGTCACAAAAAACTAAATGCTTTGAGGTGAACTGTTTAGCAGCTGGCTTTATTTTTCACGTGTGTGTTACTTGTACAAAATATGTAATTTGAATTGGTACTACATCAACTTAAAGTAAGTCTAGGCTTAACTGTACTTAACTGTACTTTTTTTGCAAGATATGTTTCTAAATTAAATATGAATATTTCGACTTAGCAAACCTTTAAATATAAATCTCATTTTATTGTTTTTAACTGGAAAGGGTCAGAGCTGTCATTTACGATTACAAAAATATAGGTCTTTCTCCTAGACAACTTAAGAACAAAGAAAAATTGGGATAAATGAGATGGTTTTAAACTCAAGGACGGAATTAGTTTCAACCTAGAAACTTAGAAGCCTTAAAAAGAATTAGATTCTGACAATTTCAACTTCATTGGTTTGAGGTCATTCTATTTTCAACTGTTTGACAAGAGATGAGGAAATTAGGGTAATGTGAAGCTGTATGCTCCATGCACACTACTCCCGTTCAGCAAACAAAGCCATGTCTCCACCAGAAATAAGGGCTGACCCACATAACCAACATCACTGAATAAATGCCTGAGGAGTCCAAAGGTCACTTGACATGCAGTTAAAACAGCTTCTTCATTTTGTTAAGATAACTCGTCAAGCCCAGCCGCCATGGCTCAGTGGTTGACCATCGACCTATGAACCAGGAGGTCAGGGTTCGATTCCCTGTCAG
Source organism: Ia io (assembly GCA_025583905.1). Taxonomy (NCBI): domain Eukaryota; kingdom Metazoa; phylum Chordata; class Mammalia; order Chiroptera; family Vespertilionidae; genus Ia; species Ia io. The sequence goes on along the minus strand of JAJQQW010000003.1, from coordinate 102,917,595 downwards.
GGCACATGCTCAGGTTGCGTGCAGGAGGCAGCCAATCAATGATTCTCTCTCATCACTGATGTTTCTATCTCTCTCTCCCTCGCCCTTCCTCTCTGAAATCAATAATAATACATTTTTAAAACAAAGATAACTTGTCAAAATAGTCACTACGTACTCCACAGTGTATAAGACATACAAAGAGTATATAATAGCAAAATAAACATCTCTTGTTTCTATGAAACTTCTTGTTCTAGAAACTCTCATGTTATTGTCTAATTGCAATAAGTTAGAAAATATGTTAATACGACGTCCCGGATCTCAGGCTCAGCGGCTGGGGCTGGGACGGGGAAGCTGGTCGTGTTCACATGCAGGGCCACTGGCATCAAGCAGGATGCCTGGTGCTGCTTTCAGAAGCGGCTGTCCCAGAATGCCTCTCTCCGCCAGCCAGCTGAGGACCCCCGATAACTGTTAGCCTTTGCCAGTATCTCTACTATGTTGCCTTCAATTTCTCATCCAGTTCCCGGCTGTACGAAATGTTACCAAGAGCTGCGTCCTGGGAGTGCTGTTACTCTCCCTGTTGCACTTACTAAGTCTCCGTAGTTGCCTTCTCCTTCCTCACCTGTCAGTCACATCCATGAGTGTTCTCCAGAGTTTCCCGAAACTCTCCCCCTGAAAATTACTACTGACTCGCAGCCTGGTGATTTCAGGTATTATTTATGTGTCCATAATTCCCAAATTCCTATTGCTCTACTCAGCTGTCTCCACCTAGCCACGTCTCTCATCCTCAACCTCAGTGTGTTCAAAAGTGAATTCATCCCTCCCAGACCTAATGGGTCTCTCTCCCCTTCCGTGCCCTCTCCCTCCTCTTTGTTTTTCTTGATGACTCGGGTATCCCTGGCCTGCTGACCTCATGTCATAACATCACTTCTCGTCTGCGTCCGCATGGTTTGATCCTACGTGGGTGTAGCTGCTTTTCTTGGCCCCTCACCCCTCCCACTTGGGCCTCAGTGGTGGCTCCTCAGTCAGTCACTTCCCTCTTCCAGGGTCCTCCCACGCTGCCCCCAGGGATGGTCAGAACCCACCTGTGGTCACGCCATGTGCCTTCTCCAACTTTATTTCCTGCTATCCTCTCATGCTTGTTAGACCCAAAACCAAACCAAAAACCAAACACACCCACGAGCAATTTCATCGGTTCACCCTTTCTTACCTCCGACCATTTGATCATGCTTGTTATTACCGCTTGGCCCGCCTTTTCTTACCCGCGGTCCATGGAAATGCAGACCTCGATTCCAGCCTTCATGAGCTCAGGTTAAGTGTATTTCCTGCAGGAAAAATCCCCGTGATTTCAGCAGCTTAGCGTTCTCCAAAGCGTGGGGTAAGTACCAGTGAACTGCAAGGCACTTTGCCTTTGTGTATTTCACAGGTACTTCTGGAGTACTTCCTATGTGCCATGCCCGTTTTAAGTGCTTTCTGAGCACCTAGTAAGTCAACTAAGTGCAGGTAATGGACATTGAACACTAAGGGGGTTTTCTGCATTCCCGTTTCAGGTTTTCTTATTAAATAGGACAAGAAGGACAAAAATTCACGACAAGGACGTACCAGGTAGATGAGAGAGTGTGTCAGGTTATCCATTATTGTCACTGTTTTCACATTCTTCCCCTTCTGAAGAGAGATTTACAAAGAAGGATGTAGGTTGGCTTGCCAGCCCCTGTGTGTATGAGAAAGTACATCCACAGTGCCAAGTCCCCAGAGAGGAAAAAGCCAGAGCAGCTATTCATGTAAGTGCACCATTTGTAAGTAATTGGTTTCTTAGTAGAGATGAAGTGGAGACCACTAGAAAAATGAGTGTGATTAATTACTCTCATTCATTTCACAGCAATTATCTTAATGGACTTCCTTTTACATAACAAGATAAATGCATCCTGGTTTAAATAAACAGAAATGTAAACTGATACTCATCTCACAAGAGGTAAAACGATTTTTAAAAAGACGGATGAAAACACATGTATTTCATGGCGTCATATTAAAATCATTGTACCTGTGGTACCCCCCACGCTCCTGGTAAATGAGCTCTCTGTAGTGTATGCTTGCTATTTTTAAAATATCAGATATTTTTAAAATTAAACTGATTTTAACATGATCGTTGGTCAACATGATCATATAGGTTTCAGGTGTGGGTTTCTAGGTTATAAGATTGCCCACCACCCAAAGTCAAAACTTCTTCTGTCACAATTAGGACTTCTTTCTCTCCCCACCCCCTTCCCTCTGGCAACCACCACATTGCTGTTTGTGTTCATGAGTTTCAGTGTTATATCCCACATATGAGTGAAACCATATGCTTTTTAGCTTTCTCTGACTGGCTTATTTCACTTAGCATAAATTCTCAAGGTTCATCCATGTTGCTGCAAATGGCAGTATTCATCATTTCTTATGGCTGAGTAGTATTCCATTGTGCATATGTACCGCATCTTCTTTATCCAGTCCTCCAACACAGGACACTTTGGTTGTGCCCATGTCTTAGCCACCATGAATAACGCTGCAGGGAATATAGGGGTGCATATATCTTTGCGAATACGTGATTTCTAGTGTTTTGGGTACATACCCAGGAGAGAGCAGGAGAGGGATTGCTGGGTGGTATGGTAGCTCTATTTTTAGAGGAATCACAGACTGCTTTCCATAGTGGCTGTACCAGTCTACATTCCCACCAGCAGTGAATGAGGGTTCCCTTTTCTCCACAACTTCTCCAACACTTGTTATTGCTTGTCTTGTTGATAATGGCCACTCTAACAGGTGTGAGGTGGTATCTCATTATAGTTTTGATTTCCCTAATTGACAGTGATTTTCATATATCTATTGGCTGTTGGTATGTCTTCTTGGGAGAGGTGTATTTTTCGGTCCTCTGCCCACTTTTTGATTGGATTGTTTTTTTGGTGTTGAGTTTTATGAACTCTTTATGTATTTTTGAAACTAAATCTTTGTTAGAGCTACTGTTTGAAAATATCTCCCATCTGGTTGGCTACCTCTTTGTTTTGTTGTCAGTTTAGGAGTGTAGATCTTAAGCATTCTCATCATAAAAAAATAAAAAGGTAACTATGTGAGATGATGGATGTGTTAATTAACTTAATTGTATCATTTCATAGTATCTATATATATATAAAAGGCTAATATGCAAAGTGTCCCCTCAGGAGTTCGACCAGGAGACTGGGAGTTCAATCACTTGCTATGATGTGCGCTGACCACCAGGGGGCGGTGCTGAATGAAGGAAGGCCCTGGCCAGCAGCTGGAAGGCTCTGATAGGCCCTGATCGCCAGCCAGGCCTAAGGACATTACCTGTGCATGAATTTTGTGCACCTGGCCTCTAGTATACATATATAATCTTGTCACATACTTTAAATTTTGTCAGTTACACCACAATAAGGCTGAAAATATTTAAGACAATAAAAACCTATATTAAAAACTGATTTTAGTATCAATTTGACTGATCAAGTATTTCTTAAGGGTTGATCACATGTCCACCCTGCTTCTAATTTCTGCTGCCAAAGGGTATTAGTTGGAGATATAAAATTCACATACAGAAAACTATTTGAGAATTTTATGAGGTTTGATAATGGAGTTCTAGATGAAGTAAAATGATTGCTAAAACCATTGGTCCGGAATGGAAGAGATCAGTGGAGGCTACGGTCATCAAGGGAGGTTTTCTGAATGAGAACCTTGAAGGCAGGCCGGATCATGTGTGATGGTCAGGCAGTGGGTGGTTGTAGTGTGGGCGTAGCCCCAGAAGAATTGGACCAGCCACGGAGGTGGTATGCACACACTCAGGGACCATCTGCAGTGCTTCCCCCCCACAGTTCTTATGTGAAGGCTACTGAGTTTTCCACTCTGATGGCTTCCGGAATGGGCATCGGTCCCATCCTAATCTAAATGTGCCTCTTTGATGTCAGCCTCCTTGTGGATTCAGCTTTCTAATTGGCCTCTGCAGTGCATTCACTTCCTGCTCACTGTCTTTTGTCTATAGAACACCTTATCAACTCTGTTGTTCTCTTATGTATTCCCCAAGATATTGCCAACATGGTCAGCCCACGTGGGCAACCCTTTCAACAGTAGTTCTTTCCACCTCCACTCCTCTGCCTCACCTGGGCTTTGGTAACTCACCCCTGGGTTTTGTCATTAAGTGAGATTTTCTCAATATGTAATTATTTTGGTACTTTTTAATCCCCTTCCCCTTTCCCACTGAATGTGTGAATTAAAACCACTCACACACACCACCAATAACATGGCAGGACCCCAGAGGGCATGATTCGCATTGTATTACATGTGCACCGAGGAGTTCTAATCAGTAGAACAAAATGTGGATGGTGCCCTGGTGGTGAGCAAGTTGGGCTCTGCTCGTCACAGCAACGTACCCTTCAGTTCCTTCGCTCTGTTACCAACTCTAAACCTCTCATTGTCCTCACAGCCCTTAGAACCTCATCCCGCTTGCTTGCTTCCTACTCCAGCCTATCATTACTTCTTTCCTGTGCAGTCATGGCCTGCCGTGACAACCACTCTTTGCAAATATTCTTGACTCCCTTGGCCTTTTGTCCCAAAGAGTCTGGATTATTGCAGCATAGATGGGAGAGAGGCTTGACACGAGGATTGAGAAAATGGTTCTATTGAAGGATCACACAGTTGTAGCACTTCAGAGAGAGAGCGATAGGGACATCAGCAGATTTCCCGACAGATGTGGTCGAAAGGCAGGAAGTGGGAGAGATAACGAGGACAAACGCTATCTTCTTCTCTTTTAGCAAACCAACCAGTCCAAGTGGGTATTCCGGTGAAAGAGAGGAAGGAACCACCCAGCGCAAGCACACTGAGACTGTTCACCACTCGGGCCAGGCAGCCGTGTGCTCTCCCCCAGCGCCGGCCTTCTGTTTTCTTTGTCACTGGCGTTCTTCTTCCATCCCAGAGGCTGTAGCTCATTGTTTATTTACTGGCTGTTTAGCATGAAAAGCATCTAGTCCTTGATTGTTGACAGACAGCCAATGGGAGTGCTAAGCCTGCCCCTCACGGTCCACGGGCTGGCATCGTGGGCTGTTGGGCTCTTGGCTTGGTCAGGCTGGCTTGGCTGCTCTTCACTGCCCTGAAAGTTTAAGGACTCGGGCTGCTCTGTTGGTTGTTGTTGTCCTATCCTTCTTAACACTTGCCAAAGCTTTTCCATGCATCTTTGCAACCATGACAGCTTTTAGGTCAGATTTCCGCTCTGATCCCGGCATCCTTAGACGTACAGCTCAGGACTGCGAGAGCCACTGCCTTTCTCAGTGACTGCAGCGGATGCTGACTGGCTGCTGGCTCACCGTCCTGCTCACTGTCGTTTAGGCACCTCAGGCAAGTCTCTCCGCTCTGTGAATATATAACCACCGAAGAGTTTGATCTCCTGGGGAGAATGAAGACGTTCTTTCACTGAAGAGCAGCTTCATGGAGTTAATTAAGCCTTCTTTTCTCATGTTCATTTCTGAACTAAGCTAGAATTCACTTGCACTCCTTTTTTTCCTTCCAGTTTTTATAATTAGGCTTTCAATGGACTTACTCTTTTAATTTAAAAATGATTATTTGCCAACTTGTTGGGTGCCACTGCTTAGGTGACAAAGCTAAACCTACCAGGTAACAAGGAGAGGCACAGCGAAGTTGCTATAAACACAACGTGACAAATTCTCAATTTTCGTTTTCAACAAAGACCCAGGGCATTTTGTAGTCAATGAGAGGAGCTATAGTTATTTTGTTTTTCTAGAGAAAGGAAGATTTGGGGAGGCAGTCTATTTTTTGTATTAAATTCTGCTGCTATATAAAATATGAATAGAAAAACATATATTTTTTGTTTTTGTTACAAGTCACAAGTTTTCTCCCTACATAAAGAATCTTTTGGAAATGGAATTATAAAGTTTAGACTTCTCCCAGACAGGTTAATAGTGAAAAAATGGTTACGGTATTTTACTTTATATATCAACTTGGCTAGCATTTTATGTTCTCTACTTCATTAATTTATAAACAACCTGAACAACTCAGCTTTCCCTGGCAAACTCATGGCATTTTTATTGCATTTTTTAATTTAAAAACTCTGTTTTCAATTCCTAGATTCACTGCTTTGAAAAAGTGACCTAATCTCCCTGTTATTTTATTTATTTGTAGGCAAGATAATAATATGTACTACCTACTTTTGTTGACATGAATAAATAAGGGATGCATTTTAAATAGTTTAATGAAGTGTGGGACCAAGAGATAATACTCCAAAACATGAACACACATGCATGTATATACACAGACATGCACACACACAAATTAATTATGAAAGTAAATTTGTCTTAACTGAGCCTTTAGTCTTAATTTCTTTTTAAGTTTGTCACACAGGAAACTCTAGATCTGTGAGTATAAGACAAACTTCACTCAAATTAGTGCTTTATCCCTGTAGCCAATGCGCAGGATACCAGGTGTTTTCTTATGAATAAACAGACTAACTATGACTTTTATGGATAGGAAATAGTATTAGGAGTAAAATGGAATTAAGAGCAAGACACCGCCCTAACCGGTTTGGCTCAGTGGACAGAGCTTCGGCCTGCGGACTGAAGGGTCCCAGGTTCGATTCCGGTCAGGAGCATGTACCTTGGTTGTGGGCACATCCTCAGTAGGGGGTGTGCAGAAGGCAGCTGGTTGATGTTTCTCTCTCATCGATATTTCTAACTCTCTCTCCCTTCCTCTCTGTAAAAAAATCAAGTTTATATATATATATATATATAATATAGACACCACTCACCAGGTGTTTAGGGATGGACTTAAACATCAGACTTATAAAGCCTATCTGCAGAGCCCCCTCCTCAGGCAACTTTTAAGCTTGTGATTTGCTAGTCAGTGTGCTTAGTGCAGGTATTGCCAATCCAAAGATGAATAAGATATGGTTTTGACTTGGTGATAAAACAGTAGGAGTTACATGGGGTAGCAGACGCTGCAGTGGAGTTTGTGTGATATCTATGGGCAGAAATTAGTAGTTAAAATTCCTCCTAAAATGTCAGGAAAGGGTTTCTAGAGGCAGTCTAGGGCTGAGCCAGAAAGCTTGAACATGGTTTGCGTGACTCATGGATCAGTAAAGGCCTTCCAAGTCGTATGAATAAAGGATCAAAGTGAAAGAGTCATGAGGTGTTTAATGAATGGTCAGGGGCTCAGTTGACTGGGGTGTAGAGATGTGGGAGATAAGCACTGGATGAAGAGGCCTGAACAGGTAAGCAAGAGGCAGTCAGGGGTCGTGATTGACACACTAAACAGTTGGCCTTTGGTGTACTTAAGCATGGGGAGCACTGTTGGGAATTCAGAAGGGACATAAGATTCTTATTTTATTAAGATAATTTTAGCCAGCTGGAATGGTTCAGTGGTTGAGCATCAACCCATGAACCAGGACGTCACAGTTTGATTCCTGGTCAGGACATATGTTCAGGTTGTGGGCTCAATCCCTAGTAGGGGGCGTGCAGGAGGAGCAGATCAATGATTCTCTCTCATCATTGATGTTTCTCTCTCTCTCTCTCTCTCTCTCTCTCTCTCTCTCTCTCTCTTCCCCCTTCTGAAATCAATAAAAATATATTTTAAAAATATATCATTCTAGCAGTATTAAAGATGAAAAATATGGTAAGTGGGAGATTAGAAATAATAAGGAAGTTTAATAAAGTACATTTTAAAGAATTTAGGTAGAAGCATCGAAGACTAAAAGAGCTCATCTAAAAGTGTTTTAAAAGTAATTATGTACAAACTAGAGGCCCGATGCACGAAATTCATGCAAGAGTAGGCCTTCCTTCCCCCAGCTGCCAGCACCAGCTTCCCTCACAGCCCCGGCTTCGTCCAGAAGGACGTCCAGTCCAATTAGCATATTATGCTTTTATTATTATAGATAGCATTAATTGGAATGGAAGGATGATTAAGGATCTGAAATTTTATTTTTAAGTTTTTAAAGGAGAAAGATCATATAATCCTCTCAGAAGAGTATATTAATTTTTAATATTAATTTATGGTAAATATTACATGCAAATTAGAAATAGAATATAAACTGATCTGTGATATTGGGCAGAGACCTACATGTGACATTATATTTAGTGCTGAAACACTAAAAGCATATCTAATAGAGCAGCAATAGGACAGGGTTGCTTAATCTCGGTGTTAACACTCAGCACCATCTTAGATGTCCTAACAAGTGTAATCAGAAAAGAAAAAGAATTATAAGTGCAAAGAGTGAAAAAAAAGCAATGCATTTGTCATCTCAGTTGATATGATAATTTTTGCTTACCCCACAGCATCTGGAAAAGTTGTGTTTAAATAACCTCTTAGGCAGTCTTGTGATTAAATATTCAGCAATATAGATCGGCGACTGTTGAAAACCCAACCATTAGTTCATGGAATTGAAATAGCATTGAGGTAGCTATGTTTGTAAACTTACACCATGAAACTAATGTTCATTTTTACATGATTGTGGCAGTTGTTCCTTGGTGGAAACTAAATTTTTTTCAAATACTGGGTTCTGGCCAAATGAATATTTATATAAACTCAAGGAAGGCTAACATTTGTCTGAAATTGAAGGACGAATTCACTGGAAGCCATTGAAAATACTTTGGGGGATTTTTCTGCTACAAGGGTTCCAGATTTGGAATGTGTATTTTGCCTTCAATTGATAGTTTTAGGTTTAACATGGACCATGATGAAATAGAAAAAAATACTGGATTAAGACACCACCTTCACCATAATTGAATGCCAATTTAGCTCCACGATTGTCAGTGGTTCTCAACCTTAGTATGGCTCAGAATCCCTTAAATAGCTTTTAAAAATTGTGATTATTGGCCCACCCAATGGCATTTTTAAAGAGCTCGGTACTTGAATCCAATATGCAGTGAAGACCGAGAGCAGCTGAATGGGACACTAGGGTCTTTGCTTGAAAATTGTTCACTTACTCAGGATAGACTAATTGCTATAATAAGCAGTACCTACCTCTCAGTGGCTCACACAATAAGATTAATTTCTCCCGTGGGTGGCAGTCAGGGTGAGTGTGGCGAGGGTGTGCCGAGGCGAGTGGGGAGGCATTTATCCAGCAATGCCATGGTACCCTGGAGGCCTCTGACCTTTCCACATGGTAAATGAGGGAAGGGAGAACAGGAGGATCAAGGGGAGACGTTTCTGTTCAGCCCTGAATTGGCAAATGTACTTGTATCCATATTATCTTGGCCACATTCAGTCTTGAGGTCTCCACTTAAGTTCAAGGGAGTCTGAAATTCTCGTCTCAATTTCTGCTCTGGAGGAAATGAAGCAGGTGTCCTCCACCACAGTCTCTTTTTTTATCGTTGACACTATTACAGATGTCCCTCCTTTTCGCCCCGTTGCCCCCTCCCCGCAACCCTACCCCACTTGTCACCATCCTATTATCTTGTGTCCATGGGTTATGCCTGTATGAATATATGTTCTTCAGTTAATCTCTTTCAGTCCTCCCCGCTCCCCTTTTTCTCTGACATCTGTCAGTCTGTTCCATGCATCCATGCCTCTGGTCCTATTTTGTTCATCAGCTTATTTTGTTCATTAGATTCCATATATCAGTGACATCATGTGGTATTTGTCTTTCTCTGACTGGCTTATTTCACTTAGCACAATAATCTTATTTTTTATGTGGTCGTAGAATTTGGATTCAAGACTTCTGAAGCTGGGGCAGCAGTGAGGGGAGAGGCCTAGAGTTGGGAGAGGGAGGTTAGGCAGTGTGTTCAGGAAGGCAGAGGGTTGACTGGTGTGTGTTAGGAACTCAGAAACGCTGCAGAGAAGTTCAGGCTCACATTTTCCCACCCTTCCAGGATCAAAGATCACCTCTTAAGAAGGACCCAAAATTCCTACTTTTGTTTTGGTACTAATGTCAATACATCACACAGATACTCAATTTGGTAAAATACTTTACTTGCCAGCCTGTTATTGATCATCTCACTTTAAGGCTGCTCATGTCGGGAAGAGAGAATGGGGTCTCTAACTTTCTGTATGGATATTGTGTTGTATAAATATAAGTTCTGAATCACAAGGCTTTTCCTGTGGGGCTGCTATTTAAAATCGGGTTAATTTATCGCTATTTTCAGATATTGGGAAGAATATAGTATATTTTCATTCACCAGGAATGTCTAGGTTCTTCTTGTAAGTGTGAAGAGTTAAGGGTAAATTTTAGCCAGCATTCTAAGATATTATTAAAGAGCAAAAATACTTTCATTCTCAACTCAAGACATTGAAATAAATTGTTCATATAAATAATATACAACAGTGTGCTGAAGAGAGAATGCTAAATAAAATACTGCAAAATTTTGGTTTTACATGAATATTTTTAACCAGTGTAATAATACTAAAGATACAGAAATTGATGTTCAATTTATGATAAGAATTTTCATCATTAGCATGGCAGAAATCCATCTATTTTAGAGTCATGTCATATCCTAAAGTCTAATTTTGATGAATTCTTCTGTCTCCGATGTGATTTCTTCTGGACAAGCATATTCAAGTTCCTTGGCAAACTGAAGGGTCTCAGGTTCGATTTCTGGTCAAGGGCACGTACCTGTGTTGCAAGTTCAAAAAATATTTTTTTATTGATTTCAGAGAGAAAAGGAGAAGGAAAGAGAGATAGAAACATCAATGATGAGAATCATTGCTTGGCTGCCTCCTGCATGCCTCCTACTGGGGATTGAGCCTGCAACCCAGGCATGTGCCCTCCTGGTCATCAAATATGACCTCCTGATTCATAGGTCAACGCTCAACCACTGAGATACTCCTTCCAGACTGAGTTGCAGGTTTGATCCCCAGCCCAGTCAGGGTGAGTGCTGAAGGCAACCAATCAATCTCTCTCTCTCCCCCTCCTTCCCTTCTACTCTCTCTAAAAATCAATTAAAAAAAAATCCTTGGGTGAGGAATAAAAAATAAAAGAATTATTCGAGCTATTCTAAAATTTATTTTTTTGATTCCCCTATTTATTATTTATTAAAGAATGAAATGTTAGTATTTTAACCTGATTTCAATGATTATATTAACATATTAGTCTATTAGTTTGCAGAATATTTACATGATTTTAAAAGACCAGATAGTTTCCAGTCGCTTAATTATGTAAATGCATGAACACTTCTAATATCCAACCATATTAAGGAATGTGGGGTTTTATATTTGCTTTATTTTTCTTTATATTCAATTCTATATTTTTTTGTTGTTTGAATATAAGGACTTCTATATGTTGGTTATGCAACTTTTGTGATTTATTTGAATTCTCTGAGGGTCAGCTTCTTTGTGGGCAGTTCTACTTTGTAGGGTCATAGTGATGCTCAGAAGCAGAGGGTGCTACCCGACTACCTCAGTGCCTGGCACAGGGCAGGGCCTGGTTAAAAGGCTCACTGTTGGATTACCTGTGACCTGTGTGCCCACTGCACAGAGTGCAGCCTCTGGTTCTTGACCTTCTTTGGTGTGAACTTTCCTTTAGTGAGTACACCTGGTACCTAGCGTTGGTTCTGAGTCACAATGGCACAGTGTGATGTTTGGTTTATTTAATAATTGCCTACAGTGAGCAATTGAGAGACAGCACATTTCAACTACAAACAATGAGTAAAAACCTGTGAAGTCATTTAAAAACTGGCGAAAAATGTCAGTGTAAAGCAGGCTTCCTCAAACTACGGCCGGTGGGCCACATGCAGGTGTTTTTGCCATTTTGTTTTTTTACTTCAAAATAAGATATGTGCAGTGTGCATAGGAATTTATTCATAGTTTTTTTTAAACTATAGTCCGGCCCTCCAACCATCTGAGGGACAGTGAACTGGCCCCCTGTTTAAAAACTTTGAGGACCCCTGGTGTAAAGCATCATGAGATGATTTGTTAAAACTGGATAAGACAAATCTGAATTAGAAGTCTAAATTACTGAATTTTCAAAGGCAAGCCCTAGCCGGTTTGGCTCAGTGGACAGTGTTGGCATGCGGACTGAAGGGTCCTAGGTTCGATTCCAGTCAAGGATACATGCCTGGGTTGCTGGCTCCATCCAATGTGCAGGATGCAGCCAATCAATGATGCCCTCTCATCATTGATGTTTCTATCTCTCTCTTCCTCTCCCTTCCTCTATGAAATCAATAAAAATAAATTTTAAAAAAGGCAAGTCACATAATTTTAATTCCTAGCATAGATAAAGGGATCAAAGCAATGGTTACCATGGTTTTGGGAAGAAAAATCTTCTGTTTCTACTTTATTTTTTAAAAAAATATATTTTATTGATTTTTTACAGAGAGAAAGGGAGAGGGATAGAGAGTTAGAGACATCGATGAGAGAGAAACATCTATCAGCTGCCTCCTACATGCCCCCCCCCCCCCACTGGGGATGTGCCCGCAACCAAGGTACATGCCCTTGACTGGAATCGAACCTGGGACCCTTGAGTCCACAGGCCGATGCTCTATCCACTGAGCCAAACCGGTTAGGGCTTCTATTTCTACTTTAATGAGTGGATAAGAATCACTTAAATAGGAATTGATTTAGTGCTTTTAATATTGTTTTTTTTAACATAAAAATAATAATAAAGTACTTATCAAACCTAAGACTCTTATTATACTTACATTATTTTATCTCTTACTAATAAAAAAATCAAAACTAAAAATGAAACTCTCATTTGACCCAGTGATCCCACTAATAGGAATACATCCCAAAGAAATCAGAAACACCAGTCAGAAAGGATATATGCACCCTTATGTTCATAGCAGTGCTATTTACAATAGCTAAGATTTGGAAACAGCCTAAATGCCCATCAGCAGATGAGTGGATTAAAAAACTGTGGTACATCTACACAATGGAATACTACGCTGCTGTAAAAAAGAAGGAATTCTTACCATTTGCAACAGCATGGATGGAACTGGAGAGCATTATGCTAAGTGAAATAAGCCAGAGAAAGATAAATATCACATCATCTCACTCATTTGTGGAATATAATGAACAACATAAACTGATGAACAAAAACGGATCCAGAGACAGGGAAGCATCAATCAGACCATCAAACCTCAGAGGGAAGGTAGGGGAGAGTGAGGATAAGGGGAGAGATCAACCAAAGGACTTATATGCATGCATATAAGCACAACCAATGGACACAGACACCAGAGGGGGTGAGGGCATGAGGGGGGGTGGGGGATGGAGAGGCAATGGAGGGATAAGGACACATATGTAATACCTTAATCAATAAAGAAAAAATATATATTTTAAAAAAAGCAAATGTTGCCCTAACCGGGTTGGTTCAGTGGATAGAGCGTTGGTCTGTGGACTGAAGGGTCCCAGGTTCGATTCTGGTCAAGGGCATGTACTTTGCTTATGGGCACATCCCCAGTAGTGGGTGTGCAGGAGGCGGCTGATCAATGTTTCTCTCTCATCGATGTTTCTAGCTCTCTATCCCTCTCCCTTCCTCTCTGTAAAAAATCAATAAAATATATTTAAAAAAGCAAATGTTAGCCTAAGATAGAGTAAGTGCAAATACTAAATTAATAGATTAAGAAATATCAATGCTTTAATATACATTTTAAGTATTTATTTCTAAAGAGTTAGCTGGGAAGCAGGTAAGAACGGAAATTCTAGAAGCATTAATGCTGTTCTGAGAAATTTGGATTTTTATTGTTCTGGTTGTTGTTCATTTTCTCACTAAATAAATACTGATTGAGTGCCCGCTACATACCTACTATGTGCCAGGCGCTGTGCTAGACACCAGAAGCATCTCGATGATGATGACAAGCATGGTTAGTGATGTCAGATACGCATACACTATGGGGGAGAAGAACAGGTGGGAAATTACAGCTCAGGCCAGGGTATTCAACAGATCCAGTAAATAAATAGGCCTTATTACTCACTCAGATTGGATTGAAGACAAATGTTCTGGCAGATGGAACTCAAAATGTGGGCTCTTTTACGAGAGAGAGAGAGAGAGAGAGAGAGAGAGATCTTGGAGAACTGGATTTTAGCTTGCTACTTCTTCAGCTCTGAGTTGGACAGACTCATACAACATGAGTGGCCTGGACCAGCAGCCGCCTCACAAGAGCCCACCCTCTAGTCCTGTGGGGCACGAGGGGCAGGGATGTGGCGGGAACTGGGGTGCTCTGGAATGGCCCAGGGCTGGGAGTGGAGGTGGAGAGATGGTGGGCCTCGGGGAGCGCCGAGGTTCAGGGTGGAACTAAAGGAAGGGTGTCAGCAGAGATGTCTGGGGGAGACATGGTTCAGGGCCTTGGGTTCCATGGAGAAGTTTTAGTTTCTTCCTACGAGCAGCATGGAGGCCACTGGGCGATTGTACGCAGTTGACTTGGTCCTGCCACTTTTTAAATGTCACCTAGAAGCATGGGGCGGGTGGATCTGAAGGGGGCTAAACAGAATGAGGGTCTGCTCAGCAGGCTGTTTCCATCACAGACCGTGGAGGTGATGTCGAGTGAACAGGAGGACAAACAGTCTGAGTGGACAGGTTGGGGGATGCTCCCTCCTTCATCTCCCAGCCTCCCAGCCATTTGGCTGCTCATTTGCACCTCCCCCAGGCCGGAGGAGCTGGCGGGATCTTCTTGGGGTTCATCCAGAGCCTCTGTCCTGGAGGATGCTTAGCAATTCTTTTCATGGCAATGGACCATCACAGTGTGTTGTGGGAGTCACTGAGCATTTTATTTATTCATCTGGTCCCAGGATCTCATTAGCAGGTATGAACGAGCTGGAAGCAATTTTAATGATTTAGTTGACTCTCTTAATTACCTCACTTTGCCTGTGACAGTCTGTAAGCTTTCTGCACATTTAAATTTGATCACATCAGAGGAGTCTCAGCTTCAGTACGATGGGCCCCGCTGAAAACCCACCATCAGCAAAGCCACGTGGTCAAGGTCGGTGGCACTCATCTCGGGATGGGATGAAAGCTGCCTCGCTTCTTGCGTCACACCGTGCCTCTAGAACAAGCTTCTCCTCGCTGTGTGGGCTTCCTGGAGGGGGTGGTGGGAAGGCATGGAGTAGACACAGTGCCCAAGGGCCCAGCGGCCATCCTGCTGTCTCAGCTGTGACCCCACCTTAGAAGCTGCTGCGCCTGCAAAGCCAAGTCGTTGATTAACCATCTGGCTCCACACTTTCCCGCCTTTTTGAGATGGGAATGAACTGCCGTGCACACATTTCGTTCTCACGGACACAGCTTTGTAGTAGTGCTGTCCGTGGTCGGAGATGACAGCCACGTGATTATCCACTCCTTCGAGGGGCAGCTCATGCCCACCACGCTGTGCCCAGCACGGCTGCTGCCCTGATACGATCTAACGACTGTAGATGAACTGAGCGTGATAAGTGATCACAGACAGAGCTGCCTACACAGCACAGAGGAGGGCGGGACTCAGTCTCCCCGCCACGGCAGGAAGCTTTGGGTAAGGCGCTGAAGAACGGAAAAGGGTGCTTCAAACCACACAAAGTAAGACCAAGCCACGGGGAAGCATTAGCATGCGCAAGAAAGAAGAAAAGCCCGAAACACAGAGAACGGGTCGGGCCTGTGCTTCTGTTTTCTGCTGTTACCAGGGAGCATTCTCTCCAGATGTTAGATTACAGACTGTGCGTGTGGCCCCGAGAGCTGGGAGAGCTGCACTTGATCTTCGGAGATCCTAGTCGCAAACCGCTGATTCCATAGCGTGGGCCTGAGGACCCGAAGCCGTGACCGGCCCGAGGGGCAGTGGTGGAGGTGGGGAAGCATGGACTCTCTTTCCAATGAGCAGCGGACAGCAGAGGGTCTCCTATCCCCGAGAGAGCTACGCCCTCACAGCGACCAGGTCAGCCGTTGCAGGCACAGCCCTTAAAATGAGCAGATCATCGCCACGCTCCATAGACTACATCAACATATACCCACTCTGCTGTCTTAAGTTATAGAAGGTTCTGGGGAGATATTTCCCCATTTGCTTTGATCTGACCATGCAGTTTATATTACAGATTCATCTTCAACAAATCCCATGGCATTTAAAAAATATGTAAACTAGACCAGCCAGCATGGCTCAGTGGTTGAGCGACAACCTACTAACCAGGAGGTCAGGGTTCGATTCCCAGTCAGGGCACATGCCCAGGCTCCATACCAGTGTGGGGTGTGCAGGAGGCAGCCGATTCATGATTCTCTCTCATCATTGATGTTTCTATCTCTCGCTCCTTCTCCCTTCCTCTCTGAAATCAATAAAAATGTAACAAACAAAAAAATACATAAGCTAGCAGTTTTCAAAATAAAGATTTCAAAGAAAATGTTAAAGGTCACCGGTAAGGTCTTTCAGTGAGCAAGTGAAAGTGTGTTTAAGATCAGCTTTACAATTTCACAGTCGGGATTTTTGTGGCTGTTACTGCCTATGAGTCTTGTTAGAAACAATCCCTGGGGTGAATTTAACAATTACCAGAGATTTTGCATGGGAATGCAAACAAAATCACCTTGGAGCAGACTATCTGTACATTTTATGGTTTTTATTAAGGTACACTGGAGTGTTGTATTGTTTTTAAATATATTTCCAGCACAAGAACGTTGAAAGCAAAAAAGTTCTAGTGCCATTGACAGCTACATCTGGTGCAAGTCCAAAAACATTTGGCTTTGGTAAGTTTTAGAGCGAAGCTGGAGTTCTTTAAAGGAGCAGATGAGGAACAAAGTGTGTGCAGAGAATCATGATGTGCGGGGCAGGGCAGGGTGAACAGCAGCCGTGGGAGAATGAGGTCAGTTACCCTGTGCGGGACTCTCCAGTGGAGAGCGTGGAGAGCGAGGCCTGGGCAGGGAGGCGCGAGGAATCGCCGTCCCCATGGCCTGGAGTCCCGGCCGCCACTCTCACCAGATGTCATCGTTATCTCCGTGTTTCCTCTGCGAGTGAAGAAAACTACCATTTCCTATTGCTGATTCCAACACCCTCACCCGCCTGCTTCCATTTCCTGGGGAAATCCATTAGATCCTTTATTTCAAAGACGTTACTTTCACATAAAAGAATCGATCGGCGACTTCAAGGCTGATATTTTTCCTGGGCCCCCTCTGGTGTCACCCTGCCCACCTCCTTCCCTTTTCTACGCGGGTCTCTCTGGGCTCCATCTGCTCTGCTTCCGCTCTGCAAAGGGCCAGTGGGAGAGCGGGAGGGGAGGCAGGAGGGGACAGATCAGCTCGGAGAGAGGGATTATGGGTGCCATTCCTTAGGAAAGGGTTTGGTCCCAGTCTTATAGGGAAGAGATGAAATTTTATTTTATTTTATTTATTTTTGCATTATTATTATTTAAAATTTTATCTTTATTGTTGGAAGTATTACAGATGTCCCCCTTTTTAAAAAAATATGTTCCCACACTACCCAGGCGTGTCAAGCCCTTACTTGAGTCCCATGTTTGATTCCAGCTCTGACAATCCATCGGGCTCAGGGGTGTCGCTCGGGGATGTAGGCGCTGGTCCAGGACGGAACTGGTCCCCGTGCTGCCTCTGAGAACGGGTCCCTGGCCGGGCAGCGGGTGGGCGGTGTAGGCCACAGGTGGCCCCTTTGCTGAGATGCTGGGCTGCAGACGCTGGGTGTGCTCTGCATGGGGAAGTGGGGCTGCTGAGAAATGCCCACAGGAGACAGCGCGCAGACGGGCAGGTGGCTTGCTCTGGCAGCAGGTTTCCTCCCCTGCGCCCTCACTTTCCTGACTGAGGCTGCGACTTTCCCCGTGGTCCCAGGAGTGCTCCTTGCTGGCCACGGGCAGGATGTGACCACGGCGCGGCCCCCTCCGTGTCCCACAGCCCGAGCGCCTCGATGGCACAGGCGGGCTCTGAGCATCAGCTGATGCCCGGTGAGTCCATGGCCTGACCCGCAGCGGAGTGGGTCTCCCATAGCTTCCAGCTCTGAGCAGAAGGGGCCACAAGGATGTAAAATCTTGTTCTTCTTCGAGTCTCTATTCCTGCCTCGTAACGCAGCCCCCTTTCGGCACAAGGAAGTGGCTTTGAAGAGAAGGTTTGTGGGGTCCTTTCTCCTCCCTGTGTCACTGGGGGCGGCATTGAGCTCCACCGCCCTGGCCCTGCGTGCTGCCCTGCGAGTCTCCTTTGAATAAGGACTAAGCTTCCAATGAACCTGGTTTCCTTTCAAAGAGGGAGAGGACCAGGCCCCACTCCTTTGCTTTATGTCCCGTTAGCTCCCTGTTTTATGCACAGTCGTCAGTGGATCCATGTGTGAGAGCACGCACACACACACACACACACACACACACACGCGCGCGCGCATGCATGCACACACGCACACACACGCATGCACACACACACGCGCGTGCACACACACACACACACACACACACACACACACACACACCCAAGAGCTACCTTGCAGAGTCTATTGCTCTTGTTCACTAGTAATTTTTCTTCCATTTCCCTGGTTTCTTTTTACATGTTTTCCCCATTGAGGTTCTTCCTACTTAGTGTCTGACACTGCAGGGTGTTGGACAGCCACTCGGTGCACGCGTTCACGCAGCGAGAATGTGACCTTCGACCTGCGGTTTCCTTCCCTCATATAAAGCCCAGGTCAGCTGTGCTTGTGTAGAAGCCAAAAAAGCAGATTTCCGGTGAAAACAAGCTTGTTTATTGAGAGGTGGCAAAGTGCACAGGCAAACGAGTCTGTTTTCCAGAGACTCTGCCAAACACTCTGGTAGGAAAAGTTTTCTTTGATGTAAAAGGAAAAAAAAAGAGACAGGAAGGACACAGTGGAATATTTCAGAGGCATTGTGTTTTAAAGAACAATAATGACCTCTCAAAGCTATTGCTGAATTGGCCTTGAAAATAAAACTAACTTAATAGCGTATTTTGCAGGCTTAATGATTACTCATCTTCAACCTCGTCATGGTGTGCTGTTCTGTGGTACTTATTTAAAAATTAACAGACTTTTTTTTTAAAGCAGTCTGAGATTTACAGAAATAATGAGCAGAAAGTACAGAGTCCCGATGTGTCCCCTCATCTCAACACAGTTTCTGGTGTTATCAACATTTTGCATTGATATAGTTCACTTTGTTGGAATTGATGAGTCACTATTGGTGCATTATCATTAACCGAAGCCCATGGTTTCATTAGAGTTCACTTCGTGTTGTATATTCTACGGGTCTTGTCAAAGGTATGACAAGTGAAGTGCCTGCTTCCCTAATATCACCCAGGATAGTTTCACAGGATGACCATCCCGTGGCCCACCTGCTCACCCCTCTCCCATCTACCCAGGTCCCTGGCAAGCGCTGACCTTCTCACACTCACTCACTTGCATACATGCTTATCAGGTCTACACAATGTACTTTACACACACTGCGTGTGTCAAATTACATTATTGCTTTTATCCCTAATGATGGAACAGCAGCTACATCATGCAATTAACGGTCATTTCCCCCAATTCAAACAACCTTGTAGTTAAACAGAACGGATTTTGTACGTTGTAATGTAGCAATGTTTTGGGATTATAAATGGAATTTTAGAATTCGAAGGAACCCTTAAGGCCATTTAGTTTTGTGTCTTTTGGTACAGATCAAACCTAAAAAAGTGTCTTATATGCATATGTGCATAACCCATGGACACAGACAGTAGAGCAGTGAAGGCCTGAGGGGGGCGCGCGGTGAGGGATGGAGGAGGGTCACTGGGGAAAAAGGGGGGACATCTGTAATACTTTCAACAATAAATATGCATTTAAAAAAGAAACAGAAAAAATGGAGACATGAGATTTCTAGACCCTCCTAAAAAATGAAACGTCTTGTCTAGCTTTAAAACACTAGTGCTGTACGTGGCCTGGCTTATACTACCTTCTCTTTAAATGTGACTCCCCGTCTTGGTCCTAACCAGGTTCAGATCATCCCGCTCTTATTTGCTAGGTGAGGGGGTTATGGTAGAATAGGGTTGAGAGTGAGGATCCTGAGACCTGGAAGACTTCAAAGCCACATCTGACGCCTCACAAAATGGCTACAGTCTATGTGTAGAATTCTATTCTAGTTTTAAAACATTTCTATTCAAATCATCAAAAAACTTACCTCAACTTTGGCAACTCTGTTAGAAGAAGATAAGTTTAGTTAGCACACCCTGGTGCCCACCTGTGCGGCTTAATAGGAGCTGCCTAAGAGAATCGGCCGGGTGGTTTTGAACTATTTGGCATTGAAAGATTTGGCAGCGATTCTGTGGTGTTCAGAAGAGATGCTACGCAGTGACTGCAACAGTGGTCAGACTACTGAGTCTCTCATGCCTCAGTTTTCTCCTCTGTGAAATGGGATGTGGGTAATAGTTTCTGTCTCATAGTGTTATTATAGGGATTAAACGGAGGAAATGTGTGTCTTGCTTAGAACAGTGTCTGGCAGGAGTTTCCCAGTTAATGTTAGTTGTGATAGTCAAAGAGTACAGAGAATCCACTCTCAAGATTTGCATTTTTGGCCCTCTTCCATTTAAACCCTTTCTGAAACCGTCCTGGATGGGTGATGGGCCATCACTATGTTACCTCTGAAATAGTTCCTTTCTACTAATTTTGTATGGATGTATGTGGGGGGCGGGGGGGGGGGAGAGGGGGGTGATGAAACCGGAGTGTGTCCCAGGAGTGTGGATGATTGAATCTGCTGTCACACAGGGCAGCAAAGACTAGTCTTAGCGTTCCTTGCACACAATCATCTGTCAGTGGTGACTGACCTAGCACAGTCCCAACTTCCCCTAACTTAAAAAAATTTTTTTAAAATTAATTTTAGAGAAAGAGAAGAAGGGAGAGGGAGAGAGAGAGAGAGAAAGAAACATCAACCTGGTGCTTCCTGCATGCCTCCTACTGGGAATTGAACCGGTGACCTTTCTGTGTATGGGATGGTACTCAACCAACTGAGCCATACCAGGCAGGCTATCCCCTAACTTTTTGATGTTGTGTTCATCTCATCTGTTACCTCATTTTCAGTAAACCTGTGTAATGGCAGCAGTCACTGAACTGTGTGCATGTGTCGTGTGTGTGCGTGTGTGTGTGTGTGTGTGTATGTGTGTGTGTGTGTGTGAGAGAGAGAGAGAGAGTGTGTGTGTGTGTGTGTGTGTGTGTGTTGAGGACTATTTCTAGGTGCATGCGCAGTTATTAAATGGCAGGCATGCAGTGGAAACCTTCAGTCCCTCGGATGATGAAGGTGGTGCTCGCTACATCACATGAGCTCTCACCAGGGGAAAACACTGAGCTGTGTTATTATGAAGGTGGACACATAACTGATTACAAAATGTGAATATAGACTCCCCAGGACCCCCAGGCCCCATCCACCCAGACATTTGGAAATTAGTTCATTTAGTGCATTTTATACTGATTTTGAGAGTCATTTCTACAGCCCACAGCGTATCGCTCTTTTCACTCAGTTTTTTTGGCCTGTGTTTGCAGAATGATTGGGTTTCTTCCCTCCCCATTCCCATCCTCCGCAGCTGCCCCACTCCTGCTGTGGACATGCACTGAGTGGGAGCGCATGGCTCAGCGGGGGTTCCCGGCCCTTTCCTGTGTGTCCCTGCTCAGGGGCCTCTTCGTGCGCTCACTGCATTTGCAGGCCTGTGACACCCACTGAGCCTTGATCTGGAGAGAGAAACCCTGGTCCTTTGCATGGGGAGGGATTTGGATGACTTAACTTCTGTCCAGAGGAAAGACCACAGTCAGGCGGCAGGGAGAGGGGGCTGGGACTCTGTCAGGGAAACCGAAAGGGCTCCTCAGTGTAACCAGGCCTCCTGGCTCCCTAGTGCTCCTGCAAAGCAGATAGCACAGGTGCTGGCAGATACCCCCACAGTGCATTTCAAGATAGGATCTACCGCAGGCTTAATGGGCCGCTAATAGATGCTCAGCTTGACTGGACGGGAATGTTCTCTAGAGAGACCCAGATCTGTGGAAACTCCTCTTTCTGGTGTCGGGGAGGGGGGTCTGGGCCGGGAAATAAGACCAGCATCTTTGTTTAGGGTCCCGTCTGGGCTATTTCTGCATGTTGCCCGTCACTTAGAAACAGGGTTTGAAAGCGGCTCTGCAGTTCTCAATGGCAGTGGCTTTGAAAATACATTTCAAATACAATTGCCCTTCACACACCCGAAACCCGACGCCACAGGGTGGCACAGCGGACTCCCTCCGAGGGCACAATGGTTTCCCAACCCTGTGGCTTCGGTTTCCCTAAGTGGCCACCATTCGGAAGGTGCTTTGAAGATGAAGGATGCCTTTGAAGGGCCTTATTTGGCCAATGAACTTCTTACAGGAAAACATGCGGAGTGCTCAGGTGCTCATAGCCAGTGCCCTGAGTGACAAGGTCACAGTTACAGGAGCGTCCCTGCAGTAGGCGCAGACGAAAATCAGGTTGTTTTAATAGTTTGTTTCTTCTTTGTTGTTGTTAATCCTCACCTGAGGATATTTTTTTAATTTTTTAGAGAGAGTGGAAGGGAAGGAATGAGGGGAAGAGAGAGAGAAACATTGATGTGAGAGAGACACATCCATTGGTTGTCTTTTGCACGCACCAGGAACTGAACCACAACTCGGGGACATGCCATCCTCCAGAAATGGAACTCCCTACGGTGCGTGGGCTGACACTCCAGCCACTGAGCCACACGGGCCAGGACAAGGACTCCTTTCTTTTGAATGCAGGTCCCCACAGGCCAAATGAGTGGCTTGGCTTTGCAGGGCAGTAATGAGTAGATATCACCCATTGCCCCGAATTTCTTGAATCTGGAGAATTTATTGAACATCATCTACAAATTTTACTTTTTTATTTTGTTCTCCTGCACTTTTCCCGGGGATACCCTTTGCTGTTGATTTCCGTTTTCCCGTGGCTGTTGGGAAAAGGCGCCCTGACCCGCGGAATCCGCTCCACATCAGTGACAGCCACGGGAGCGGCGAGCGGCCCCTGCATTTCAGGTTGCCCCAAGACTTACCTCCACAGGGCATTCTGTACCTTATTGGAGCTCTCGTTAATATTTTGTTCAAATCAGTGTTCTGCTGAGACCTTGCAGTAAAAACTCTGAGGGTTTCTTTGCCCTTTGGTGATGTGTTTTCTATGCCGTGACATCCATAAATTATTCTTTACACAAACCACTGAGCTCCGCTGTGATCGGGGCGTGAGTGAACGTGGCTGTGCCGCCCGTGTCCGTGGTGAGTCTGGCCGACGCATTCGGGCTGTTGGACAAGCTCGGAGGGGTGGTCCCTGTTCATCCCAGGTTGCTCTGGACATGCACTTGTGAAATGCAGAGGTTGCAGGCAACGTCCTTTCACCATGGGTTTGCATTTCTTCGTTTTGCTGGCCATTTGACATAACAGACGAGCGTGCCTGTGGTACCCATCCCACCATCCATGGGAATCAGAAAAGAGAAGGCGAAGTTCTTCTTGGCCCCCACCTGTCCTTGGAAATCTGCTCCCAGCACCCCCAGGCGACCTCCTCTGTCATTACACACGGAGCAGATTGGTTCTTGGGACAATTTACTCACTGTCCCGAGTGTGTCCTCTTCCTCAGCCCTGTCTTGGCCCACGTGATTCCTGTTGCCTTAAATAATGTCTGGAGACTCGTGTATAGAGACCTACAGGTTAGCGTTACTTTCATGTATACTGGGTGATAATGTTCCATAGAGGGGACGTCTAAAACCAGAGAAGTCTCTGCTCAAGTACACAGTGACACACTTGTCTCAGTGACACGTTAGGCTCCTGCGTGGGCCGTGGTAACCTGCCCCTACGTGGACCCTGCTTGTGATGCTCCAGGATGGATTTACCCCTCGACTGTTTTTTCCTTTTTCTCCCATGACCACCCTTTCCCCGTGGGACTGCATGCTCTGGTCACAACTGAGCTCTTTTTTTTTTTTATTGTTTAAAATATTACATATATTAGTACATATATCTCCTCCCCCCCCCCCATTGACCTTCCCCCAGACTCCCCTAACCCCTGTTGCATGTCCTCATCCCACCCCCCCAGTGTCTTGTGTCCATTGGTTGTGCTTATATGCATGCATACAAGTCCTTCGGTTGATCTCTTTCCCCGCCTCCCCAACACTCCCCAGCCCTCCCGCTGTAATTTGATAGTCTGTTCGGTGCTTTACTGCCTCTGTATCTATCATTTTGTTCATCAGATTATGATGTTCTTTATTTTCCATAAATGAGTGAGATCATGTGGTATTTTTCTCTCATTGCCTGGCTTATTTCACTTAACATAATGCTCTCCAGGTCCATCCATGCTGCTGCAAATGGTAAGAATTCCTTCTTTTTTATAGCAACGCAGTATTCCATCGTGTAGATGTACCACAGTTTTCTAATCACAACTGAGTTCTTGCTGTGGGCTATATCCCCGAGATGTCGCAGAGGGGCAGGCACTATGCTGTGTGTTCCTCCTCCGTGGCCCGAGTGCCGGGCTGGGCCTTCCCCCATGCGGGGACCTGCCATCACCCCAGGAGGCTGCTCTCCCGCGGCTGACAGTCCACAGACTTCTCCCAGCGGGACACCCACCTGCTGCCTCCTGAGCAGCCTGCCCCCGGGCTTCCAGGGCGCATGCTCAGACTTGTTCCCTTCTGAAACAGGCGATCGTGTGGTTTTCCTCGGCCAGGCCACGCGGCGTGAGACCCTGCATCTCCCACCCTCCTCACGTCTCCATTCCCTTCGGGCAGCCTTGGTTGCGCCCTCCCTTCTGGCCCTGATTAATCAGCAAAGGTGTCTTGCTGGAGCCTCCTCTCTCCCCCTCCAGGTGCTCTGCCACCAGGTCACCTTCTACCCACCTTCCAGCTGTGCGGCCAGCCCAGAGCCACGGACACCAGTGGCTATTGAGCCATTGAAATGTGGCAAGTGCGATTGATCTTGTTTGTTTGTTTGTTTGTTTGTTAATCCTCACCCGAGGATATTTTTCCATTGATTTTTAGAGAGAATGGGAGGGAAAGGGAGAGATGGAGAGAAACATGGATGTGAGAGAAACACAGTGATTGGTTGCCTTCTGCACGGGCCCTGACCAGGGCTGGGGAACCTACAACCAAGGTACATGCCCTTGACCGGAATCAAACCTGGGACCCTTCAGTCCAAGGGCCAATGCTCTATCCACCGAGCCCAAAGGGCCAGGGCCTGAGCTTTGCTTTCAGTTCATTTAATTCATTTGGATTTAAATAGCCTCATGTGACTAGAGACTCATTAGATGGGCAGCTCTAGACTGAGCCGTCTCTAGGAGAAGTAAGGTACAACCAAGGCCTGGAGGAAGAGCTGGAGCATCTAATGGGGCAAAGCCTCCCGTGTTCCTTCTGTCCTGCCTGTTGTGATTATGGGAAGAAACCATTTGAAACCAGCTACCTGGAGCACTGCCCAGGGCCGTGAGCATCACCATGGCGATAGGAGCATAGCCTGTGACTCCACCCCTGTCCGGCAGGCTGGGTGCTGTGTGGGGTGTGGTCATAAAGACAGCAGTGATATTATAAAAAACTAAGAATATAGAGACTGAGGGAAGCACCGGGACATTCCTGACATCGACCGCTTTGCAGGCATCGGGCGGCTCCTGTGTGGCTGGCTCCTGTGTTCTGTAAATCTTACAGAGGCTGTAACTTAGGTTCCCAAAATGCTGCTCCCCCAGCCATGTTCAGACCTAGTGCACAAACTCTGATCCTCTGGATGCTTCTGTGTGGAGAGGTGTCAGGGAAAGCAGAGGTCCCGACAGTATACTTGAGGGTTTTCAGCTGCAAAAACTATGGCATTTCGGGACCAGCTAGATGTAGAATAAAATGCCCCTGCCCCTTGCTACCCTTCCTTATTTGGTAAACTGAGGACTGTGGATATGCACAATGCATGCTGTGATCTTCAGTCAAGGTACAACCTGCCGAGTGTGGCTCTCTCTGCTTCCTCTAGGCATGTCCTGCATGGAACTGGACTCATTAGAGGACAGCCGGGTCCTTGCCCACGTCATGGTGGGATAGCAGCCAACATAATTTTATTTATTCTTTTCTAATTATATAATTAGATGTCTGTATTTGTGATTAGAGATCATAAAATATCACAATACTCTAGAAAGCAGATATTTTAACTTTATCAAAGTATATTGAAATCTTCCTCCCCTGGCCCCCGATACTCAGATACTCAATATAAAATGAATGAGTTTTCCAAATGGTGAACTCTGAGTGCTTTTACCGTTTTCTGAGGGTTATTTTTTTTTTTTACAAAAGCATTTGTTGTTCAATGGTGCTTGTACTTGCTCAGTACTAATAATTTGATCTTGTTTCACTCATGGTGTTTTAAAAACATAACATGTGAACTCATAGAGCTACAAGTGCTTTTCCTATTCAGTTCCATGCATTGTTATTCAAAAACTTACAGCCGGTTATCAGAAAATTTTTAAAGGAGCTGTTTGCAACACCACCTATTCCAGGAATGTACTAAATGTGCGGAATGAGCAGATACCGTAAAGCCTATTGGTTCAGCTTTATCTCCTTCATGCTTTCAAAGCAAACTGCTGAAGGATGAAGGTTCGGCCAGAGCAGGCACCCTTGTTCCTTAGATGGTCCCCAGGAATCTCTGCAAAGGCTAGCTCTTGATGCGAAGAAACAGTACCAGGCATGTCCCATCTCATAGCACTTGGTCATTTAGCATCTTAGATTAAGAAACATACCCAACTGAACCTCTTCTTTTACACAGAAAATATGTCACACATAGCTAAAGTAATTTTAAGATTTGATATGAAATTTATATTTGTTTTAAAAATTTCCCTTTTATTAAAAAAGTAATTTATTTTTCAAATTAGAGAGTATAGTAAGCATGAAAAGGAACATCAGTATCATTTATAATAACATCAGCCATTGATTAACACTTTTAATACTTCTGGGTGTGTTTTTTATTTATTATTGATTTCAGAGAGAGGAGCAGAGAGGGAGAGAGAGAAACATCAATGATGAGAGAGAATCATGGATCAGCTGCCTCCTGCACACCCCACACTGGGGATCGAGCCCACACTCCGGACATGTGCCTGATGGGGAATCGAACCATGACCTCCTGGTTCATACGTCAACACTCAACCACTGAGCCATGCAGGCTGGCCACTCTGTTTATTTCTTTTGAAAATATTAATGATATGTTGGGGTTATGTGAAACATTGGGTTAGCTGTTCACATTAGGAGCTGTGTCTTGACTCCTGAATTGCACGGAAAAGAGTTTACTGTGGGAGAGGAGTGTCTTCCTCTCCCTGTCCCCATCCCTCCACATCACCAAATGCAGCCTTCTTGCTAGAACAGGAAAAGGGTCTGGTCTTTTCCAGGAAATTACCGCTTTTTTCAAGAAAATTTACTTGATTTCAACAATTGCCCTTGACTCAGCAACAGCTGAGTGGTGTTAATTACGGTTATTATTATTAGTAGTAGTAGTAGTAGCATCAATATTTTTATGTTACTGGAAGCAGTATAGGCTCAGAGCACAGCTTTGTGACAAATACTTCAACCTTTTTGCAAAAACCAAGGGTGGAATCAGTTACAGTTCTCTGTTCTAGTTCATTGTTCCTGATTTCCTCTGTGGTTGTATTAACCCATGGGATTTATTTCTATACTAGAGGCCCAGTGCACAAAATTTGTGCACTCAAGGGTGGGGGGGATCTGTAAGCGCGGCCTGTGCCCTCTCGCAGTCCAGGAGGCCTCAGGGGATGTCCGACTCAGGGGGCGGGCCTAAACTGTCAGTCGGACATCCTTAGCGCTGCTGCGGAGGCAGGAGAGGCTCCAGCCACCACCGCTGCACTTGCTAGCTGTGAGCCTGGCTTCTGGCTGAGCGGCACTCCCCTTGTGGGAGCGCACTGACCACCCCACCAGGGGGCAGCTCCTGCACTGAGCAACTGCCCCCTGGTGGCCAGTGTACATCATAGCGACTGGTCGTTCTGCCATTCAGTCTATTTGCATATTAGCCTTTTATTATATAGGATTTGAGTTGTGATAATGCTTTATATAAGATTTAGTGGGATAATCAGGACTTCCTAGTTTAAATTTTCTAAAGTAGACAGTGTAGAGAAGGTAGGACAAGATGAGGTGTATTACTTCAGCTGCCATAACAAAATACCACAGACTGGGTGGCTGAAAGAACAGATATTTATTTCTCACATTTGGGGGTCTGGAAGTTTGAGGTCAGGGTGCCAGACCATCAGGTTCATGATGAGGGTCCCTCTTCTTTATTCGCAGACTAGAAGACCGGTGCACGAAATTCATGCACGGAGGGGAGTTGTCCCTCAGCCCAGCCTGTACCCTCTCCAATCTGGGACTCCTGGAGGGATGTCCGACTGCCCATTTAGGCCCGATCCTGGGGGATTGGGCCTAAACGGGCAGTCGGACATCCCTCTCACAATCCAGGACTGCTGGCTCCCAACTGCTTGCCTGCCTGCCTTCCTGATTGCCCCTAACCGCTTCTGCCTGCCAGCCTGATCACCCCCTAACCACTCCGCTGCCAGCCTGTTTGATGCTTAACTGCTCCCCTGCCAGCCTGTTTGCCCCCAACTTTCCTCCTCTGCCAGCCTGGTCATCCCTAACTGCCCTCTCCTGCAGGGTTGATCACCTCCAACTGCCCTTCCTTGTAGGCCTGGTCCCTCTCAACTGCCCTCCCTTGCAGGCCTGGTCCTTCTCAACTGCCCTCCCTTGCAGGCCGGGTGCCTCCCAACTGCCCTCCCTTGCAGGCCGGGTGCCTCCCAACTGCCCTCTCCTGCTGGCCATCTTGTGTGGCCATCTTGTGTCCACATGGGGGCAGGATCTTTGACCACATGGGGGCAGCTATATTGCGTGTTGCAGTGATGATCAATCTGCATATTACTCTTTTATTAGATAGGATAGAGGCCTGGTGCATGGGGGGGCCGGCTGGTTTGCCCTGAAGGGTGTCCCGGATCAGGGTGGGGTTCCCTTGGGGCGTGGGGCGGCCTGAGCGAGGGGCCTGTAGTGGTTTGCAGGCCGGCCACACCCCCTGGCGACCCAAGCGGAGGCCCTGGTATCTGGAATTTATTTTCCTTCTACAATTGAAACTTTGTAGCCTGGAGTGGAGCTAAGCCTGCTGCTCCCTCTGGGGTGGCAGCCATTTCTGTGGAAATTAATTCACCTTCTACAATTGAAACTTTGTAGCCTTAAGAGGGTGAGCCCGGCCAGGGTGTGCGGAAAGCTTTGCTTCCCCTGTTGCTGGCGGCAACCCTGGCCTGCTCTCTCAAGCTCCATTCTGCCGCCATTTGTTTGAATTTCGTTTACCTTCTATAATTGAAACTTTGTAGCTTGAGTGGAGGCTTAGGCCTGCAACGGCTATGGAAAGCTTGGCTTCCTCTGTTACCTGGGAAACCTTGCTCTCTGTGGCTGTAGCCATCTTGGCTGGGTTAATTTGCATACTTGCCCTGATTGGCTGTTGGGTGTGGCTTGGCTGTTGTGCGTGGCTTATGTAGCGGAGTGATGGTTAATTTGCATATTACCATTTTATTAGAGAGGATGGCTGTCTTCTGGTTGTAACCTCATGTGGCAAAGAGAAAAATTATCTCTCTAGTCTCTCTTCTTAAAAGGACACTAATCCCATTGATGAGGGCTCCATCCTTATGACCTAATAACCCCAAGGCCCCACCCCTCAATACCACATTGGGGGTTAGGATTTCAACCTATGAATTTGGGGCACCTTAAGCCCATAACATGAAGATTTCATGATAATGGAGAAAGGATTGCAAAGGCCTGTCCTTCTTCAAAGGGCTTATTAAGCTGCAAATAATACCCTCAGGTGTCCTGAAATGGGATGTGGTGGGAAGGTCAACAGGCATCCTATTGCTAGGCACTGTTGCGAAGAAAAGGAGTGAACTTCATTCACTCTCTCATTTTTATTCATATGTTAATTCATCCATTTACACTAATAAAATAGTAACTTGCTAATTGACCTTACCTTCGTGATGCCCACCAGCCAATCAGGAGTGAGTATGCAAAGTAACCCAACAAAGATGGCAGGCTAATTTGCATACACAGGCGCCAAGTGGCCAGTGGCAGGGCGGGACACAGGCGTTCCACACCACCCCAGCCGCTCTGGGCCTCTGGGCAGTGTGGGAAGGCGCAAAGGTGGCTTCGGGCCGGAGCGGAAAGGCAGCTCTGGGCCAGAGTGTAAAGGCGGCTCCAGCCAGAGTGAAGGTGGTGCCGGCAGCCAGGGGAAGGAAGGCCCATTCTTGCACGAATCTTGGTGCATCGGGCCTCTAGTACATTCAATAATTCAGTGTCTGCTATGTTCCAGGTATCTTGCTACAAGTCTAGAACAGGGGTCCTCAAACTTTTTAAACAGGGGGCCAGTTCACTGTCCCTCAGACCATTGGAGGGCCAGACTATAGTTTAAAAAAAACCACCTATGAACAAATTCCTATGCACACTGCTAAGTCGGCTGCTAAGCAGGACAGACAGCGGCGGCAAAAACACCCGGCGGGCCAGATAAATGTCCTCGGCGGGCCGCATGTGGCCCGCGGGCCATAGTTTGAGGACCCCTGGTCTAGAATATGAGGACAAAACTGAGACTAAAAGGTTTTCAGTTTTCCTTAAAAAACATTGAAATATAAAAAAAGGAGACAATGTACATGAAAAAACTCAGATCTCAGTTCTAGTATTTATTGTGTATTTAAAATCTTGGGTGTCTTTTGTTAAATCATTTGCATTTTTAAATTTCAGCTGGGTGGTCCTGATGCCTGCTCCATTAGCCATTGGTGAGGAGAAGCAGTGAGTAGTGAAGGCAAAGGCGTTTGCAGAGTACATGTTATAGCAGGGATGCCCATTATCGTCAGGGCTCATTGGAATGCATGTGGGATTTATGCCTTTATAATAGTTCATTGTGGAGACATCATTATGTCTGAGTTCTCCACATTTATGAAACAAGGGAAGCCATTTTTAAATTTCCTTCAGTAGAAGTCTCCCCTCTAGTGGTTGCTGTGGAAATAACAGGAGGAATTTCTCATGGTAGATATCCAAATGGAAAACACCCAAAGTAAAACAGTTGTTTAAAAATTTACTTCAAATTATGGAGAAGATGTTAGCTGGGTTTTGTAAGATCATCCAGTTGGATTGTTAAAAATTATATGACATTCTTTTTGAAATGAGGAGGAAAAGTCTTTGCTCCTTTTACAGTATCTCACTGATTTGAGTGTAGGTGATGGTAGGGACATCCTAGGTGTGGGATCAGGGACAGAGGAGGCGTGCTGGGGGGGCATCCTAGGAGTGGCAGCAGGGACAGAGGAGGTGTGCTGCGCGGGGGACATCCTAGGTGTGGGATCAGGGACAGAGGAGTGTGCTGGGGGGGGGACATCCTAGGTGTGGGAGCAGGAACAGAGGAGGCGTGCTGGGGGTGAGGACATCCTAGGTGTGGGAGCAGGGACAGAGGAGGCGTGCTGGGGGTGAGGACATCCTAGGTGTGGGAGCAGGGACAGAGGAGGCGTGCTGGTGTGGTGGGGGGACATCCTAGGTGTGGGGGCAGGGACAGAGGAGTGTGCTCTCTCTATCTCGTCACTGCATGGACTCTCCAATCCTAGCCCCGACTGATTGGCTGCTCTCCTGGGAACTGCTCACAGGAAGCTGAGCACATTGGGTCTTTCTTACAGGTACCTTTTAGGAAATCACTCCAAAGTGGGGATAACATTTTAATTTGTTGTGAGGATTGGTGCATTTAGAAAATCTAGTCCCTGGTGTGACCAGCCAGGGCCCCGTCCTCCCTCCCCTGCCTCCCCGCAGTGCTCCCCGGGGCTGCTGTCCTGTCCCTCGGTCACTGTCCGCTTGGACTCGCTGTTCCTTACTCTTGTCCTGCTCTTCATCACATCGCTGGGTCCCATGTATGGGCTCAGACCTCACCGACCCCAGCAGGTCTTCCCTGAGAGCCTGGCAGTGTGGGCTCCGACAGTGCACCTTTGTCCCATCACCAGTGATTTCCCCCAGGCGCTCATCGCAACCCAAGTACTGTGTAATCTACTTACTCACTGATCAATGTCTGTGCCCCTCACAGAATGGCAGCTTTGGGAGGCAGGAGACTGGCCTCTCATTCAGTTCCGAGAACCCAGATCAGCATTTCTAGTCAATACAGTGAATGGAAGATTATGTGAACATCAGCCAATTGGCGTCCAGTGTTTAACATTTTACCAAAACATCAGCTAGTCTTCGGGGCCCTGTCTTAGTTGAGACTCGTTTTTCCATCTTTGAAATAATTTAACTTCCTAATTTTTTTCACGTCGAAATAAGGTTTGTGATTCTTCATTCAGAAACTCTACTATAGAATCGTGAAATTGAAACATTGGGGTGGAATGTTTAGTGAGCTCTTGTTGTACCAAACTAGAACATGATTTTCTATGTCTTTTATTAAATTCAACTAGAGGCCCGGTGCACAAAATTCATGCACGAAGAGGGGGTTGTCCCTCAGCCCAGCCTGTACCCTCTCCAATCTGGGATCCCTCTCATAATCCAGGACTGCTGGCTCCCAACTGCTTGCCTGCCTGCCTTCCTGATTGCCCCTAACCGCTTCTGCCTGCCAGCCTGATCACCCCCTAACCACTCTGCTGCCAGCCTGTTTGCCTCCAACTTCCCTCCTCTGCCGGCCTGGTCACCCCTAACTGCCCTCTCCTGCAGGGTTGATCACCTCCAACTGCCCTCCCTTGCAGGCTTGGTCCCTCTCAACTGCCCTCTCTTACAGGCCGGGTGCCTCCCAACTGCCCTCTCCTGCTGGCCATCTTGTGGTGGCCATCTTGTGTCCACATGGGGGCAGGATCTTTGACCACATGGGGGCAGCTATATTGCGTGTTGCAGTGATGATCAATCTGCACATTACTCTTTTATTAGATAGGATAGAGGCCTGGTGCATGGGTAGGGGCCAGCTGGTTTGCCCTGAAGGGTGTCCTTGATCAGGGCGGGGTTCCCTTGGGGTGTGGGATGGCCTGAGCGAGGGGCCTGTGGTGGTTTGCAGGCCGGCCACGCCCCCTGGCAATCCAAGGGGAGGCCCTGGTATCTGGAATTTATTTTCCTTCTACAATTGAAACTTTGTAGCCTGGAGCGGAGCCAAGCCTCCGAGGCCGGCAGCCATTTGTGTCGGGGTTATAATTGAAACTTTGTAGCCTTAAGCGGAGGCTGGGCCCAGCCAGGGTGTGCGTAAAGCTTTGCTTCCCCTGTTGCCAGCGGCAACCCTGGCCTGCTCTCTCAAGCTCCATTCTGCCGCCATTTGTTTAAATTTGTTTACCTTCTATAATTGAAACTTTGTAGCTTGAGTGGAGGCTTAGGCCTGGCCAGGGCAGGCAGAAAGCTTGGCTTCCTCTGTTACCTAGGAAACCTTACTCTCTGTGGCTGTAGCCATCTTGGTTTGGGTTAATTTGCATGCTCGCTCTGATTGGATGGTGGGCATGGCTTGTGGGCATGGCTTGTGGGTGTGTTGGAGGTATGTTCAATTTGCATATTTGTCTATTATTAGATAGGATTGGACTCTACCGCTCATTTAGGGAGATATTCAGTTTCTTCTATCGGTACAATAAGAAGTTATTTCACAAATTGAGGTTGTTTTTCTCAGATCTATGTTATTCTCTCTTGTTCTGCCTTCCATGAAGAGATGATTGCTGTTCACACTCTCATATTTGGCTTCCTCAGAGCTTTTTCCTGCCTCAGTAAATGATGAAAGAAGAAAAGCCAAACCTCTTCTCAAATGGCTCACTCTTAATACCTTTCATCAGCGTTGATTGGTGTTCTCTTTGGAAACTGCTTCAAATATGCCTCAGGTTCTTTCATGCTTTTTAGACCAAAGAATGTACCCTGAGTGCTGAGCCTCCCAGGTGTGTGTGTGTGTGTGTGTGTGTGTGTGTGTGTGTATGTGTGTGTGTGTACGCGGGTCTCCCTGTGGATGCAGAGGGCCCAGGACTGTGGCCTGAGGGAAGGGTGTGCTGGCAGCCACCTTCCCCTCCCTCCATGTGCGGCTGCCAACCTGAACGTGTTGCCTCTGCAGCCAGGAAACAGGTGGCTTTGCTCTAACTTTGTGGCAAAAAGGCAAACGCTCCCCAATCTGAATTTCTTCTGTACATTTTCTACCCTGTCACTGCTGGCTTGCAATGCAGCCCATGCAAGCAAGGGGCATGCACACGGATTGTGAGTGTCCCCTGAGAGTATTTTTAAAGAATCTCTAATGGAATAATAATCTGAGTCTGTTCTGACTGGCACCGTGTGTGTGTGTGTGTGTGTGTGTTTACAGAACAATATGTTTTAACCTATTCCCTAGGAATGGCAGGATCTGGGGGAAATTAATATGCATTTTATAGACAGTCCTGCTTATTACAAGGACGTTAAAAATAAACACAAAGAACAGCAATCATCGGCTTTCGGGCTCTCCCTTTGCACTTACGCTTCCCTGCCTGCGTTACCATAGTTACTGGTTGAATTGTGGTGCACAGCCCCACTTCTAATTGCAGTACATGAAGCACAGAAATTAATTCTTCTCACGTCTGAGGCCACAAACAGCTTGTGGCTTGTTTTTGGGCCCTTTGTTACCACATATTCAGAAAAAGACAGTCACACATAATTTTAAATCTGTTATTTTATGCTATTTGTTATTAAAATTAAAATAAGTTTCTAACGTGGATTAATGTCAAAATAAGCAAAAAAGGCTCCTAAGAGATGAGGGTTTATTACAAGGGACGTTGCTAGTATTATTCATAACCTATTAACTAGCAGTAATGATAAGCATTTGACATTCTATTCTTATCAGAATAATACTAATAGAATGCTCATCATTTAGAGACCGACGTTATTAAATTGTTGTGCCTACGCACTTGAGCCAGAAAGCATTGTTCGAGCATTTATATTTTCTAAAAAAAATGAACAGTTTACATCAACATTCCTGCCTTGAATTTTTACAGGATCTCGGAGGTCCCTTAGTGCAACCCATCATGTTTTGGTCTGTGGCCCACCCTTGCATGCCAGGCACTGGAGAGTGCCTCCCGACAGCGGCACTGAGGTGGAGGACCAGCCCCGTTCAATCTGGCTTCTTAGCTCCTCTTCCAGGAATCAGCTGTATGAGCACAGTTAGAACAGATTAAAAACTGTTCTAGGCACTCCTGTGCATTTCTGTTGTTTTGCCAGCTTAGTAGCTGTTTTAAAATAGCAGTAGATTATTATCAACTAGAGGCCCGGTGCATGAAATTCATGCATGATGGGGGGGGGTGGTGTCCCTCAGCCCAGCCTGCACCCTTTCCAATCTGGGACCCCTAGAGGGATGTTCGACTGCCCTGATGGGATCGGGTCTAAACGGGCAGTCAGACATCCCTCTCATAATCCAGGACTGCTGGCTCCCAACTGCTTGCCTGCCTGCCTGCGTGATTGCCCCTAACTGCTTCTGCCTGCCAGCCTGATCACCCCCAAACCACTCCCCTGCCAGCCTGATCAACACCTAACTGCTCCTCTGCCAGCCTGATTACCCCTAACTCCCCTCCCCTGGCTGCCTGGTTACCCCTAACTGCCCTCCACTGCCAACCTGGTCGCCCCTCACTGTCCTTCCCTGTAGGCCTGGTCACCCCCAACAGCCCTCCTTTGCAGGCCTGGACCCCCCCAACTGCCCTTCCCTGCAGGCCTGGGTCCCCCCCAACTGTCATCCCCTGCAGGCCTGGTCTCCCCCCCAGCTGCTCTCCCCTGCAGGCATGGTCACCCCCAATTGCCCTCCCCTGCAGGCATGGTCCTCACCAACTGCCCTCCTTTGTAGGCCTAGACCAACCCCCCCCCCCACAACTGCCCTCTCCTGCAGGCCCAGTCCCCCCAACTGCCCTCCCCTGCAGGCCTGGGTCCCCTCCAACCGTCCTCCCCTGCAGGCCTGATCACCCCCAACTGCCCTCCCCTGCAGGCCCGGTCCCCCCCAACTGTCCTCCCCTGAAGGCCTGATCCCCCCCAACTGCCCTCCCCTGCAGGCATGGTCCCCCCAACTGCCCTCCCTTACAGGCCTGGTCCCTCCCAACTGCCCCCCTGCTGGCCTGATCGCCCACAACTGCCTTTCCCTGCCAGCCATCTTGTGGTGGCCATCTTGTGTCCACATGGGGGCAGCCATCTTTGACCACATGGGGATGGCCATCTTGTGTGTTGGAGTGATGGTCAATTTGCATATTACTATTTTATTAGATAGGATAATGGAGATTTTAGGGTAGAATTACTTTTTTTTTTAATATATTTTATTGATTTTTTACAGAGAGGAAGGGAGAGGGATAGAGAGTTAGAAACATCGATGAGAGAGAAACATCAACCAGCTGCCTCCTGCACACCCCCTACTGGGGATGTGCCCACAACCAATGTACATGCCCTTGACCGGAATCGAACCTGGGACCTTTCAGTCCATAGGCTGATGCTCTCTATCCACTGAGCCAAACCGGTTTCGGCTAGAATTACTTTTATGTATATTTTTATTGTTAAGTTAAAATGCTATTATTATTTTTTTTTTAAATATATTTTTATTGATTTCAGAGAGGAAGGGAGAGGGAGAGAGAGACAGAAACATCAAGGATGAGAGAGATTTATTGATCAGCTGCCTCTTGCACGCCCCTCACTAAGGATCGAGCCTGCAACCAGGCATGTGCCCTGACCAGGCAATTGAGCTATGACCTCCTGGTTCACAGCTCAATGCTCAACCACTAGCCACTCTGGCCGGGCTATTATTATTTTTAATTCCAATATGTTACTCTTCATTCTGCCTTAGTAAATTGTTTGATAAATGGAAAACATTTTTTTTTCTCACAAATTTACAATATATCTTTTCCCCAAACTTCTAGGTGAATGTTTTCTGTTAGATTGACAAAAGCTATTGCTGCGACAGGTTGGTGTGATTCTGCTTCCAAACCTCGCTGAGTCATCAATGCATTGGCTGGCCTCTGCATTTTCAACAGGGACCCACGGATGGGGCCTTCATGACGCTTCTGATTCTAAAACCTCTTACGTATTTCACGAATGCTAGTCCACCAGGCATTCTCAAGTTCACTGATAAAACTGGTCACAATCACACGAAATGTGTTTCTCATATAGAATAACACACGGACTAGTGCACCATCGCGATCTGCCCTTGCTTGGCACTCCCACGCGGCCCTCTCCCCGCCTTACCGAGTTGGGACCTCTATAGCACACATGTATTGCCCCAAAAACGATGCATATTGGCCCAGAATTAGGCCCTTGGGGTCCGTGTATGCTCCTGGGAAAACCTGTGGCTGCCAAACCATAAATGTTTTCCTGCCCGTGAAGACCGAAGCAGGTAAATGTAAAATAAAAACAGACAATCTCCCACTGCAGAGACTAGATTCTTTTTCTCTTAACTTCACACTCTGGTTTAGAATCATCACACTCGAGTTCCAGGCCAGGCTATGGACGCACTCACTTTGTACTTTATTACCAAATAAATTTTAACTCCCAATTGAACTGTATTCTGACTTTTTCTGTCTGGTAGACTTATCGTTACAGTTAATGGACACAAATAATGAGTATGTGTCCATTAACTGTAACGTTATTAACTTAAATGGCTATAAAGTTAGTGAGTTATTGGATTGCCACTTAAATCAGTGAAGAACAGCCTTTCTTTAACTGGGAGAGGCATTTATTGGCTTTTTATTTGGCATTTTCACTTGCCTGGCAACAAATGCAAATGAGCGAGTGCCCGTGTAGCTCTGTGATTTCAGAGAGAGAAAGACGTCCTAGTTTGGGTACCAGCTTTTCCCTCAGGAAGGAGGCGGGTTGTGAAATCGTTCAGGATTCTAAGTGCCCAGGAGAGGGGATGGCGGCCAGGAACTTGCCTTCTTTTTACCTTTTCAGGATGCTTCGTTGTTCCTCTGGCACCACAGCAGCCGAGCACCGTTAGCTGTATTTGCTGGAACCATACTGGGTCTTCCTCACAGTTCATTCTGAATCCTGCTTCGTCCATGGCTGTGACGGACAATGTAGGCTTCCGCGCAGACCTGTCCACCAGCCATCATACACAGGGTGGACAGCTTGACATTTTTCAATACTGAGCACTTTTCAAAAAAAATGTGATAAGCCAATTTACAAAATTATCTAAATTTGTAAACATTTGTTAATTCTTGAAAATAAAATGATTGAAGATAAGCCTGAGATATATAAAAATAGAAACCTGGACTCTTGTTATCCATTTTATGAGTAGATATATATATATTTTTTTTTTACCAAACATTTAGCCAATATTTTCTATGCAGTTTTTTGCATAGCACTTAATGATCTACTGATTTTGAAATCTGAAAATGTTACTGTGATGAATTAACATGTTTCTGAGCTTAATTTTATTAAGTCAATAATATTGTACTTTTTCAATTATTTTTTAGTGAGTCTAGCACATTCACTCTCCAAGGTCAACTTTGGATTTGCTCATTATGTTCTGTAATATTTTATTTATATTATACAACTTGTACTGGGGTTTACTGAGTTTCTAGATAAATTAGGGGGAGCAGAGGGTACCTTAGTAATTATATCATCATTATTCCAGTAACCAAGAAATGCACATGGAATTAAATGGGACTGAGAGATTATCGTTCCTCCATCGATCACAAGCCATTCTTGATATCCGCTTTGGAATTTATGCTCGATGGTAGACTCGGGGCATGAGAGGGGGATTGTAGCAATAATTGAATTGTATCATTATTGCTTTTAAGGGTATATAGAGCGTTAGCTACTTTAGGTGACAAATCTAAAACAATGGCGCTGCTCACATGATGGCTGACATCGTCAGCATGAGGCAGTTTGCTATGCAACCTGTAAATATGCCTGGGGGTGTACATGATCGCTCCACAATGATAAACGGAAGGAAAATAATTAAATGTGACAACCTGATTGTCTCGCTGTCATGTGAGTGTCTGAAAGCGTTTATGGAAAGTTAACTTCCTCTTCTACATTTCCTTTTACTGACCTAGTTAATTTTAAACAAACCCCCACATTTTTTGGAACCAAGAGCCAAGCACTGCTGTGCGGCCTCAACAGCACAGGTGCATCTTAGTGTCTGACCGCATCTTCCCGCGGTCATGGTGCCGACATTCCCTAGAGGAGCCTTGTCTATGGGATTTCTCCTGCATCTTCAGGTCTGGGCGCTATCATAGAACCTTCCAGGCACTGCAACTTCAAACTAACAACTAAAGTAAACAATTTCATTTTCAAGTCGCACATTATTTATCTATTTGATGTATAGCCAGCGTTTGGGGTACCTGTGGTTTCCTAGATTCATGGATAGAGCTCCTTTGCTCTTGGGTGTTTTATCTATTTATCTATCTATCATCTATCTATCATTTATCTATCTTTATCATCAATCATCTATCTATCATCTTCACCTGAGGATATTTTTCCATTGATTGTTAGGGAGAGTGGAAGAGAGAGGGAAAGACAGAGAGAAACATCATGTGAGAGGAACACATCGATGGGTTGCCTCCTGCAGGAGCCCTGACCACGGCCCAGGCTGAGGAGGAGCCTGCAACCAAGATTGAGCCTTTGATAAGAATTGAACCTGGGACCCTTTGGTCCACAGGCTGACACTATTCTATTCACTGAGCAAAACTGGTTAGGGCCTATTGGGTGTTAAGTGATGAAAGTTTGCTTTTACAAAGGAGAGTAAATGCTATAAAATCAAAATGTAAGAAATCAACTTTTTGGAGGAAACATTTACCTGAAGTAAAATGCACCCATTTTGAGGGTAGAGCTCAATGCCTTTTGGCAAATGGGAACCCGTGTAACCACCCCCGGTGTTCAGAAAGGTCGCTGGTGCCCTTTGCTCGTCTCCATCCCCTTGCTGCCCCCCACCATCACTGCTCTGCTGTGGCCTCTGTAGGTTAGTTTTACCCGCTTTGGAATGTGATGTAAATGAATGGCACTGTTTGTGTCTGGCTTCTTTTGCTCAGCATAAAGCTTCTGAGTTTCACGCATGCTGCTGTGTGCATTTGCAGCCCCTTTCTCCTGCATGCTGACTAGTGTCCCGTTGTATGGATTCACAGTTGGTTTGCCCACTCACTTGTTGATAGGCATCTGGGTTCTTCCCATTTTGAGGCTGTTATGAAAAACACTGGTAGCCCATCACATGATATCGCACGGAGTAGGCCGGGAACCTCAGCGCGCCACCAGGAGTCGTGCTGCTTCCGTGGAAGGCGGGCCAGCCGTCTCCTCTCCGGGCCTGTGCTCAGCCACGGAGGCTGCAGGCCACCCTCCCTGTCCCCCAGAGGCCCTCTGCAGCTGGGGCATTGCCGTGGCAATGAAGCAAGCGTCCCACCCCGGCCGCTCAGTGCCCGCTGCCCGGAGACCCTCCATCGCTGTGGCGACAAAGCAAGCATTCCACCAGGCCGCTCACGCTGCCGGCTCTCAGCAGCAGCCCCCGCCCCCCAGGACTGGGGGACTCCTGTGAGGCTGAGGGGACTGAGCACTGCCATCTTGTGGCTATGGGCACCGCCATCTTTGTGAAGGGGTGATGGTTCATTTGCATATTACCCTTTTATTAGGTAGGATTATGTACAAGTCCTTGTGTGGACATACGTGTTCATTTTCCTTCACTAATGACTAGGAGTGCTATGGCTGGGTCATATGGCAAGTGCATTGTTGACTTTGTAAGAAACTGGCACCCCATTGTCGCCTTTAACATTCCCACGAGCAGTGCAGGAGGCTTCTGGGTACCACATCCTCATTGGTACTGGGTATTGCCAACTTCTTCATTTTAACCAGTTAGAATGTATACACTGAGTGGCCAGATTATTATGATCTCTGAACGCATAATAATCTGGCCACTCAGTGTATAACCTATATAATAAAAGGCTAATATGAAAATTGTCCCCTCGACCAGGTGTTCGACCAGCAGGCAGGCCGGCCAACCACCCATGTCTCCTCCCCCTGGCCAGGCTGGCTGGACCCCACCCATGTACGACTTCATGCACCGGGCCTCTAATATATATTATGTGTTCAGAGATCATAATAATCTGGCCACTCAGTGTATGTATATAGTGGTATCCCATTGTAGCTTTAATTAGCATTTCTCTGAAGGTTGGCAATATTGAGAACCTTTTTGTGAGCTTATCAATCATATGCACATATTATTTTTTGAAGTGTCCTGGTTTTTGCCCATATTTAATGGAATTGTTGGTTTTCTTGTAATTAGTATTTGTGTGATATATCTTTTTCAGTATTTTTCTTTTAATCCTATTTCTTTCTTTGTTTTTAAAGTATATATCTCATACAGAGCAAATAGTTGATCACTGCTTTTATATACAGCCTGACAATTCACATTTTATTTGCAGTTTAGACCATGAATGTTATAGCAACTGACAGTATGAATGGGTTTAAGTTCTTGTTATTTTATTTTTTGTATGTTCTACCAATTTTTTGTTCACTGTTTAGTTATTTTCTGACTTCTTTTGGGTTAATTGAGTATTTTTACTATTTTTATGTTTTATTTATCAATTAGATTTTATTTTTATTTTTTAGTAGCTGCTCTAGCATGGACAATGTACACTTCAGCTTATTGCGGTCTATCTTTGTATACCATATGTCTTCATATCTAAAGTAATAACCTTCAAACACTGTCCTATTTTCACCTTTCTATCTTTGCTTTATTATTTTACTTCTATATATGTTATAAATCCAGAGGACTGGGCTATTACTTTTGTTTTAGGCAATTATCAATAAATGTTTTAAAACGAGGAAATGCCTTTAAGATGTACTTGCATGTTTATCATTTCTGGTGCTCTGTAGTCCTTCCAGTAGACCTGAGCTCTGTCTAGCATCATTTTCTCTCTGATGAAGAATTCCCTTTGCCTTTTTTTTTTTTTTCTTTTTTTTTTCTGGCAGCACTTCTGTTAGACATGGATTCTCAAAGCTTTTGTTTATGTGAAAAAGTCTTTATTTCACCTTTTTTCTTGAAGTATTTTTCCCGGGACAAAGAGATTGAGGTTGATGTTTTTCTCCTCCCAGCACTTTAAAAATAATGTTCCCTTGCTTTTGATTGTCTGGTATCTGATGAGAAGTCCTGAAGGTCTGATCTTTGTTCCCCTGCCTGTGATGTGTCTTCCCTCTCTGGTTGTTTTACGGTTTTCTTTTTATCATCTGTTTTCAAGAATTTGATTATGATATGCCTTGCTGTGATTTTCTTTGAAGACTTGTTAACTTTTTTGGATCAGTGGATTTAGAAATTTTATTAAATTAGGGAAAATTTTAGGCATTATTTCTTCAAAATGTTTTTTCTGGTTTACATTTTTTTTTTCTTTTTCAGACTCGCATTACACATAGATTAAACTATCTCAGAAGTCACTGAGGTGTTCTTTTTTTCTTTTCAAGTCTCTCTGTACTTTAGTTTCCATGGTTTCTCTAGCTATTTTTTTCTACTCTTTATGGCTTTGTAATGGAGAACTGTTAGGTCCATCCAAGGCACTTTTTTTTTTTTTCAGACATTATGCTCTTTATTTCCAGAAGTTTCATTTGTTTCTTTTAAATCCTTCCACATATTTATAATTGCTGTTTTAAAGTCCTTGTTTGCTAATTTCATTACCTCTGGCACTCGTGACTTGGGGGTCAGTTCAGTTGATTGATTCCCTGCTGGTCTTCACTTTCTG
The DNA here is from genome assembly GCA_025583905.1 of Ia io. Lineage (NCBI taxonomy): Eukaryota > Metazoa > Chordata > Mammalia > Chiroptera > Vespertilionidae > Ia > Ia io. The sequence goes on along the minus strand of JAJQQW010000003.1, from coordinate 102,875,136 downwards.
GGATATTTCATTGGATGTTGGAGAGTTCGTGGGTCTTTGGTTCTATGTCTTCCATTAAGAGCTGACGTTTGTGTTAGCAGGAAGCTGAGTTCCTGCAGATCAGCTCAGTCCTTCTAGGCTTGCTGTGACCATTTGTTAGGGCTGGTTTACAGTTGTTTTTACTTTAGGGCTCGTTCAGTCCTGGTGCTAAGACGTGACCCTCCCCTAAGATCTCTACTGTTGGCCTTGGGCCCTCAGCCAAGATTGTCTACAGTGGCTGGTTGAAATTCAAGACTCTCTGTGCTTCGTTCAACACGTATCTCCCTGGCTGTCATTCTGTAGAGAGCAGTGAGTCAGAGCAAGAGCTCTGTAGCCAGTTTGTTGCCTGGGCTCCAGTCCTATCGCTTGTCATGTGCTTTGGGCCAAAGTGCGTAACCTCTCTGTCTTAATCTGGTTGGGCTGCTGTAACAAAATTCAACTGACAAGCTAGTCTATAAGCCACAGAAATTTATTTCTCAGAGTTCTGGAGCCTGGGAAGTGCAAGGTCAAGGTACTAGCCGGATTGCATTCCGGGGAAGGTGATCTTCCGAATGGCAGGTTGCTGGCTTCTCACTGTGTCCTCACCTGGGGGAGGGGGTCCCTCCTATCAGAGCACTAACCCCATCGTGAGGGCTCTACCCTGGTGACCTCAGCCTGCCCAAAGGCCTCACCTTTTAATGCCCGTGGGATTAGAATTTCCCCACATGAATTTTAGGAGCACACACCCATTTAGACCATAGCACTTTCTGTGGTTCAGTTTATTCTGCTGTAAAAGTGGGATACATTATGGTACCTACGTCACAGGGTTGTCATGGAGGTTAAATGCATTAAGACAAGTAAAGCACTTAGAATATGTATGGCACATGGTAAGTGCCCAGTAAGATTTGAACACTGTTATCACAACTAACACTTTCAAATAGGATATTCAAAATTATTGTGCAGGTGTGTGTATATAGTGACACATATATGTCTACATAGCATCCATTGGTTATGGAAACCTCAGGCATATAAATCAAGTTGGGAAATGGAAGGGGTTTAGGGCAAAACTGTAATTGAGGATTGCCAGGTTTAGCTAATAAAAATAAAATTTGAATTTCAGATACACAACAAATAATTGCTTAGTATAAATATGTCTCAAATGTTGCCTGGAACATAATTATTATAGAGAATTGTGTTTTATCTGGCACCCCTAGCTGCTTTCCACGAGCAGGGGAAGGATACAAGCAGTCTAACCTCAGACTTCAGTAGTGGTTACATTAGTCTCTCTGCCCCAATTTCCTCACCTGTAAAATGGGCACAATAATAGTATTTACCTCATAGGATGGCTGTGTAGAGATAGGAGAAACATATGCTGAGAACTGAGCCTATCTCAACCTAAGTACCCAGTAAATATTCACTATGGGGTCTGTAATAATGATTTTATACTAAGACACTGAAATTACTACTGTCTTGATGTTTTCAAAAATTAGGTATGATTTCCTGTCACAAGAACCTGACAATTTAGCTAGGAAGAGCTGAACAGCATCACAACAACAGGTGACTAACTTATGTAACTCTATGCCATATATTGCTCCCCACGGGAGTTATTTATCCGAGTATCCATTTTTTCAATATTATGTTGTCATATTAGCTGAGAAGGAAGAGCCTACATGTAGGAAATGGTTGTGTTACCCTCACTGTTCAGTATGTGGGAGGACTGGAATGCCCACTTTATCTGCAGGAAAAGTGCCAGGATTCTTGATGGAGGTTTCCACATTATTGGAATAGTTCTTATTCTTAAGAACTCAAAGGGATTAAAAATGAGGTTCAGCAGTTGAGACTCAAAACAAAACAAAACACAAACCCAATAAAAACATCACCACCACCACCACCAACAAAAACACCCTCACCAAGCAAAGGAGGATTCTTTTACATGTAATTCAGAGTTGAGTATTGTTGTCTAAATTCAGCTTGTGAAATACATACAATAAGCTGTGTGACACCCAAAATGCTTGTGAAATACATACAATAAGCAGTGTGACACCCAAGAATACAGGAGTGGAAGCTTCCTTCAGGAATAACAGGAGAAGGGGTTATGAAGGTTTGATCTTTGCATGTAGGCTTGCGCTGCGCGGTTTGCTGTCGGTGCTGAGGCCTGGGGTAAGACCTTCCCGTGCAGAGCCGAGTCCCCCGGAGCCGCCTTCACTGAACAAGCTGCTCTGGGCACTTTGCCTTCAGTGCCCAGGAGAGCGGGGCCCTCCCAGCAGGTCTGATGTCTCCATTGCATCCTCACTCTGCCGGCTCTACCTCACCAGGCATTTATCACATCTGATTTATAATGTAACTAGAGGCCCGGTGCACGAAATTCGTGCACGGAGGGGGGTTGTCCCTCAGCCCAGCCTGTACCCTCTCCAATCTGGGACCCCTCAAGGGATGTCCGACTGCCCGTTTAGGCCCGATCCTAGTAAACGGGCAGTCAGACATCCCTCTCACAATCCAGGACTGCTGGCTCCCAACTGCTTGCCTGCCTGCCTTCCTGATTGCCCCTAACCGCTTCTGCCTGCCAGCCTGATCACCCCCTAACCACTCTGCTGCCAGCCTGTTTGCCCCCAACTTCCCTCCTCTGCCGGCCTGGTCACCCCTAATTGCCCTCTCCTGCAGGGTTGATCACCTCCAACTGCCCTCCCTTGCAAGCCTGGTCCCTCTCAACTTCCCTCCCTTGCAGGCCGGGTGCCTCCCAACTGCCCTCTCCTGCTGGCCATCTTGTGGTGGCCATCTTGTGTCCACATGGGGGCAGGATCTTTGACCACATGGGGGCAGCTATATTGCGTGTTGCAGTGATGATCAATCTGCACATTACTCTTTTATTAGATAGGATAGAGGCCTGGTGCATGGGTGGGGGCCAGCTGGTTTGCCCTGAAGGGTGTCCTTGATCAGGGTGGGGTTCCCTTGGGGTGTGGGATGGCCTGAGCGAGGGGCCTGTGGTGGTTTGCAGGCCAGCCACGCCCCCTGGCAATCCAAGGGGAGGCCCTGGTATCTGGAATTTATTTTCCTTCTACAATTGAAACTTTGTAGCCTGAAGCAGAGCCAAGCCTGGGGCTCCCTCCGAGGCCGGCAGCCATTTCTGTTGGGGTTATAATTGAAACTTTGTAGCCTTAAGCGGTTAAGCGGGTGGGCCCGGCCAGGGTGTGCGGAAAGCTTTGCTTCCCCTGTTGCTGGCGGCAACCCTGGCCTGCTCTCTCAAGCTCCATTCTGCCGCCATTTGTTTGAATTTGTTTACCTTCTATAATTGAAACTTTGTAGCTTGAGTGGAGGCTTAGGCCTGGCCTAAGCGGAAAGTTTGGCTTCCTCTGTTACCTAGGAAACCTTGCTCTCTGTGGCTGTAGCCATCTTGGTTTGGGTTAATTTGCATGCTCGCTCTGATTGGATGGTGGGCGTGGCTTGTGGGCATGGCTTTGTGGGTGTGTTGGAGGTATGGTCAATTTGCATATTTGTCTATTATTAGGTAGGATGACTTATGGTCCTCTTCCCACACTACCCTGGAAGCACAGGATGTTAGGAGAATGGTTTTGCTTATATGTACATCTACTAGTATGCATGAACTTGTATGGTGGTTTGTACATCCATGGCTCTGTACACATTTTCTTTTATAATTTTTTAAATCTTTTTATTGATTTTTAGAGAGAGAGGGAGTGAGAGAGAGATAGAAACATCGATGAGAGAGAAACAGCCAGAGGCTGCCTCCTGCATATCCCCTGCTGGGGATTGAGCCTGCAACCCGGGCATGTGCCCTGACTGGGAATCAAACCAGTGACTCTTGGTGCATGGGTTGACGTTCAACCACTGAGCAACACTGGCCAGGCTATACCCTTTTTTTAAAGAATTAAAACATCATGATAGTGGAAAGGAATAAACAATTCACTGTGTTTACTTCTCAAATGCTTCTGCACTCCAGATGTGTGGGTTTTCTCCCCACCCACCAAGCTATTCAGACACTAACTGCCTGGCATTGGCATCAGATTCCACAAGTTTAGGGGCCAGTTATGTAAGACTGCATCCCCTTCAGACACTAATAGCAAATTGAGAACATGCCACATGTAATTAACATATGGAAATATACAAATGGATCATTTTATAAATGCAGCACACTGCTTTTTTTTTGCATTTTAACAGCTGAAGTCATCTTTGTTTACCCATGGATCTGCCTTGAAGAAATTCAGTCCAGCCCCAGCTGGGCGCACACACTGCCCCCCCCTCCGTGTCCCCCCCGCCCCATACCCCCGGAGTTCTTTTGGCTTCTTGAAGCATCAGCTAACAAGGCTTCGCTTTTAAAACATGTGGACTGAGGTAGATGATTTCGGGCCTATAAAGATATTCCCATTTGTTTCTGGAAGTGTCTAAATCCGAGAACATCCCCGATGCTCTGGAATTGGAGTCTGCCGCTGTGGTCCACGGCAGAGGGCTGGCGTCTCTCATTTCCATTCGCATTTCTGGGAAGGCAGCTGCTTTAAAAATGCTGTTTATTCCTTTTGCTTAATCTCAGCTCTGAAACTGTGGAGAGTGACAGTGTGTTTATTGGCTGCACATAAGCCTGAGACCTGCAGCAGGTGGCCTGTCCCATTTCCTTGTGCCTTGGCCACCTGTGAGCGTGAGCACTCCCAGGAAATGCCAATTGCAGAAAGGTGCAATCGACGTATTTTTACACAAACCCCTCCATGCACGTTCATTAAAGATATCACCAGCTAATCTATATATATAAAAGCCTAAGTGACATTTCAGCTGTTCGACAATAGCTATGATGTGCACTGACCACCAGGGGGCAGATGCTCAACACACAGGCATGGAAACATGGAACAGAGTGATGAATCTCAGAGGGAAGGGGGGCGAGGGGGAGGGCGGGAAGAGATTAACCAAAGATCTTATATGCATACTAGAGGCCCGGTGCATGGATTCGTGCACCGGTGGGGTCCCTCAGCCTGACCTGTGGGGATCGGACCGAATTCGTGCACCGGGCCTCTGACATCCCCCGAAGGGTCCCAAATTGCAAGAGGGCACAGGCCAGGCCGAGGGACCCCACTGGTGCACAAATCTGTGCACTGGGCCTCTAGTAGTAAATATAGTGTTTCCCGTGGAGCTCCTTTGTTTTAATGTCCAGAGTTTGATATTAAGTAGAAATCCTACTAGAAATTGAAGTTCTTTGCTCAAACTGACTATAAAATTGAGTATATGAAAATGTAATAATCAGGCTGAGTATGCTTATTTATATTCCAACTCTTGGCATATGACAATTCTAACAGGAAAACAAAACCCTGCCATTTTAGGTCCTGCCTTTGGGTGTGTTTACAGGACTTGGCACTACCCACCACATGCCAGACGGGCCGCTGCAGCTCCCACATGGTTGGTCAGCAAACAGCTTCTTAAACTACTCCTAAATCCAATCCTCATGGTGCCCAGCTCTTCTGCATGAGTTTTTCATCCTCATATTATTTTAAATATGTTTTATATTGATTTTTTTTTTAGAGTGAGAGAAAGGGAGAAGAATAGAGAGCAGAAACATCAATGATGAGACAGAATCATCGATTGGCTGCCTCCTGCACCCCCATTACTGGGGAATCATCAAGCCCACCACCCGCACCTGTGCCCTGACCTGGAATCAAACTGGTGACCTCCTGGTTCATGGGCAATGCTCAATCACTGAGCCATGCCAGCCAGGCTTCCTTCTCATTTTTGTTGTGGGTAGAGAGTGAAAGTGGGGAGTAGCCCAGTCTTTGAAACTTGCAATACTTGTTACACAATCACAGTCCCAGGCACTGGATAGTTTTTCTGGGTTAGGGTTTATGTTATTAGAGCAAGATGTCTCCAATGTATGTATGTTTTAGAGTAAAACCTTCAAAATTGTGCTTTTTTATTCCATTCACTAGAGGCCCGGTGCACGAAATTCGTGCACGGAGGGGGGTTGTCCCTCAGCCCAGCCTATACCCTCTCCAATATGGCACCCCTCAAGGGATGTCTGACTCCCCATTTAGGCCCGATCCCACCGGGATCAGGCCTAAACGGGCAGTCAGACATCCCTCTCATAATCCAGGACTGCTGGCTCCCAACTGCTTGCCTGCCTGCCTTCCTGATTTCCCCTAAACGCTTCTGACTGCCAGCCTGATCACCCCCTAACCACTCCGCTGCCAGCCTGTTTGCCCCCAACTTCCCTCCTCTGCCGGCCTGGTCACCCCTAACTGCCCTCTCCTGCAGGGTTGATCACCTCCAACTGCCCTCCCTTGCAAGCCTGGTCCCACTCAACTGCCCTCCCTTGCAGGCCTGGTCCTTCTCAACTGCCCTCCCTTGCAGGCCGGGTGCTTCCCAACTGCCCTCTCCTGCTGGCCATCTTGTGGTGGCCATCTTGTGTCCACATGGGGGCAGGATCTTTGACCACATGGGGGCAGCTATATTGTGTGTTGCAGTGATGATCAATCTGCATATTACTCTTTTATTAGATAGGATAGAGGCCTGGTGCAGTAGTGGGGGCCAGCTGGTTTGCCCTGAAGGGTGTCCCGGATCAGGTGGGGGTTCCCTTGGGGTGTGGGGCGGCCTGAGTGAGGGGCCTGTGGTGGTTTGCAGGCCAGCCATGCCCCCTGGCAATCCAAGGGGAGGCCCTGGTATCTGGAATTTATTTTCCTTCTACAATTGAAACTTTGTAGCCTGGAGCAGAGCCAAGCCTGGGGCTCCCTCCGAGGCCGGCAGCCATTTCTGTTGGGGTTATAATTGAAACTTTGTAGCCTTAAGCGGAGGCTGGGCCCGGCCAGGGTGTGCGGAAAGCTTTGCTTCCCCTGTTGCTGGCGGCAACCCTGGCCTGCTCTCTCAAGCTCCATTCTGCCGCCATTTGTTTGAATTTGTTTACCTTCTATAATTGAAACTTTGTAGCTTGAGTGGAGGCTTAAGCCTGGCAAAGGCAGGTGGAAAGCTTGGCTTCCTCTGTTACCTAGGAAACCTTGCTCTCTGTGGCTGTAACCATCTTGGTTGGGTTAATTTGCATGCTCACTCTGATTGGATGGTGGGCATGGGTTGTGGGCGTGGCTTGTGGGTGTGTTGGAGGTATGGTCAATTTGCATATTTGTCTATTATTAGGTAGGATTCCTACCTTCTCGTACCATGTGTTCTTGAGCAAGGTTATGTCATGAACAGGCATACTTTTCTGTAGCATGTCAGTCTTTCTGAGCCTTTGGGATTCATAACGGAAGAGCTTGTCACTCCAGGAGACGCATTTTATAAGCAAAGCATGAGTTTTTCTTCCCTTGTTTTTGTCTCTTTTTTTTTTTTCTGTGCCAGCTTATTCTAAGAAATTGCAATTGACCAAAAGCATCAAGAACCAACTATTTAGGCATTTCATTTATTGAATACTTTGAAAAAACATTCAAGATTTGGAGAATTTGTTCATAAACATGCACACATATATTTTTGACAATTCCCGGTGTATTTTTATTAGTTCAATATTGAAACTAGAAACTAGTTTGGATGTAATTATACATTGTAATTCATCTCAACCAATTCCAAGTGTGTATATTCGGAACATTGCTTTTATTTTTAAGTTGTGCTCTAAACAAAATATGTACTCATGGTAGCACCATAAAACAACTAGTTTTTATAAACAATAATCTTTTAGACTACACTGAGTGGCCAGATTATTATGATCTCTGAACGCATAATAATCTGGCCACTCAGTGTATTTCTCTTGAGTACCTCATTTATTTGATATCAAAGATAATATAAATCATGCACCTGATCAGTTTTCCCTTTTGCACTGGCTGATAGAAAGCTCAGGGCAAATAGGTGGTTGATCTCCAGCAAAAGTCTAGAATACTTTTGGTACCCATTTGAGATACAAATACACCGAGTGACCAGATTATTATTCATTCAGAGATCATAATAATCTGGCCACTTAGTGTACATTTACAGTAGTATTACCATCGCGTTACATGTTGTCTCATGTACTGTCCACATTAACCCTGGGAGACATGTATGAGTAGCTCTGTTATTGCCCCACATTGCATGAGCCATACACCTGTTAGGGAGCAGAATAGGATTTGAACTCGGCTCTCTTGGCCTTCAGTTGCAACACAGCTGGGGTCCTCCAGTGTTCACGTCTGAAGCACACTTCCTCCTCGCCCACTTCTGGTGCCTGGGTTGCTGGTGGAGAGCAGTCAGGCACTGGAGAAGGACGGCTCGCCTGGCCCGGCTCCCCACACCAGCGGCTGGAAGGCCCGTTCAACTCACCCCACAATTAGGGCCACACTCTACTTCTCTTGGGAGTTGGGTGCTCCCGTAATTTGATGATGTTCAACAGGTTATGGAATATTTCATCCTCTTTGCATTCCACTGTTTTCATTGGGAGCAAGGGTCCTTGACTTTTCGGTGAGCTAGGACATGGCATCCTTGGAGGCGCTGAATGACATCCTGAAATTCCCGTAGGCCTTGTAGACAAAATCTTGTTTTCACCTGAGGCAGGTCACAGGTTTCTGAGGTGCCCTGAACTCTGGAACTCAGATTAAAGTCCCTATGACGTTGTCTGAGTAACCAACCAAATGAGTTTGTAATCTATTGGGGCACTCCTACTCCTTTTTCTTTTTCTTTTTTTAAAGGAAAGAAATTAGTCATGGTTGTGTGTTACAAGTGTTCTTTTTATAGCATGGTTTAATGGAGCGATGGTTATTGATCTAGAGCTAGCATAGCCTGATTGAAATCTGTGCCTGTGTATCTAGATGATATGCAGTTTGTGTGTACCTGGAGACTTTTTATAGTATGTACTTTTGCACCCTTTGCATGTGCAGAGTAGTGGCTGTATCTCCCGCAGCTCTTGCTTCAGCCGTATTGCGGAATCACTCCACATGAACCAGCCAGTGAGGGTTGGCCTGGAGAGAGACACTCGTCTTAGGGGCGTCAATAAGTGTCCATGTATCCCGGCCTCACGTTATCCAGATCCTCGCGGGCCCCTTCCGAAGAGCCTACCTCGGGGCATGTAGGCAGACCTCCCTGATGCTTGTGTGTTTTGTTGATGATCAAAAAAATGACAGGACATGTTTTTAAGTTAGCAATGTTGGGTGAAATGCTAATTGTTATTTAACTGTAATGTGACCCAACAATCTTTCTTTCTTTCTTTCTTTTTTTCCCCCTGTGGATCTTACGCTGTTACAAAGGTGAGATTGGAGGCGAAGGAAGAGGAATGAGGCCCACTTAGCTCTCCTAAGTGACTTTCATGACACATATAATTTTTACAAGTTTCTCTGCCCCTCATTTTTGGAGACATGTTCTTCCTGACAGTTGCCTCCCCCTGTGTCCTTATGAGGTGGAAGGGGTCAGCTAGCTCTCCATCGTCTCTTTCAGGAGGGCACCCATCCAATCACAAGACTCTGCCCTAGCGACCTAACACCTGAAGGCCCCAGCTTCTCATCACATCGTATTGGGGGTAGGATTGCAGCATATGGATGGCGGGGGGTGGGGGGGCGGGCACAAACATTAGACCATAGCGAGGGGTGTGTAAGTGAGGAAGAGCAGAGGTCCGAGGCCAGAGGACCAGAGCACCCAGGGGCCCCAGCGGAGAAGCACGCTGAGCCCAGGAGGCTTAGGGCGACATTAGAGGGCTGTTTAGCTGAGATGGCCAAGGCCACTTGTCCTCGCTGTTGGGGGTGGTCCTGCTGTGATGCCAGAGGGAGTGTTACAGGTCTTCAGAATCTAGAAGTGAGATTTGCTTTCGAAGGTACCACATATGCCCTTCATTGGATGCATTTCAGTGGCTGAAAATGCTTCTAACATCTTAGCTGAGGTTGCCCAAATTCGTCTGGTTCTCATGGAGCAGATACCTATCCAAGGCCATCGCAGCCTCTGTGCCTGCATCTCTGGGAAGGAAAGGATCTGTTTGCCGGCCTCCCGGGCCTCAGCATCAACCTGAGCATTCGAATCAGGAAGAAATGAAACAATGGAGGGTGCAGTGGATTTCAGGGGCGCTCTCAGCTCTCAGGCAGGGGCTGATGGGCACACAGGCAGCTCAGCTGTGCCGGGATCCGCGCTGTTTCTGAGCAGCACCATGGCTACGGTCTCCAAAAATACAAAAATCATGAGGCGGGGAGAGAAGGGCCCTGGAGTTTGAAGACATTTCTTTCTAAGACTAGTTTTTTATCTACGTGTCTGATAAAAGGAAAAATCCCTGTGGTTTGCATTATCTTGACCAAATGAGAAGCCAAAAGCAAATCATAAATTTCTGTCTAAATGCTCGCTGCTAAGCATGCAAGAACATGCTTGCTCTCCCTCCCTCCTCTCGATAGCGTGGATCTTGAGTTTAAGGAATCATGGTGAAATAGCAGCTCTCTTTCAGGCCGACTGCTGATCTGCAATCAAAATCCAGCCTCTGCACCCTCCGCCCACCCCTCCTCAGCCGGTTACCACTGACGCAGGGGCAGAGCGGCTTGCATGTCGATGCTCCTTGCATCCAGCTGGGCCATGGATTCGCTCTGAATTTGATGGTGTCAGCACAATGAGAAAGATGATTTAATGGGCCTTAAGTGTCGACTGGCGTTGAAACCATCCTGCAATTTTCATTACCCAAAGAAGTTCCTGTTGAAATGTGTCTCTTTCTACTTCCCAAATGCTTCTTAGAAGCAAAGGTACAAGGAAATGCAGGCACCGCCAGCTGTCCCAGTCCCATTTAGAGAGAAATTAAGGCTCAGATTCAGTAAAACTCCACTAAAATCCTTTTCTTTTCTTAAGGACGAAAGGGTGTTGCTTTTTCACAATTCCAAGTGAGCTTGCAATCGGCATTTTCCCTTTCACCTTGCTTGCCAGAGGTGAAGGCCAGCTCTTTTGGATGACTCCTTCACGTGGAGGGTCTCAGGCAGGGGACCAGCGTGCGCTACCCCATGCTATGTCCCCGTTTTAGGCAGAAGCACATTCATGAAAGGAGCCCGTGGAACTACACGTGTTCCGTGAGTGATGAGTTCCGTCCTGTGTCATCTTGGGAATTCTTACATGTCCCAGCCTCTGCACTGTTTGCTGCCAGGACCAGCCTCCCCGGTCCCTGCTCAGCAGACAGGAGATGCTCCCCTCTGCTGGCTTCCCTGGCAGCTAGGTGCCAGCCAGATTCCACCAGTGGGAGGTGCTGGCAGGAGACTGGGAAGTAGGAGGTAAGGAGAGACCAGGTATGTGTCGTCTTTCTCACGGCAGCGGCAGCCTATGCACTTGAGTCCATTGTGGACTCTGCCACGTGCGTCGCACCTGGACCCCAGGGGCAGAACACCCTCCCTCCACAGGAGCCCACCCGCCTCTTGCTCTCAGTAATCGCCATGGTGTCCAGTGTCCGCGGCTCACTGTCCCCTGCTTGGCTCCTCACCAGTTCTGTCACCTACACAACCTGTTCCCTGTGTTGATTCTCTCATTTAAATTCTTAGCAGTTTTTTGTTTTCCATGTTGGTACCTAGTCATCAAGCAAGCAAGTTCTTTTAGGGTTTGAGTTCATCATCTCGAATTAAAACATTTTCAGTAAATATAATCATTATCGCTGATACACTATTCAGATGAAAGATCCCATTCCACAGAAGGGGGTTCCTGGGTGATGCATGAACAGACAAACAAAAGAACCAAAAATCTGGTCAAACTTCCTCCTCTTTTCATTGGCAAGCAGACTTCGGCCTGCAATAATAACTGTCGTGGCGAGTTGCTTTACTTGAATATGCATTTTTGGATTTCTCCTCAGATCCACTCTTCCCTTCCCCCGCCCCAGCCCCAGAAGATGATGTAACAGGGTGGGGGGGCGGGGGTTGCAAGGCAGGAGTAGAGAGTCCTGAAGTCAATGGCGCTTTGCATTTGCTCAGCTCTTACACAGTAATGCGAGGTCCATGCCTGGGTTGGAATTAGGACAGGCGTTAGGGTGGGAAGGCTTTTGCGTGGTTCTAGAAGCTGGAGGCTCTGAAGGGGACAGAGATCTCGGGATCTCAGCAGGAGCTGGGACTCACCAGCTGGGTGCAGGATTTTAGAGGGTGATTTTCCGCTGCATTCAGGAGGTGTTAAAGAAAAAGGAATACACCAGATGTCAAGGGAAAAAATTGTGCATGACACTTGTTAAACCATAGAAAGACAGACTTTCTTCAAAGGGGGGCCACGGTGATAGGTATGGGGATCTACAGTGGGGCCTTGGGGAGGAGCAGAGATGGGGTTCAGCTCAGAAAGCAGCCTGGGAAGTGGGGTGTGCAGCCAGGGAGCAGGATGGGGTTGGTGGATGGAAACATCAAGGGGGAGGGGCTTCTGGCTCATCCACCCAGCAGGGGTCTTGCTGAAGGCACCCTGGTGACCAGACCTCAAGAAATCAAGGATGGCTACATGGCTCAGCCGGATTCTTGCTAAAACTGAACAATGCAGAGATGAACACAGACACCTGGAAGTCAGGCTATTGGAAAAGGCCTGAGGCATGCCTGAGCAGGATTCGGTCAATGAGAAAACCTTCCAGCAGCAGAGTGCCAGGGGCTAGTGATTCTGGGGACCTAAGGCTCCCACAGAAACTCCAGAGCATTGTGACCTGAGGAACCACATGGACTGGGACTCGTCCTGAACCTCCCCCCACCCCTCCTCTTCTAGGGGTCCTTTCCTTTGTAAGATGCAGGTGTATCTTTACTAGACTAAATGTAGATGGTTTGCTGTCCTTGGATTTATCTAAACACTTCATCTGAGAGCATTTAATTTAGTCTGTAACTTTTCCTTCTCTCTGAGTGAAAGTATCTTCAAAGGACTCACAGAAGTCTTGTAATTGAGAGGTGGGGATATGCTGCCATCTTGTCTTCTTTTTTCTATCATCTCAATTTTAAGGTCATCAGCAAAGAAGGTGACTAGGTGCTTGTGAAACTGTCACCTGCACTGAGGTCAGAGTGTTCTCGGAAGGTGGGAGTTAAATGACATCTGGAATCAGAGGTTAATTCATCCATTCTCTATGTTTAGGACTAGGTTTTTGACTAATCAGTTTTGATAGGTAAGATCCTCAAAATAATAATGTGAAGTTTAGAGTTATTTGGGGTCAATTTTGACTATTATATTCAGTACTAGAGGCTTTGTGCATGAAATTCGTGCATGGGAGGGGGTGTCCCTCAGCCCAGTCTGCACCCTCTTGCAATCCGGGGCCCCTCAGGGGATGTCCGACTGACAGTGTAGGCTTAAACCAGCAGTCGGACATCCCTCTCACAATCCAGGACCCCTGGCCCCTAACCACTTGCCTGCCTGCCTCATCGCCCCTAACCACTCTGCCTGCCTGCCTCATCACCCCTAACTGCTCGCCTGCCTGCCTGATTGCCCCTAACCACTCTGTCTGCCTGCCTGACTGCCCCTAACCACTCTACCTGCCTGCCTTATTACTCCTAACCATTCGCCTGCCTGCCTGATCACCCCTAACCCCTCTGCCTACCTGCCTGATCACCCCTAACTACCTCTGCCTGCCTGCCTGATCGCCCCTAACCACCTCTGCCTACCTGCCTGATCACCCCTAACCACCTCTGCCTGCCTGCCTGATTGCCCCTAACCGACTCTACCTACCTGCCTTATCATCCCTAATCACCCCTGCTGCCGCAACTTTGTCCAGAAGGAGGTCCGAAATGATGTTCGGAAGGTTGTATGGCTGCCCAGTCTAATTAGCATATTACTCTTTTATTATTATAAATCATTTTGTTAACAAATACATTTATACTGCTTTTTCTTGCCAAGTTTTAGCATCTCCAGGTCCCACAAGGGGATGAGTTAGTTTGTTATCGGTAGGGAGAGGTCCACGTCCCCACTGGTTTCTGGTAGGAGTGGCTTCTGGCGATATCCCCAGAAAAGGAATTTTCTGAGACTTGCACAGGAGGATGAGGTATTGTAGAAAGACTTATTTTTTTCTGGGAATCAAATTCCTGAGTTTCCAAGGCCTACTTCCCTCGGTTGGACTGAGGAAGAAGTATAGCTGTGGCATTGATAGGGCTAGAGTCAAAGCCAGTGTCCAGAATTTTTGCTCCACATTGAAGCAGTGTCCAGTCCAGCATCAGGCTGGCTTAGTTTATGTTCCCAGTTGCAGTCCATTAGTCCATTGCATGTGGGGTCCACAGGGCCACATGGCTACGGGGGGAACGTGGGTGAATGCAAGAAAGCAGGAGCAAAATCAAAGGAACTGGAAAGGCAAGAGTGAACCAAGAGCCAGGAGAGTGGACTCCTTTGTTTTGGGCGATTATGCATCCCCAAATTTTCACATGTCTGTAGTAGCCTTGCCCATTCTGGCCAATGATCTCTGTTCCTAGCTTTGACTGACAGGCACCTTCCCTAAGTCACCCCAACTTCACTCCACATGTGTTCACCTCCCCTTTGTTGGACCCCCTACCCCCAGTGATATTCAAGGAATAGGCTGGTGGCTCCCTGGGGAGTGAAGTTGCAGCTTCCTGGTGAAGCTGCCCCGATGGCCATGCTTATAATGTCTGGCTTCCCCCTTTGCTCCCTTCCTATTATTAATAACTAGCTAATCACAAATGTATCAAGTTGATAGATATCAGGGTATCCCAGACTATAAATTCCTAGGATAAGCTTAAGTTCTTCTGTCTTGTCTTAGGAGGGTTAGCAAATTTCTTAAATAGCTTATGCAAATCTGAACCAAACCAAGATTTGACTTTTAACCCAGTGAGGTTGGTCATCACCTCCACCTGTATTATACGACATTGGGAGGGAACAACATGCCTTCAGAGGGATGTGTTTAAGCAGGACAGTGAAGAAAAGGGAAGAGGGGACCATGAAGGTGCTGGAGAATCAGAGGAAACAGACAAAGGGGGAGGAAGAATCCCACATAGGGAGGCCAGGAAGGAGACTGATCAGAGTTTGACCAGGAGAGAAAGAGAGAAGTGTTTAAGTTTGGATATTAGGTCCTGCATGCTTTATTATATTTTCTAAGGAGTTCTTAAAGGAAGCAATTTTAAGTTTTAGAGGCCTCTTCATAACAATAAAAAAAAATGCAGCTCATGAAATATTTGAAATTGTTTTCTAAGGCATCTCACAAAATGATTATTTTATTCATACCTCAAGCACCCCTAGTGTGGGCAAGAAAGTTCAAAATTACCTATGGTGAAATCCTGCCAGAGTGTAAGAAACTGAACAACTTAGAGGTTCATTGAAATGTCCAGGCAATTGATTGAAAACAAGAGAATCTGGGAATCGGAGCTTTTGAATCCTGGGTCTACTCACTGCCCAGCCCAGTCCCATCCATTGCCCACTAAGGAATGAAACGGAAGGCATATACTAAGGGCAATAGAGAAGGAAGAGTCAAAGCGTGGGTGGGGCTTCCGGTGCAGGGAGCAGAGCACTGGAGAGGAGCGGCTGGCCCCTGACAGCCACTGGTGCTCCTCAGACAGCCGCAGATGGCTGGCACATGAGGGCCCACGCGGAGCCCCAGAATACTGGTCCTGAGCTGAGCTGTGGCATCAAAGCTGCAGAAGATCAACCAGAACATCAGCAAGACCTTTATTTTAAAAATGCCAGGCAGGGAAGACTCAGAGAAAGATGGAAATTTTAATGAAGTTTGCAAAAGGGCTCAAGTGATATTCACTTAATCGCAGCAATAGCCGGTCAAGGATGATTCCCGTGCATTCACTGCCACTGTGTGGGCAGTTCAGATGCTATCGAGAGGGTGAAGGTCACGTGGAGAAGAGGATCAGAACAGGGCACCGCTGTGGGGACCACGGACATGTATGAGCCACGGTGGAAATTTTTAGTTCTTTGGTGTGTCTTACTCATGGGTGTATACACTGAGTGGCCAGATTATTATGACCACCCCATCAGTACTTCGTTGGGCCACCTTTTGCCTTCAATACTGCGGCGATTCTTGGCATTGACTCCACGAGATGTTGAAAGGTGATGTGAGGAATCTGACACCATGCCTGATGAATAGCACTGTCCAGTTCTGTGAGATTTGATGGTTGTGGAACCAGCTGCCTGATGGCTCTTAACTTCATCCCGCAAATGCTCAATTGGATTGAGATCTGGTGATTGTGGGGGCCACCTAAGCAAGGTAAAGTCTCCCTCATGTTCTGGAAACCACACCTGCACAATACGAGCACCGTGGCATGGCGCATTGTCTTGTTGGAAGAAGCCATCCCCATTGGGATACGCCATCAATATGATAGGATGAACTTTATCAGTAAAGATATTTAGGTATGTTGTGCTATTTATTTTTATTTTTTTAAAATATATTTTATTGATTTTTACAGAGAGGAAGAGAGAGGGATAGAGAGTTAGAAACATCGATGAGAGAGAGACATCGATCAGCTGCCTCTTGCACACCCCCTACTGGTGATGTGCCCGCAACCAAGGTACATGCCCTTGACCAGATTCGAACCTGGGACCTTTCAGTCCACAGGCCGATGCTCTATCCACTGAGCCAAACCAGTTTCGGCATAGGTACGTTGTGCTATTTAGACATTGTTCCACACGAATTAAAGGGCCCAAATCATGCCAGGAAAACATGCTCCAAACCATAACACTGCCTCCACCAGCTTGAAGGGTTGTATTCATGCATGTGGGGTTCATGCTTTCATGCTGTTTCCGCCAAATTCTCACTCTGCCATCTGCATGATGCAACTGGAAACGTGATTCATCGGACCATATGACTTTTTTCCAATGCTCGACTGTCCAATCCTTGTGTTCCTGTGCGAATTGGAGATGTTTTATCTTGGTAACTGCAGACAGCAAAGGTGTTTGAACAGGCCTTTGGCTTCCATATCCCATACGATGCAGTGTACGGCTAGTTTGCCTACAAACGTCAGGTGGTCATAATAATCTGGCCACTCAGTGTATACTTTCTGAATAAATGAATGAAAGAATGAACAAATAAACAAGAGGTGGAAATAAAGTGCCACAAATTCAGGGGCAACCCAAGAATGTTGCATGAAATGGGTAGCCCGTGAATTGCACCCTGAAGGACAGATGGAGTTTGGAAGAGGTGGGAAGAGGAAGCCCATTCAGCAGAGAGAAGAGAACGAGAGCGTAAACAATAACCGAGACCTGAGCAATAACAGGGAAAGGCTAAGAACAACACATAGCGCTTTTTTTTCTAGATCTAAAATTTTTAAGTTCATGAGTTACATTGGAATGAGACAATAGAGAACCTTGAGTTCCTATCTCATGATATTAATTATTCAAATGCTGGATGCCTATGACATCACCTCTAATTTGGGAGGATTTCTATCAACAAGATGCCATTTTGTTCATTTGTTCTTCTTGAGTATACGTGGTTGTTTGCTGTAGTTACCAAAAGGTGGCAAGGTACAAGCTTGGTAACTTTAAACTGGCACACTGTTTCTGACAAACTGTCCAATTTTGTTCCGTGATGGTGACAGCGCACATACAACATGCAATGTAACAATGGGCAGAACGCACTGCAGAGTCCAGTGCTGAGGGTTGTTCTCTGCTCTTGACAGTCCTGTGGCATCGCAGCGTGGAGTATGATGTCATAGCCTTGCCTTCCACTTTATTCTGCTTTTAGTACCATAATTGTCCAGAAGAAATTTGAAATTGTGAGTGACCCTTCAGACTAGTTTCTGACTCTGCTATTCTCAGCCTCAATTTGTTTCAATACTTAATGTTACTTAAGAGAAAAGAGCGGCCTGCCTGCTGTGGCTCCGTGGTGGAGCATTGATCTGTGAATCAGGAAGTTGTGGTTTGATTCCCAGTAGGAGCACATGTCTGGGTTGCTGGCTCGATCCCTGTAGGGGGCATGCAAGAGGCAGCTGATTGATGATTCTCTGTCATCACTGATGTTTCTATCTCTCTCTCCCTCTCCCTTCCTCTCTGAAATCAATAAAAATATATTTTAATACGGAGAAAAGAGGAAAGTGATTTTTAAGATATAGTTCAAGTTCTCAGCACCTATCCATGTCCCTTACTTTCTCCCAAGGAAAAGCCACTGCCCTGAAACTAGAGGGACTTTTTTTTTTCTATGTATGTTTCTGTGTTAATTACTGATATTTGTTCAATGCCCTCCCAAGTCCTCCATGTGCACGCCTGTATTTGAACAAGTTGAGTATATTTCACTGATGGAGAACGCACATCAGAGGGAGATGTGGGGAATCTCAGAGGGTGTTGGGAAGGACTTGTGAGAGACTTGAACTTGTGTTAGGGGGGTGAGGTAGGAAGTGGGGCTTTGCTCTGGTTGTTTACTCTTAGGAATCAGGGGTGATTCTGTTACCTACTATCTTCCTAAGTCTCACTGGGAAGGAAGAAGGGATAGGATGAGACCAACGCTTTATGGTGAAGAAACAACAGTCACTCATATGCACCAGGATTAGGGGACATTCGGGCACTACTCCTGGTTTGCCGTTATTCAACATGAATTCCTAGTGGTTTTGTTTCTATATTAATCCATGGCGGTTACCGATGTTCAATAGAAGAACATAAAGGCCGTGGGTTATTGAACTCAAAACAGTGCGTTCCAGGCAGTTCCTCCTTGATGGTACCATGTCTGTTCACAGATGTGTTTTTTCAGAAATGTTCACTCAGGTCCAGGCAACAGTTTTCTGTTAAACTTTTTCCAGTTGAACTCCAGAGAGTTCCAGTTGCCCAGAGCTCTCGCCAACACATAGGTTTGCCTGTTTCTTTCATTTTACCATCCTGTCTCAAAGGACTTTAAATTTACAAATGTATTTGATCTCCGATATTTTGAACCAAAGAAGCACTTCATTGAGATAGGAAAACAGTAAGTTCCCTAGTAATAAGTGTTGTTTCAAGTATGTTCGATGGGTCAGGTTTATTGGGATTCTAAAACTAAACTGATCGTTGCCTCCTTCCTTTGTTCCACTGTGTGTTACATTTTGCAAAAACTGGAGCTGTTTCCTAAAGTCGGCTGTGAAGAGCCATGCATGCAGTTGTTAAAACTGTTCAGAATACACATGTAAATGATATGAATCACCAGAGTGTGTGGAAATGTAGTAGGAAGGAGAAGACAATGATTCAGTAACGCTTGTTGATTGAGTCATGGGAAGCTTTGACAAAGACTTGCCATTCTTTTAACACCATTCAAGATTTCTTGAAACGAAAAATAACGTCTGCCGAATATTCCATAGTCGGAGACAAAAATGGCACTGTGATTTACATTTTGTTATCAATATCCTACTGCATATGAATAAGCTAAATTTGAAGTTCTAAGGAAAAGAAAACTTTATTTTGATTTATTTTATTATTTATTTTTTAAATATATTTTATTGATTTTTTACAAAGAGGAAGAGAGAGGGATAGAGAGTCAGAAACATCGATCAGCTGCCTCCTGCACACCACCTACTGGGGATGTGCCCGCAACCAAGGTGCATGCCCTTGACCGGAATCGAACCCGGGACCCTTGAGTCCGCAGGCCGACGCTCTATCCACTGAGCCAAACCGGTTTCGGCAAAGAAAACTTTATTTTTGATTTTGCTAGATAGCAATGAGAATTTATTTTGAAATTGAAAACTTTTTATAGTACAAAGCAAACATTGTATGTGTTTTCCAATATGAATCAATGTGTAAACATTTTAATTGATATTAACAGCATTATCTAAGTTGGCTGTAAAAGCAACAAGAAAAAGTTGAGCAACACCTTTTTGCTACTGATAAATTTAGAGTTGCTTTTCAGTTCCTGAAATATGTCTGTAATTTTGTTGTTAATTCTGAGTTGACACAGAAGTTAGTGATTTGTTCTTTTGAAACATAGTTTTGATTATATGTGCTTTTTAAAGCCAAATTTATTGCTGTAGAAAAAAAAACAACGAAAAAAAAAACATAACATATATAATTGCAGAAATCAAAGGAAAATGACTTATGATACCCAATTCGGTGGCTTCGGAACTTTTTAAGTATGTTTGGAATAACTTGGACATGTCTTCTAATACCTTTGATCATGTCATGAGGGTTCACCACTTTTAAATTTTACATAAATTGTCCTACTGCTTAGAATCCCTCCACCACCTTGACTTTGGGTGAATTCCTGCTAATTTTCCCCAGGCCCTACTCTTGTTTTTCCATTTGATAAGTTTCCTGGCTTTTCCCAATGGGAGATTAATCTTCCTCTGTGTAGCCGCCTTGTTTTCCTCACAGCTCTGTTATTACCCTTCATCAGAATATTCCTGTTGACAAATCTATTCCCTACCACACTGGTGATTCTTTCCAGCCTGTTCCTTACATTTTATTACGTGTTCCTTACAGAGAGTCCGGCGTAGCACCTGGCTCAGAGTGCGGATATTAACATTATTTAAATGTATGAAAGGGGGA
The DNA here is from genome assembly GCA_025583905.1 of Ia io. Taxonomy (NCBI): domain Eukaryota; kingdom Metazoa; phylum Chordata; class Mammalia; order Chiroptera; family Vespertilionidae; genus Ia; species Ia io. The sequence goes on along the minus strand of JAJQQW010000003.1, from coordinate 102,854,865 downwards.
AACCTATGTAAAGTAAGACATCTAATTTTAAAGAGAGGGTGAAATGAGTAAAGGGAAAATTAAAATTTTCCAAAAATTGTAAAAATGGTAGGCTGGGTCTCTATGGCAGTCTTCTTAGCTTGGTTGAAAAATAATCTTAAATGTTTGTCAAAACTCTGAGGGTAAGTCATATGAAAAAAGATGACCTTTTCATTTTTAATTTAATATGAAATAAGGCATTATATAAATTCAAGATGTTAATATTGAGTCATCATTCTTTACTGACAGTGTTACTAACTATTCAATAACACAAAATAATTTCAGTGCTCACTCATGCATTAAATTACTGGCTGTTTCAGCTACCTTTAAATATTTTGATAAGTACTTAGCAGACCTCCTGGAAAATATTAAAGAAAACTGATGTCACTGAAAAATAATAATGGGTATTAAAGACGCACACTAAGTCATGCAAAATGACTTATTAACTGAAACTGGGGAAACCGAGGTGTGAGTTTCTCATTTGAACTGATTAAAATGATAATCATAAACTCTAGGTAAATAAATATATGACAGACTATTAATCTAAAATATTATTTTAATCAACTTTTCCCCTAAGTATTTTTTAAAGCTTTTGGCTACAAATTATATATTGATTACTGCTTGACCTAGTGAACATTTAAAAAAGGCTGTTTCATTATTAATGATTATTATTATCATTACTATTTTGAGTATTTTCTCATTCAATAATAAATATTATTCTTTTTTTAATCAAAAATATTTATCAAAGTAAAATCAATTTCTTATACATAAAACTAAGCAGAGGAAAGGAAGTCATTTCTCCCTATTTTGTATAAAGGCGCTCAACTCTCCCTGTCATAGGAGCACAGTTGACGTGAACAACATGGGTTTGAACTGAGCAGGCCCACTTAGATGCAGATAGATATTTTCACTGAATATGAACTGTAAAGGTATTTTCTCATGATTTTCTTAATACCATTTTCTTTTCTCTAGCCTATTTTATTGTAAGAATACAGTATATAACATACAAAATATGAGTTAATTGACTGTATGTTATGATAGGCTTCTAGAACAGTAGGGTGTCAGTAGTTAAGTTTGGGGGGGCGTTGAAGTCATGCAGGGATTTTCGAAGGTGCGGCCATGTTGATGCTGGACCCTCCGCTGTGTAAGGGCCGACTGTGTATAAACCCTCTTATGAGAGCACGTGCCTTGTGAAGAAGAGAATGAGCTCTGTGGCCAGATTGCTGTCCCACTCCACCCAGGGCCACTGGCTTTGATGGCAATCAAAATGACTCTGATTTACTGGCCCCTCTTCTCCTGCACCTGAGTGAGAGACAGACTTCCCCGGAGGTGAGTGCAGCAGCCTGGCCCCACGTGTGCCCACAGGTGCCCCTGCTGGCTGCCCTCACCTCGAGGCAAAGGCCACTTCCTGCTGGCCTTGCCACTGGGCACCCACTGATACCCCGAAGGCAGGGAATCAGGAATCTTCAGGGCCCGCCCCCTAATCAAGCTTCTAGGACCTCCAGAATGGCCCCCGAGGCCCCCTCTGCTGTGCAGAGCCCCCAGGGGCAGGGTCAGCAGGTGCCGTCCCCTGTCCTGCTCCTGAGTGGGAGTGTCATCACTTCTGGCCCCCGACTTTGGGGACCACGGGCTTCCACCCCAGGCAGAGAACCACTGAGGAGTAAACCCCAGATGACTTAATGCTGAGGCTGGACAGAAAGCACGCACACACTCGCACACGCGTGTGCAAAGACAAAGGACTGATAGTTCTGAGCAGCGGTTGTGCTAGTTGAATCCCACTCCTCGTCCGCATTCTCAGCTGTGACACCAACACTGAGCAGCGCCCCCTGTCAGGGTACAGCATCCTCCTTGCTCGCTTCAGCGTGATGTCAGGTGGCATTTGCAAATGTCTGAAATGGCACATCCGCTGGAGCAGACGTCCCTGCCAGGATGGTTACCATGGTGCCCAGGAGATGGCTTTCAGGGAGAAATCTATCTCCTCCACAAAACAGAAGTGAAAACTGAAAATAGACTGCCACATCTTTTCTCCCGCCACCAAGGCCCTGGGTCTATGTCAGCAGAAGGCAAAGTGCCATTTTAGCGTCTAAAGCACCCTTGCTCCTTTGAATCGAATCAAATGCATTGTAGTAATGAATGTGGCCATTGCACCCATCCTCTTATTGCTCCTGTCGCTCATTCTGACATGAGAGGCCATAGCCTGGCAATCTAACGGGACTATTTCTCTGGACCGCTCCTCTGGGATGCGGGGCCTGTCAGCACACTCCTCCTCCGTGTCTTCCCACAATCACCCTATTTTTAGCTCTGTGAGCCACATGGGAATCAGCCACACAGAGAGATCACAGCTCCCATCGTGGGAGGTTTGAGCTGGATGAAAGTTTTAGACAAAAATCTCAATTTACAGGAAGATAAAAAAGACAAAACAGGTATCTGACTTATCTAGTCAAGCAGGCGTTATAAATGAAGCCAGCACTGCTGTTAGGTCTTGTATTTCTTTTCTTGCACTGGCTGGTAGGCCGCCTTCCACTTCCCTTACCCCTGTGGGACCTCAGGGGCCAGTCTGCCACAGGGAGGCGTGGCTCTGAAAGACAGGTGGTCCTCAGGGAGCGCCCCCTGGAGCCAAAGCGAGAGTTCTGCTTCTCAGCCATTCACCCTTCCAAGGACCGCAGGGATCTGGACATGATGGCGACTACTCCCCTACTGTTTTTCTGAAAAGCCTGGAAAGGCTTGCTGTGTTATAAATCACATCACTAGGTCTGGATGTTCCTACTTTTTAAAAAAAATATTTTTTTATTGATTTCAGAGAGGAAAGGAGAGGGAGATAGAAACATCCGTGATAAGAGGGAATCATCGATTGGCTGCCTCCTGCACACCCCCTGCTGGGGATGGAGCCCACAGCCTGATCATGTGCCCTTGACTGGAATTGAACCCTTCAGTCTGCAGGCCGACGCTCTATGCCCTGAGACACACCGGCTAGGGCTGTGTCTGCATTTTTATTAGGCAATGTAATGGTGTCTTTGGGGAGACTGTGCAGTGTCTTTACCGGTAACCAGTATTTGAAACATATCACATGATTTGCTACATAGAATGCAAGGTGTGGGAAATAGTCATCGTGTAGGTCATTGCACGTGGCCAGTAGAGAACTGCGTGTCCTTTCATGTTGCCTGGTTTTCAGTGCTACGGTGACTCTGTTGCCTCCAGTTGACTGTTAATCATCCCAGGATCACAGCAGCCAATGCCTTCTCTCCTCCTTCTGGCCAGTTGCATTCCCGTGTGTGCTTCGGGGTGGGGAGGATGGTCATTGCCAGAAATAAAGCTACTTCTGAGCTTAGGGATGACAAGCCAGGTGAAACTTCACCAGCATGTAGACTTGCTGGAAGGCTGGAGAAACAGATGCTTTAAACCCTGCACGTAAGGCGTGAAAAGAAAAGTGGTCAGTGGCATAGAACAAGGCTGTGAGAAGTCAAGTGGTTGATGGACAAGCCTGAGGCAGCTGGGACACCAGGAGGCAGGAGCCGTGGCATGGCTACTCGGCAGGAGCATGTGAGGAATGCTGCTGGGATTGTGTGCCCTCACTCTTCCTCTAGTCTTTTTTTTTTTTAAATAAATCTTTATTGTTCAGATTACCACAATTGTTCCTCTTTTCCCCCCCCCCCATAGCTCCCTTCCACCCAGTTCCCACCCCACCCCCCCCGCACTGTCCTCATCCATAGGTGTACGATTTTTGTCCAGTCTCTTCCCGCACCCCCAACATCCTCTTCCCCTCGAGAATTGTCAGTCCACTCCCTTTCCATGCCCCTGATTCTATTATATTCACCAGTTTATTCTGTTTGCCAGATTTTTTACTAACTTGATTTTTAGATTCATTTGTTGATAGATATGTATTTGTTGTCACTTTGTTGTTCATAATTTTTATCCTTACCTTTTTCTTCTTCTTTCTCTTCTTAAAGAATACCCTTCAGCATTTCATATAATACCGGTTTAGCGGTGATGAACTCCTTTAGCTTTTTCTTATCTGTGAAGCTCTTTATCTGACCTTCAATTCTGAATGATAGCTTTGCTGGGTAAAGTAATCTTGGTTGTAGGTTCTTGCTTTTCATCACTTTGAATATTTCTTGCCACTCCCGTCTGGCCTGCATAGTTTCTGTTGAGAAATCAGCTGACAATCGTATGGGTACTCCCTTGTAGGTAACTAACTGTTTTTCTCTTGCTGCTTTTAAGATTCTCTCTTTGTCTTTTGCCCTTGGCATTTTAATTATGATGTGTCTTGGTGTGATCCTCTTTGGATTCCTCTTGTTTGGGGTTCCGTGTGCTTCCTGGACTTGTAAGCCTATTTTTTTCACCAGGTAGGGGAAGTTTTCTGTCATTATTTCTTCAAATAGGTTTTCAATATCTTGCCCTCTCTCTCTCTCTTCTTCTGGCACCCCTATAATTCGGATATTGGTACACTTGAAGTTGTCCCAGAGGCTCCTTGCACTATCTTCATATTTTTGGATTCTTTTTCTTTTCAGGTTGGGTATTTTTTGCTTCTTTGCATTTCAAATCTTTGACTTGATTCTTGGGATCCTGTAGTCTGCTGATGAATCTGTATATTATTCTTTATATCAGTCAGTGTATGCTTAATTTCTAATTGGTCCTTTTTCATATCCTTGAGGGTCTCACTATATTTCTCAGAGGTTTCTAGAAGATTCTTGAGTAACCTTATAACTGTGGTTTTGAACTCTATATCCAGTAGTTTGCTTTCCTCCATTTCTTTCATTTGTGACCTGTTTCTTTGTCTCTGCATTTTGGCTGCTTCCCTGTGTTGATTGAGTAGCTTTGTGTGCTAGGTGTCCTATAGGGTGCAGTGGCTCAGCCTCCCTAATTACCTGAGGTGGACACTCTTGGTACACCCTTTTGTGGGCTGTGTGCACAGTCTTGTTGTAGTTAAGCCTTGATTGCTGTAGGTATCACTTGGAGGAATTAACCTCCAGGCCAATTGGCTGTGAGGACCAGTTGTGTCTATGATGGGAGAACTTCTGTGCTGGAGACACCCTTATGGGGCAGGACTTGCTTCAGTGGGGCTTTGGCGCTCACTGAGTCTGCCCCCTGAGTGTGTCTCTTATGGATGTGAAGAGTTGTAATCTGGATGGTCCCACTCTGACCACTGGGTACATTGGCTCTTGGATCTCCAAGGAGGTGCAAAGTCAGCCACTGCCTGAGGCCACCCAGCAGGAGCTACAGAGAGATCTGCAGGTTCCTCTTCTTTGTTTGGGGTTTGGAGGTGCCCAGATGAGGCCCAGCTGTGAAGCAATGCAAGCTGCTGTGGAGCCTTGGGCCTTCTTTTGGAAGCTCTGGGGCTCTATGACCCAGCTGCAGTTTGTTAGGTTTTAGATTATAAAAGGCCAGGCCATTCATATGCAAAAGCCTCTGCGCACAGCTTGGGTGGGGTTGTAAATTGGGTGGGGTGGGGTCTCAGGGAATCACCAGGGCAGAGCAAACAGCAATGGCTGCCCATCAGCCCTGCTCTGAAGAGGCCCCTGGGTCTCTGTGTCCCATAGCACCATGCAGGAACAATGATCGCTGCAAGCACCTCTGAGAGAAAGCTGCCCTCACATTCCAGCCCAATGCCAGATAGTCCAGTTTCTCTCCGTATGAGTTGGGTCCCCAGAGTCTCACCCGGAACTGGAGTTCAGAGCAGTCAGGAGCTTATATTTCCTTCCTGATTGAAAAAGACAACACCGTACCCAGTTGCCAGCCCCTTTCGCATGCCTCCATACCTCCACACTTCCACATCTCCGCACCTCCTACCGGACTCAATGAGCTTTTCTCTTTCCTTCTAGTTGTAGAATTTCCATTCAGCCAGCCTTTCCGTGGTTCTGGATGATATTCGTTTTGTCTTTTAGTTGTAGTTTTGATGTGGTTGTGCGTGGCAGCAAGTTCAGGTGTTTACCTATGCCCCCATCTTGGTTGTCCTCAAAGACTCTTCGTCTAGTCTTGCTTCCGGGACCAAAGGCTCATCCCAGTCACAGGCCTGCCTCTTGGCTGGAGGCCAAGCAAGACCTGGCCCTTCAGGTTTGTGGTGGAGGCAGGCACCTGGGTTCCATGTGGCAGCTCGCCCACAAACCCGGATTGCAGGTGACACCACAAAGGAAATCGAAGTGCTACTAAGGAGCAGGAAAGGGAACCGAGGAGACACCAGCTGTTGGGCAGTCCTGCCTGCTGCCCCCAGCCCTTGCAGGGTCACGCACTGGATTCCTTCTGATGGCCGATGCCAGTGGAAGTGAGCTGTAGAGATGCTCCTCGTCTCCTGCATCCCATGTGTTTCAGAACAGGATTCCTTAGTTTTAATTCTGTTTTCCTTTTCTGTCACCACCTATACTTCCTGACATTCAATTTCATGATCACCATTTCTTTTCCCTTGACTTTTAAGATGTTCACCTCCTCATTTCCCAGTTATTACAAAGAAAGCTTGGCCTTGATGCTTCTCTCACTTTCAAGTACCATCAGGGCTCCCAGTCTCTCTGCGAGTCTCACTCTGCCCCTATGAGGAGCCTCACTCTGCCCCTGTGAGGAGCCTCCCTCTGCCCCTGTGAAGACCCTCACTCTGCCCCTGTGAGGAGCCTCACTCTGCCCCTGTGAGGACCCTCCCTCTGCCCCTGTGAGGAGCCTCACTCTGCCCCTGTGAAGACCCTCCCTCTGCCCCTGTGAGGAGCCTCACTCTGCCCCTTCCACCGTCGCTGCCCTTCCCTCTTCCACTCCACAGCGCGCAGCTGCTCGCCAGCCCCAGGGACCCGACTTGTGCAGCCTCACCTGTCCTCACCCTCACCGAGCACCCACTGGCCACTGTCTTTTCCTGGCCTTACATTCTGGCTCTAAAGCGACCCTGGCCTCCTGCTGTCCGTCTTCCTTCTGGAACAGTTTGCTTCTCTGACGAGCTCCATGTGGGTGGTTATCAGTGACCAGTGACGCATCCTAGGCCTGTCATCACCTCTGCTTCTTCGCAGTTGTTACTGGCAGAGGCAACTGCTCAGGTCCCCACTCTGTAAGGTGCACCTTTTTCGCTTTACTTCATTATGCCTCCTTCATGAAAGATGTATTTTTTTTTTCTTTCAGACCAGCTAGCCATGCATTTTGTGCTGGTGTGGCTAGAGATTGTAATCTTCTGGAGTTTATGGGACTCTTTCATTACTTTTATACTATATGACAGGTGCTCAGTAAATGACTATTATATTAATGAAATAAGTTAAAATGGACATCTTAATGTAAAATGGACATCTTAATAAAAGCTGAGTGCAGTAGAAACAAATGTGTGATAGGCATAACTTGGGGCATACTAAAATTTTATGACTATAAGCACAATTGTTTACTGAGCTTTTTCAATTACAAGTTTGGAATGTGGTTCTATATTGAGAGTGTCATAGAAATCAGACCAAAAGAGTATATCACGTTTTATTATCTCTTAAAAATTAAGAATTCACTTTAGTACTGTATAGGAAATAATGGGAGTCCATACAAATTTTAACAAAAATTGTATGCCTTTTTCTTTTGCAAAAATGAAAGCAGTTCATTGACAGTTATTAGATTTCTATGAGAAAAACAGTGTTGGTCCTTTACATCTATGATTTATTATAATTAATTGTTTCATAATCCAGTCATGTTTTATTAGAATATATTTTCGCATTATTGTGGAAATTATAATAACGTAACTGAATAACAAATAAGGTAGTGATTATATGTATCTTAAAGTATAAGTAGTCACCTATTGCAGCAAAAACATGATTAAGTTTTTAATTATCATTTAAACGATTTCACACAAAATATTTTTGGTAATAATTTTTTTCTTCACCAGCCAATTTTCTTTACACACTTCTGGATAAATTTTCAGTAAACATATAGTTACAAGTGATGAAATAATTGATTTAGTAATGGGATATCTTGATGTGACATTATACCAGGTAAATAGTTATTTTTGAGAAAAGACTTGATGATGTTAGCTCATTAAACTGAGGAAGGCATGAACATTCCCCTATACTACTCATATGAAAATTAACATATATACATATATTCAACCGAAATATTTGTAGCAGACACACAGATGCACAGACCCAGAAAAACAAAACTTAAAAATATTCCTTAAGACCTGGCACTATCATCCAGTAGTTAGAGCATCAGCCCGTGCACTGAAAGGTCATGGGTTAGATTCCTGGTCAAAGGCATGTACCTGAGTTGCAGGTTCCACCCTGAGTGCAGGAGGCAACCAATCGATGTGTCTCTCATCTCTCTTTCTCCCCCCGACCCCGCACCCTTTTCCCTTCCACTCTCCCTCCCATTCTCTCTAAATATCAATGGAAAAGTACCCTCCAGTGAGGATTAACCAAAATATATATACCATAATATTTTCTTTTTCTCCCAAATATTTTAAATAAAATCAGTAGGTATCCATTTGGCCAGCAAACAATGTAATTTCTTTGTAGCCCTTTCAGAGGGTTAATTAGCATCATTTCTAGACCCTGAGTGCTATAATGTGATCCATCCTAGTAAGACTTGTTAGACAGAATCAAAGGACCACATTCTGGTTTCACAGAAGTGTACATTTTAGAATCTTACTTTCCCAGGAAGGCAATACCATCTGTCTCCATGTTAATTTGCTGCTTCAAATGCATCAACTTTTTGTGCCTTTTATTACATAAATGTTGACATTGTTTACTTATTAACCCTTGTATTTCTAAGATAGAATTGAATTTTTACTCTACATATCCCAAATAATAAAGCGACTGTAAAGGCAAGAATATTTGTTAATACTATATGCACTGATAGAAGATATTTATAATACTTCTTCCATTTCTCAAAGAAAGCCAACTAGAGAGAGTTTAATTATATTAATTTTAGAAATATTTTAGGCTCACTTTTTTGCTTCAGATTTATATACTTCAATTGTATGGCATTTCATGATTTTTAGGAATAATTGAATGCTTCCTAGGGAAAAATAAAGATGGCTGGTGCCTCAGAGAAAAAGAAATAAATCAGAGCTGCTCTGGAAGCCATTTTCAGAGGCGCATGGAAATAGAGAAGGGAGCGAATTTGCAGTGGGGTAGTGGGGGAGGGCGTAGAGATGAGAGTGGGTGGGGTGGGGGCAGCCCAGTGCAGAGGAGGGGCCAGAGACACGGCACAGGTGTGTGGAACCTAAGGCTGGTAGCCCCACACCTGAAGAATGTGCACACTGAAAGGAGAGGAGATTTTTTACAGTTACTTTTATTATTGATTTAGCAGGTTAGTTTGCCCAATTAAAGCATTCCAGGAGACCGAGAAAAAGCCAGTAGAAAGAAATGAATGAGTGTGTGAATACTCTGAGGGTAAGAGAACAACAGAAAGATGAAGGGATGCCACATTGTTAGTTTTATTGTAAGGGATTCAGAAAAAAAAGAAAGAAAGAAAGCATAGATTATGTTGTATAAGCTGTAATTGTGAATCTCAGTGGAATGCATTAGACATTTTCTCTGGATGCATATGTCAGGGACAAAAAGCATGTTCGTGGAGCTTTAGTAATGAAACATTCTATGTTCTCTTTGGGAATATCTAGAGGGAAAAGAGAGAAGAAGGCTTTTGATCTGTTTCTGCTGCAAAAATTGTGAGTAGATCACAGATATTCACAGACAAAATAGTTACTAGAGGTGTATTGGTCTAAGGTTAAAGAGACATCGTAGTGCCTTAATTTTGCACGAAGACCCTGCACAGAACAGTGACTCTATGTAGGAGAAGTTAAGGACAGGAAATCCTGGGGCAGAAGAGGTCAAATAAGCCAAAAATGGTGGCGTGAATGGGTGTAGGGAATGGTGTCGTTATTGTCAACAGAGGTGATGAGGGAAAAAGAGACAAAAATGAGGACCAGGGTGAGAACAGAGCTGGAGGCACGTTCAGAGGTGGAGGAAAGGCAACTACTTTTGTTGGTAAGACTGACTTCTTCCTTAAGGACAAACATTCCTGTATTTTGGTTAAAGCTTTGTTCAAGGCAAAGGTAAAGTTCTCACATGAAATCCTGAGGAGAGACTAAGCAATAAATAAGGCGGGAGGGTTAAAGAAGAAGACGAATTGTTCAGATAAGCTCTGAAGACATGGTATTAACATCATGAAGATAAATAATGACCGTAGCAGGTCGCATTTGTTGAACATTTCTTATTTGTTTCTCACAATGTCTTGTGTCTTGAGAGCACTTACTTCATCCTCACAACGAGCCTTTAGGATGCGCATTCCTTGAGTCTCTGTTTTATAGAGGAAGGCTGGGAGGATCCAAGGGATTTGTCTAGGATCCAAACTGGTAGAACTTCCTTCCTGTCTGAGCTTGATCACTACAAACAGAGGAAAGGAGAGAAAGAGCAAGTTTTCCTCATGAAGAAAAGGGCGGGGAGAAGGAAGTCAGAGGAGAAGAGAGATCATGCCGTGGAAACAGGAGCCCCATGTACTTAGAAGAGGACCCGTCCGGGGCTCCAGGTGGAACCCCAGTGCGGCAGCCCACAGGGAGAAGTGCGAGGTTTAGAGTGTAAACTCAAGGCTTAGGAAGGTTTTGGTTGCATAACTAAAAACGGTTCATACCTTATCTTCTCTTTCTATACTCAGCATTGAGCAAAGTGTGTGCCTGGTGAAGTTCTGTTGAAAGGGTGAACAGAGGCAGGAGGAAACCTGAGAGCAGATTGGTGAGGGTTAGAAGGTGGCCCGAGAACCAGAGCTGGTGGGTCAGGGTAACTTTCTTCCGCGGGAACTCTTTCAGGATGTGTTGCTGTTTGCTATTCGAGAAAGTGAATTAGTTCACTGAAAAAAAATCAAGGAAGTGTTAAGACTCGTTTCAAGAAAAATTAGATCTTGTGTTTGAAAGTGACGTTCGGGTGGTGGACGGGTTCAGGGAAACACTCGTCAATGTCTGAGGGCGGAGATGACACGTCAAAGCGTTGTGTGTCCTTTGGAACAGTTGTCCTAGCCACGCCGATTATACCAGGGCTCAGTTCGGTTTGCTAACCAGTCTGTGAGTAAAGGAGGAACAGGCCCCCAGCTTTGCATGTAGATCAGTCATTCAGAGCACCGACTCTGGGGCAGGGAGCATGAGTGCAGGTCCCAGTGCTCCCACTGTGAGCCCCGTGACCGGAGGTGAACTTCTTAATGTCTCTGTGCTAAATTTCCTGAAATTCTAGCTTCCTAAATTCCTCCATTCCTGCTAACACGGGGGTAATAACTGCAGACAGGAGGATGAAATGAACTAGGATGTGCGAAACGTTTCGGATAGTGCTGGCACTCGGTGAGGGCTGCATGGGCGATTTAAACACAAGTGAGCATCGGCACATGACTAAAGAATTTCTCTGGGTGTAGGTGCCACCGTTTTGTTCTCTGTTTGTTCTCTACACAGAATCACCTGCTTCTATAAAGAAGAGACCAGTTTCTACCAGCTTGATCTTCAACTATTGCCTTGGTCTTTGAAAGCCTCAGTTTCTTGTTGTTGTTTTTAATTACTTTATTTTCTCTTTTGGTATTTTTGAGTTATGTTCTGGGATGTGGTTACTTATTTGGGAGCAGTTTGATCTTCTTGGGGCTTCCTCTTAGCGTTTGTTAGTTGGGACCAGAGCAGGGTTTTGTCTAAAGTATGTTCGTTGCTGAGAGGAGATTGCCCTGAGCCTCGAGGCCCTCTCCTCCGGCTGCTGGGACAGTCACATGTCCAGTTCTGCATCGGGAGCAAGAGCTGTGCCCCCTAGTCCTTGACCGTGGCGTGCCCCTCACATGTGTGTGGGGGCCCGCACCCCGCATCCAGCCGTGGATCCCCAGAGGCTGCCCTTCGGTCTCTCTCTGGTCAGCTCTCTTCTGTCTGCTCCCTTGTCCCTTGAGCTTCTGCGTCCTGGTCCCTGTGCTCTAGTCCAGTCACTCCGGCCAGGGAGCTCAGCAGACCCTGCTGGGTGTCTGCTCCCTGCGCCCCTGCTGGGTGTCTGCTCCCTGCGCCCCTGCTGGGTGTCCGCTCCCTGCGCCCCTGCTATGTGTCCACTCCCTGCACCCCTGCCTGGACGGCCTCTCAGGAAGCGAGCTGGGCATCCAGGGCTCACCTTCCTCAGACCCATCTTCCAGGATCTCTGTCCTTCGTTGCACGATGCCCTTGGTCTCGAAAGCCTTGTTTCATGTACACATGTTGCCAGTCTTTGGTTGTTTCAGGTGGGAGGTTAAATCCTACCCTCGTTCCTCAGTCCTGTCCACCCACTGGTCACTCATTAGACCCTTCCTCTCTCGGGTTTGACCTGAGCTTCCAGTGATGTCAGATCAGAGCAGGTCATGTGAAACAGGCTCTGACCTGCCTCACCTCTGCGTGCAAGAGGTTTCCTGGAGTTTCTGGGCGGCGCACGCTGTCTGTCTGCACATCCCTCTTGCTTTCCTTTCCCTGTTTCCCTCTGTGCTTTGCCTCTCATGTTTTTCTAAGAAACAGGTTCTCTCCGTGTCTCTGTCCTGGAGCACTTCTCTTCTGCTCACTTGTGCTGACGCAAACTATTTCCAAAGGACGTGCTGCATAAGGGCACATATGTAACACCGTAATCAATAAAGAAATTAAAAAATAATAATAACAAATAAATAAAAAAGCTTAAACAAACAAAGGACGTGCTGCTTTTATAATCAAAACAGCGTCTCCAGAGTTTCCAGGGAGCCTGGCGAGTCAGGGAGCCCCTGTTTTCTAACTTATTCGCTTGTTTAAGTCAACGGGCTCCGAAGCTCCTTTCCGGGGGAAGGAGGCATCAGCCGCCCAGTGAAGTTGGGGCTGTTATAAAATAAGTCATAGGAAGCTGCTTTGCGAGGGAAGCAGTTAGGAGGGCTTAGGCGGCAGCAATTGTCTGGGCTTGCTAAGAAGGCTTAACATATCCTCCTGGGTAACTGAGTGATATTCATATCATAATATCTTCACCGAAAAGCCCTGCTGGGAACGAAAATCTCAGTCATGTGCATTCTCATGCTCGGCGGGTGTTGTCCATTCCTGTTTCCTCCATGTCCTTAGAATATATCCCCTTACATAAGAGCACAGGCCTCGCTAATCGCATTAACGCTTTGTGAAGAGTGGTGAGGATCCCGATTCCCTTACCCCTGGCCGAATTGTTTCTGTGGTTTTGCCAAGCTAAGAAAAAAACAAGCAGAAAAGCACTCTTTGATTTCCCATCATTGTCTGATCGGTGCTGCACTTTTATTTAATGCTTCCTTGATACTGCGAGAAGTTACAACACAAGTTTTTAGTTAAGATCGGGTTAAAAAAAACAGGGGGGGAAAGCTGCTTTTGTTAATACTTTCCGATAAACTTAGCTCCAGGGTATTTTTATTAAATAATCCTATTTCTATATTGTGCCAAAAAAGTCCCATTTTAATAGTATTTGAGGGTTGAGTTGAAGTAATCACTGCAAATATGCACTAGTTTGGAAGTTAGAAGAGGGAAGTTCGTTTTAAAGGGCTTTAATAACTTTGAATCAGAGTGGTATAGAATTTTTTCCTGGAATTATAAAGAACGGGAACAAGGCAAGTGGACTGTGGTGCTCGGGCCCCTCCATGGCTTTCTGTAACTGGGCTTTCGGGGGACCCACGTGTCCTGCGGAGGGTGGTGGACTGAAGGTGGTGCCCGCAGTCACTGGATCCCCGTTTGGGCGCAGTGTCTGCTGTGTGTGGATCCAGGTCTTCCTCGTCGCTCTGCTGTTCACAGGAGGCCGTCTCTCCAGTGCCGCCTCGCTGGACGACTGTGCAATGTTTTATTTGATTAGCACTTCCAGTTTTCATGAAAGCCTCCTGATTTTTTTCTTCATGTTTTTTCTGAGATCAAAAAAACTTACTTTATATTTAAAGGCAGCAGATTCTATATATATAAAAGCCTAAGCGACCAATGACCGAACAACCGAATGACCGGTCAACTTGTCACTATGACGTACACTGACCGCCAGGGGGCAGACGCTCAATGCAGGAGCTGCCCCCTGGTGGTCAGTGTGCTCCCACAGTGGGAGTGCCACTCAGCTGACTGACAGGCTCACAGCTGGCAAGTGCAGCTGTGGAAGTGTGAGCCTCTCCCACCTCCATGGCAGCGCTACCGAGTGGCAGCAGGCACAGTGGGACTGGGATGAGCAGGAGCGGCGTGGCACCCGGCCCAGGCTTGGGCTCCTCCCCAGATGCCTGCCACTTCACACACTACTACATCTCTCAGGGGATGTTGGACTGCTGGTTTCAGCCTGATCCCTGCAGGCCAGGCCAAAACCAGCACTCTGACATCCCCAAGGGGTCCCAGATTGTGAGAGGGCCCAGGCCAGGCTGAGGGACCCGCCAGTGCACGAATCCATGCACTGGGCCTCTAGTATTGAATAAAGAGAAGAGAAACTTAAATGTTATGTAATTAGTGCTCTGGAGTTGTTTCCCACGGTCCATTCCTCAAGGGAAAGGAATGCATTAAGTGACTTTTCAAATCTGGGTGTGGAAACGCCTGTTTCTGATGTGAACTCCCAGGCTTTCACCAAAGGGGTTTGGAGGAAGACAGACCAGGGCACAGGGGGTGTTTCACTCTTTCGTTACTGGGTAATGAAGTGCCGATTAGAGCAAGAATGAAGCCGAGTCTGCGCCCTAGCCAGCATTACAGTTTTAGAAGCTGTCTCTATCTGCCTCACTGTCTGCCTCTGTGCCCTGGTACCTCCCGGGCATCTGCCCATCCCTGAAACTGGCCCTGGCTTCCAATCCATCCCTTTTCTCATTCCGACCTTTCATGGGCTAGATCCTCCAAAAACATCCTTTCCTCCATTATCGTTTCTCTCACTGTTTCCTCCTTGCGGCTCTCACACATCGCCACTCATTTATGTGTTCGTTCCAAATGAAGTGAGTATTCTTCCCTGGGAATAATAACAAATGCTAAGGATAAAGGTTTTACTTTCTGGTCTCTTCCTTTTACTTAACATTTAGTAAGATGCCTAGGACTTCCATGGCGAGTCCTCTCCTGGGAGCTTGCTTCCTGGTAACTGCTCCTTATTCTGAATTCTTGCTCCCGCTGGCCCTTGGGTACCCAGACACTTCCTGAGGCTGCGTTATCCAAGTCCACCTTGCGAGTGGCCACTATCCTGGTTTGTTTGTTTAGGACAGGGGTGGGGGACCTTATCCTGCCAAGGGCCATTTGGATATTTATAACATCATTCTCGGGCCATACAGGATTATCACCTTAAAGATCAGTCTGTTTTATTTGGTCAAACATTTCATTAACTCACCCCTAACACCTTGGCAGGGCCAGACCAAGTGATTTCGAGGGCTTTACATGGCCTGAGGGCCGGACGTTCCCCACCCTGGTTTAGGGCACTGCTGACAGGTGTCTGTTGCACAGAAAGGATGGGACAGGAAGTTGAAGGACCTTGGAGGAAATTGTTGCTCAATACAGAACAGAAACTTATTCAAATTCATTATTAAACTGAATACCAAACAAAACCTTGGAAGTGAAGGAAATTCCCGCGTGTGTGACCTGGACTTGCGACCACAGTTTGTCTGCATTGATGCCACCTGTGGGTGCAGTGAAGTCCAGCATCCATGACCCCGTCTCACAGTGGAGGACGAGGTGCTGCCCCCTTCAATGTGACCTGGCACTGTGCCCTCTCAGGCCCTGCAAGAGTGTGTGCATGTTTACTAGAGCCTGCAGCCTCTAGAACACAGGAGAAAAGGGGCTGCACCACACTGCATCCTGGGAGGAGGAGTTCCAGTATGTCAGGGAGAGAAAGAGCACTTACATGACAGGGATTTAGTTTCATATTATGTCTCATGTGATGGACTGTGATAATGGGCACCAGGGTGTCCAGGAGAATAATTCACATGTCGTTGCTGTTCAGAAAGTTTCTCCCAGGCTGCACCCCCTCCTGACCTGCACCCCACCTTCACCTCCTCCAGAACTGCACCCCCTCCTGACCTGCACCCCACCTTCACCTCCTCCAGAACTGCACCTCCTTCTGACCTGCACCCCTCTTCACCTCCTTGGGGTGCTGTTGGCATAGCAAAGCTGGCATGTCCAACATCAGATCCCCTCATCCCAAACTTGTTTCTGGTCCTGTTTTACACTAATGACAGTCCTTAAACAGTCACATCTATATCTCTTCCAGTCCCATCGTCCTCATCCCCTTATTTTTCTTTCCCTGAGCTTTTTGAATCTACATTTCTTAAAAATGTTCCAATTCATCATCTCCAGTGTTGAATTCCAGTGCTAGTCCTTTGCCATTCTAATTGAGTGTCCTGTTATCTCCCAAGCAGGGTATTGTAAAGAACTTCTTGCTTATTGTCCTGTCTCTATTCATCCCTTTTATACTAAGACTAGAGGCCCAGTGCACAAATTTGTGCATGGGTGGGGTCACTCAGCCTGGCCAGTTATTGGGAGCAATTGGGGCCAATTGGAGCCGTCTCGCCCAGTCTGGAGGGAAGGACCACAGGAGGTTGGCCAGCTGCGGGAGATTGGCTGTGGGAGTGCACTGACCACTAGGGGGCAACTCCTGCATGGAACGTCTGCCCCCTAGTAATCAGTGCATGTCATAGCAACCGGTTGTTTGGTCATTGGATCACTTAGGCTTTTATATAGAGAGAATAGATTTCTAACATGGAGTGTAGAAGCATGCTTCTCTCCGGATTAAAACCCTTCAAGGTCATTTTCTCTCACACTGAGTAAAGTTTCCATCTCTCTTCAAATATTTACTTCAATAACTTTGTTAGATTTATCTCATATTTTTATAGAAGTGCATGAGGGTGGATAATAACTTTTTATTGTTTTATTTCCATCCTTGCAGACTCACCCAGCCACTCTTCTCTGTTCCTGGCTTTACTCATGCTGTTCCCTCATTTGATCACCACTGTTTGCTCTGCCCTCATATTCTGCTCATCCACACTTGTCCAAAGCATCCCATTCTTCCAGACTTAAGCCATGTGGCCTCTCTTCCCAGAAAGCTCCGAGCAGGACTTGTCTTTCTTTGCTCAGAAGTCACTTAACACGTTATCTGTGCTTAGGTGTCACCAGGACCCTGTCTTGTTATAAATACTTTTCTTCTCTTATCAGGCAATGACCTCAATCAGGAAAAGTGTCTACACATCAGTTCCATTATCTACTTATTAAATGAAATAGAAGTTATGACATTGGAAACGATTGAAGATAAAGACAGGTATCAAGGGATAGCTTAATGCCACATCACAATTGTTTTCACCTCTTGTCAATGAAACCATTTCTGTATTCATCAGAGCTGGCGAGATCACGCCGCAATAACCAATTTTGTGGTTCCACACACCAGTGGATTATATTCTGTGGATGCCCCGGGTTCCACGTGGATCTCAAGGGAACTTCAGGGCCTGGGCCAGGGAAAACACAACGTCTATCAACGTGCATTAACCAAGAAAGGCCGTGCTCTCGTCTTTCTCGTGTCTGTTACCCAGGCTTTTGCTTGGAAATGACACCTGTGCTCTGTTCAGTCAGCTGGCCCACATTAGTGACAGGTCGCATCCATCTGAAAAGGGACCGGGAGATTGGGGCTGCATAGGAATACCCCGGCGCCATCTTTACCCACTTCCTCCCCAGGCGAGTTAGTGCTGACCACCTGGTCCTCTGAACAGGGACGTTCTTTACACCATGGGACTGTAAATGCTTGCAAAAGTAATCCTTGCTTGGATAGTTTAAAAATTCATACACAGATAAATAAAGCTCCAACATCATAATACTATCTCCTTAGCCTAATAATAACAATAATAACAATATTTATCAAGTTTTTGTTTATTAGTTAATAGGTGACAGTATTTATTACTTGTACTAAAAACACATGCTGAGCACTGTATACATTATCTGCTAAAATATTCAGAACATTTGTCTTTGGTAGGTAAATTATTAATATTTTCATTTTATATGTGAAGGAATTGGGAGCTAAAAAAAAAAGGTAACTTTCCAGAAATATCACAGTTACTACGAGGTAGAGGCGGATTTGATCTCCGTTGTGTCTGACCCTCGACTCAGTGATAATGTTCTCAGGTAACCACTGCCGGTCTGACCATAACTCAGATCGCCTCTGACCCTCCCGAATTTACGTGACTTGCTGGATTTTGAAGACTGTGAAACAGCTGGATAGGTTCAGAACCTAAGTATAAAAAGAGAAGGAAGATGTAAGGCCTTCTGATTAAGAACTCGTTCATCTGATGATTCCCCAAGGCACCAACGAGTCTTACCACTCACTGGCTTTCAGGGCTGAAAACAGGCTGTATTCACGCAGAAAAAGGCTTCCCACGAGGGGCCGCTGCCTTTGGCACCAGCAGAGCCCGACAGCTACAAAGCAGGCTGTCATGGAAGTTGCACGTGACTGCCCCATGTTCCAGGAAACTTCTGCACGAGCATGTAGAGCCGCCAGATCCCAGCCTTGGTGTCTGACAGCTGTCCAAGATGCGCCTTCTTAACAAGGGACAAAGGAAAAATGTCTGGGCCAGGGCGCAGGTGTAGGCAAAAGAGACGTGAAGGTGTGGTCTCGAGAGGGAATTAAAGAGTGACTACTTCCTCAGGAAGGTGCTTGCGCACATGGGCACGTGTGCCCGCAGACACCTGGTTTCCAGATTGAAGGAAGGAGGGCCGTCCGGTGGGTGGTTCTGAAGGAAGCTGTGGCAGTGGGGTGTCCCGCGCTCACTTGTGAGCCATGTGTTGACAGAATGTTCTAGTTCTTTTTCTCTGTCAGGCCAAGCTGCCTCCTGCTGCTCCCTGGGGTTGCTGTTTTGGTTTGTGTCTTTCTCTGTATGTCCTAGGAAGCTTTTAAGCCACAAAGAGAAACTCATTGATTGTTGGCTTTCACTTGTACAGCTTATGTTAGCAACAAAAATATTCCAAAAATATTGTTTGGTTTTGAGCTCAAAATGAGGCTCATGCGAATCGAATGCATTGAACTCACCTCCATTCCTTCATATGTAGGTTCAGTCACATCAAGGCTTCATTTTAGAGGTATGGAATTAAACGAGGACAAAGCATTTTACAGCTGGGGCAAAGGCAGGTTTAGAGTGGTGAGTGCTTGAAACAGAGTGTAGATTTGTACTATTAGTTATTAATTATTGTATTATTATTTATACGAGCAACTGGAAACCTACTTTTGCCCCAACCTGTATGTTAGTATGAATATAGTTGTTACATGTCTGAAATCCTTTGAATTTGATATTATGTACCTCAAGTTCTTGATATTCTGTGCAGTATCTTATTATATGGCTTTGTGAATTGCAATGTGATATAGCAGAATCAGCCCAACAGAGTTGGGTTTTATAGAAAGTCATGAAGAACAAACATGGAATAGGTTTACATGTGAGAATGAACATGGGCTGTCTGCACAGAGAAAATTGCTGTCATTGAAACCCAAAATGGACAAGTCAAGACAGGACCAAAATCAGACAAACACTGAAGGACAGTTCACATCTTTGGTTTTATACAGTGAAGAAAGAAAATGTTGCTAGTGGAATAAAAGTGATGTTGACAGTGGGTAAAGTGGGGCTCAGATGGCTTAGCTTGGTGGGGGGAGGCATCTGAAGAATGTCTGTCTTCTCCACTAACCTTGGGGATCCCATGACCTCTAGGTTTGAGGTGAGAGAGATTTAGACCCACATAATTACATATTTGTCATATTAAAGAAAAAATATGACACTTATTAATGAGTGCATTCTGTACAAATTTTTTCTCAGATTGTCTTTAGCTTTGTTTTTATTTTTTTAAATATATTTTATTGATTTTTTACAGAGAAGAAGGGAGAGGGATAGAAAGTTAGAAACATCGATGAGAGAGAAACATCGATCAGCTGCCTCCTGCACACCCCCTACTGGGGATGTGCCTGCAACCAAGGTACATGCCCTTGACTGGAATTGAACCTGGACCCTTGAGTTCGCAGGCCGATGCTCTATCCACTGAGCCAAACCGGTTAGGGCTAGCTTTGTTTTTAAAATGACCTTTGAAATAAACTGTTAAAATATCAAATTAGCTCTAGCTTACCTCTTTTTCTTCAGAATACGCTAGGCCCATCTGGAATTTGTGCTATAGTTTTACAAGATGTCCCCAGGGGGAGGAACTGGTTAAGTTATACTCAAGAACTTTCTGCAATGCTTCTTACAACTATGTGAGAATCTGTAATCATCTCAAAACAAAAAGTTTAAATTAGGTAAAATGACGTTTTCTAATTTTTCTAATTCCATCTTCTCAGGTAGATATGTTTATTCTTCTGTGTCCACTTAGCATGTAATGTTGGCGAGCATTAAAGGCCTCACTGATGAAAGGAAGGCCGGTGAGAGTGTCTCACTTTCCATTCACACTGGGTTTCTGTGAAGGCCAAACTCAATCCCATAATGCCTTTAAAATCCATGATGTGGTACATACAGTTTCATTTTAGAAAATATATTTTTATTTTTATTATTGATTTCAGAGAGGAAGGGAGAGGGAGAGAAAGATAGAAACATCAATGATGAGAGAGAATCATGGATCAGCTGCCTCCCACATGCTCCACACGGGGATCGAACCCAGGCATGTGCCCTGACAGGGAATCGAACTGTGGCCTGCTGATTCATAGGTCAATGCTCAACCACTGAGCCACACTGGCTGGGCTGGTGCATATAATTTTAAGTAGCATTTGGATCTTAAATTATGTTACATAATTTAAAGATAATTTGCCTTTGGAGAATCTTTTAAATTTAGGAAACTTTAGAAACATTATCCCCCAAAAGATCTCTGTGCAAAATATTGTTATTACCTTAGAGAAACAAAGCTATTTTCCAGAATTTTCTCAAGTGTTTTATATATGCAACACCAAAAATAACTAAATTCTAATATCTAGACGAACCAAGTATGAATGACTATGTGTAGCTTATATCATATTTTTTAATTAAAAAAGTATTTTGGCTCCATGTGTGTTCATGAGCAAGCACTCTGTATGTTATCGTAAAGCAATAGGACTAACTGGGCAATTTTTTAAATGATGAGTTGAATTACAAATATGGAAGCTACAAAACATGTAGTTTGTATGCAATGTGAATTGATGCTGTCCATTTTATTTCTGCATTTCCCAGAATCAGTAGAAAACCTGCTCATTTGCATCTGACTATTAAAACTATTGGCTTCTTACCCTCGATTTTAGAAAGGGCTAGCGTGTTTTCACATGCGTAGTTATAATTTAGCATGAAAGGTTTTTCCTTCTTTCGAAAATATTTTAGGAGGTTAGATGTGGCAGCAGTGGCGCATTGCGGAGGTGTGCTGGCCCTTTAATGCTCTGTATCTGTTGTCATGGAAATAAGATTTTCAAGTAGGTTTATCTGTCTGCTTTGCTTTTTATAGATTCCCTATCAGTTTCAGTTGGTTTTGGACAAGCATCCTTATTCTTCAAATAAAACACCAATCTTTACTGGTTTTCGATGTTTTTATCAATACAATTTCTTAAAAACCTAGAGGGGGAGACTTCCCAGGAGTGTACATTAGATGTAGATCCTTAGCTCCTGCCTCTAAGGTGTAGGGTTTCTTTTAAAAAGGGAGGATAACACAAATACAAAAGCAGGATTCAATGCCAATTTCAAGCTTGTAAAATGTGATGTCACTTTCACCTGATTATTGGTTGTGTGCGTACAGTTTATACAGGGAAAGTTCTTGAACCATGAACAGAATCATGGAACTACTTGTGTTGCTCATTCAAGTCCTCACCTTGGCCCACGGGTTCCTTTATGACTCAGCAGCTGCTTACTCTGGAATTCATTCCATAGAGATACATCTATTGGGTTTGGATATAGATTATGCCACTAACTAGCTGGGCAGCCTTGGAAAATTACT
Organism: Ia io; assembly: GCA_025583905.1. Taxonomy (NCBI): domain Eukaryota; kingdom Metazoa; phylum Chordata; class Mammalia; order Chiroptera; family Vespertilionidae; genus Ia; species Ia io. The sequence continues at coordinate 102,833,057 of JAJQQW010000003.1, read as the reverse complement.
TCACCTATCTCTTTCTCTGTTTCTTTATCTGTAAAATGGGTTTAGTAACAGAGTTATTGTGACAATGAAATGTTCTAATATATAGAGAGTAATTAGAACAGCAATTTGAGGCAAATAACTGCTCCCCCGATGTTGCGTCTGCCATTATTATCGTTCACCGTTCTCCACCACTCTCCCACCCACTCCTCAAGCACAGCATGCCTTTGGCCTCCTTCCGGCTTTGGCCTCCGGGTTTACCCTGAAGTTAGTAATGACACCCTGTTTCCTCTCTCACTGTAGCCTGATACTCCCTTGACATGTATAAAACTTGGAAATTATATGTTTATTATATTAGTGGTTTATTCTCTGTCCTTCTCCATGCCAAAGGGCTCCATACATATTTATTGAAGTAACAAATAACAGAGAAAATTCATTCAAACTGGCCAGATACTCCCCCACTTCCTAAATCACGGAGCAGATATTTTAAAGATAGAAATGAGCCCTAAATTTCCAAACGACACATCCTCCTATGCTCTGGAGACTTTGGCATGGGTTGGGATTGTTGTTCGTTATGAGGGGACTCTCTGTTCTACTCGAGAGTTGTAGCTGCAGCTGCTTTCCAACGTCTGCCCTCAGACCTGGCCACACGCTCCTGCTGGATGGGAGATGGCCACGCAGCCCTCCTCGGTGCTTCGGCCCAAGGAAACCATCTCTCCATGCGGGAGAAGGCTTGTGGCGATGGTGCTCAGGGAACCACGGTTCCCATGGCTGCCCCCTTTAGGAATCACCCTTTCCGGGCCGTTCTCAGAAGAGAGGACGGTGGAGTGTTGTTAGGCAGGGTCCTCTCCGGCCCGTTCAGAGAAAGGTGCGTGCCCTCTGTTGGCAGTGGAGACAGGAAGACACTCTGGAGGAGGCGTAAATAACAGCGAGGTGGGAATCCCCTGGCTCATCGCTTCGTCCTCTCGGGCGAGTTCCTAGAAAACTGGTGGTTAAGCCTGGTCTGTCCCACAGGGAGCAGGGGGAGCGGCACCTCCTGTTTTGGCGAAGTGCCTGTTGCTGTTCAAACCCTTTGCCTGTTTGTTTAATCATCGTGTTTGTTTTTAAATGTTGAGTTGCCAGATTTCCCGTGTACCCTGGACACAAGGTCATTGTCAGATAGCGGAAGCATGGCTCTCAGCCTGGAACTTGCCTTGACTGTTCTTAACAGCGTCTTTCAACAGGGAATGTTCTTACTCTTGATGAAGTCAGAATGATTTTCTGCCAGTGTGTCCTTTGTTTGGTTTTGCTTATTTTTCATGCGAAGTCTCTTTTTCACTTTAACGTAGTAGAACATTTTTCTCTTTTAGTGCATCTGGGATATTAGTCATAGCTGGAAAGGTTGTTCCCTTATCTAGACAACAGCGGAAGTCATCTATGTTTTCTTGTAACACATTTCATGTGATTTGCTTTCTTCTGACTCATTTGGAGTTTATTCTAGTGTGTTTATAATGTGTAGATTGAACTCAAAGTGGCTGTCTTGCACCAACACCGTGTATTTAATACTTAAACGTCCATCCTCATAAGGAGCCTATTAACCTTTGCCTTATCTTGAATAACCTTAACTGAAATTCACTAGCAATGTTAAGATGAAAGAACAGTGGAAAATGATGCCTCAAATACCTATTTATTTTGACTTATTTCTGAAGACAGACCTAGTATCGTGTATAGATCACAACTTCCAGCGCTTAGAAACACCATAGCTAACGGCCTGCAGGGGTAATGGACTAAACGTGGGTTGCGACGTAGTAATTGAGTTACTTGTTTCTGCCCGTAGTCAGTTCTGCTTCCTCAGAGTAGCACCTGAGTCTGCAGGGACCTGGCATTTGGTGCCGTAGGCAGAGAATAAAGCAACTTCCTTACTTAAGGCTGTAGCAGTCCATGTGTGGCTTTATTTCTATTTTAATTTTTCCTGAGCAAGTGGAAATATGGTTTTTCATTTCCGGAAATAAAGAACATTATGAGAAGAGCGGTTTTTTTTTGTGGGGGGGTGAGGGGGCGGCTTTAGGTGAGGGGAGAGCAGGCACCGGAGGTTTGATGTCTGAGTCTGCGGTTCCCACGGATGCCCACGATCTCCCTGCGAGACAGGCGGACCCATGAGCTGACTTCAGCGGGTCATTCCCTCAGATGCCCGGGAGACACGTTTCACAAGTCGCCGCGGTCTGTGGCCTGGGTTACAAAGCACTGTGTGTCTGCACTGCATGGCGCGTTCAGTGTTCAAACAGTCTCCCTGTCGAAGCTTGGGTGATGCTATGGTGCTGGTTTCTGTTTTCCTGTGGGAGAAAGGGAACCATTTCAAAATGAATGGGAAGTCCTCATACACAGATCAAGACATGCTTTATTTTCTCTCTCAACCCCTTACCTTGGGAAACACAAGCACCGTCACTGATTTCACCATGAAAAGTCATTATTGGAAGTGTCTGTGTGTGTGTGTGTGTGTGTGTGTCTGTGTGTGAGTGTGTGTGTGTGTCTGTGTGTGTGTGTCTGTGTGTGTGTGAGTGTGTGTGTGTGTGTGTGTGTGTGTGTGTGTGTCTGTGTCTGTGTGTGTGTCTGTCTGTGTGTGTCTGTGTGTGTGTCTGTGTGTGTCTGTGTGTCTGTGTGTGTGTCTGTGTGTGTGTGAGTGTGTGTGAGTGTGTGTATGTGTCTGTGAGTGTGTGTGTCTGTGTGTGTCTGTGTGTGTGTGTCTGTGTGTGTGTCTGTGTGTGTGAGTGTGTGTGTGTGTGTGTCTGTGTGTGTGTCTGTGTGTGTGTCTGTCTGTGTGTGTGTGTCTGTGTGTGTGTGTGTCTGTGTGTGTGAGTGTGTATGTGTGTGTGTGTGTGTGTGTGTGTGTGTGAGTGTCTATGTGTGTGTGAGTGTGTGTGTGTGTGTGTGTGTGTGTCTGTGAGTGTGTGTCTGTGTGTGTCTGTGTGTGTGAGTGTGTATGTGTGTGTGTCTGTCAGTGTGTGTGTGAGTGTGTGTGTGTCTGTGTGTGTGTGTCTGTGTGTGTGTGTGTGTGTGTGTGTGTGTGTGTGTGTGTGTGTGTGTGTGTGTGTGTGTCTGTGTGTGGGTCTGTGTGTGTGTGTGTCTGTGTGTGTGTGTCTGTGTGTGTGTGTGTCTGTGAGTGTGTGTGTGTGTGTGTCTGTGTGTGTGTGTGTGTGTGTGTGTGTGTGTGTCTGTGAGTGTGTGTGTCTGTGTGTGTCTGTGTGTGTGTGTGTGTGTGTGTGTGTGTGTGTGTGTGTGTGTGTGTGTGTGTGTGTGTGTGTGTCTGTGTGTGTGTGTCTGTGAGTGTGTGTCTGTGTGTGTGAGTGTGTATGTGTGTGTGTGTCTGTCAGTGTGTGTGTGAGTGTGTGTCTGTCTGTGTGTGTGTGTGTGTGCGTGTGTGTGTGTGTGTGCGCGCACGAAAGGCTTATCCAACATCCATTGAACGGCTTTCCTTCACTGGGTGCCATGTGGGTGCTTCGTGGAATCAAAGAAAGCAGGAGCCTGCCTCATGGTCTCAAGGCGCAGGCACTCCTCTATTGAAGAGCAGGTTCGACGTGTGGAATTTGTCCCGTCACCACGTGTGCTCACAGGCTGAACAGTCTCCCTTCTGCTCTGGCAGGACTTCAGACCCAGCCAAGCTGAGAATGCCGAGTAGAGACGCTAATGCTTAATTGTAGCCACAGAGACGGACGTGGCCATAAGTGACTGAGTGCTAACTGCCAGGGAAATAGCCACGTCTGTCTGTGACAGGAAGAGGGGTCCTCGGTCCTTTCTTCCCCAGACCAGCTCCTCCTGCCCCACCTCCCTGGACAGCAGCTTCCTCTCAGCCCAGGCTCAGAGCTCCTGTGTCCTTCTCAGCTCCCTTCTCCCGCACCTCACTGCACGCTCCTAGAAAGTTCCGTCACCGCTGCCTTCCAGATAGTTCCAGAATTTCACCATTTCTCAGTAACCCCACAGGCACCCTCCTGGTTCTACCCATCACCTCCCCTCCTCCTGGTTGCCTCCCTCCGTGGTCCCCCCTCTGTGCACCCCCTCCCCACGGTCCTCCCTCCGTGGTCCTCCACCAGGTCACCCTGCGAACCCCAATGTCACTAAGCTGCAGGTGGCGCCTTGAGAAGAACTGAGCATCCTGCCCCATCTCTCACTTTTGAAAGACTCTGTGACCACCCAAGCAAACAAGCAGACAAGAATACAGCAATGAACCCGGCAGCTACGCAGTCCTCAGTCCTCAGGGACAGTGGAGTCTTGTCCTTCAGCTGAAGCACGTGGCCCCTCCCCCACGCTGGGCCTGAAGCCAGCGGGAGGCCCGGGGACATCCCATAGCCCATTTCCTCTGCCCTGTGGAGGCCAGGCCATCATTTTCAGACTAAAGGCCTGAGGAGTAAGGAAATCTCAACACATCTCGCTGGGCAGGGTGGTCAACAGCCACGCTGGCAGCCCAGGGAGCGCCCCCCTCCGAAGTTGCCATGGGTGTCAGGCCCTGGGTTACCTGGCACCATGCGAAGCGGCAGTGCCCAGTAGAGCTGGCTTCTCCCAAAGCACGCCCGCTCAGAGGCCTGGCCTGGCAGCACTTCTCTGGGCGGACGGCGGCACATCTAGCCCATTTCCTCATTTCTCATTCAAGACCCGTGAGGGCGGAAGGATGCTTCTCTCTGTCCTCTCCCGGCAGCTGCTGCTCCGTCCTGTGTGCTGCCTGGGCATTGCCGGCGTGAGGTGCCCACGAGGGACCAAACATACGCAGTGGCTGTTGATGGGGAGAAGTGTTCAGATGGTCCCGGTGAGTCCCAGTGTCTGCCGTGACTCAGGCTGCTCTCGGGAGCACTCCGGGCATTCTCTGTCCCTCAGTCTCCTTGTTTGTTAAATGGGGACATGATGCATCTCACTTCTCTACTGAGAACACTGCGGAGCTGAATGAGACTTGGCTAAAAATATATTCAATTGCATCTTCCTACCTTGCCTTACTCCACAAAGGAGATCTGTTGGCTGGGAAGTAGGCAGGAAGGATGGAAGGCTGCTTTGTGAGCTGGATTGAGGAAGTGGTGAAGACACCTAAAAACAAGACAACAACACAGACTGGCCAGCATGATAGTGATTCTCTGCATGTTGCTTTCCCACCTTCAGAAAGCTAAACGGAGCCCCCACGGCAGGGCCGCGAAGATACGCCATTGAGTCTGGGTAGAGGAAACAGCCCCTACCCAGGCCTGTAATCAAACATGTGTCCAATCTGGGTTTCAACCTGTGTGCTGGGAGGTGACACTTGGTCGGGGCACATTCAGGCCTTGTTCCCTTCAGTGCTGATGGGCTGTCTGCTGGGTTTGCTGCGTGACGCGCGACCGCCACTGTGACCGCATGCCACGGTAGACACGTCGAAGCCACTGCAAATGTTTCCTGGTCCTCGACCTGCTCCCTAAGCCCATCTACTCGCCTGCTCTGTCTCCGGTGGTCCCTGTCTGAGACCGGCCCAGTGGCGCTCAATGACAGCGGGGAGCCCTGCAGCACATACGCTACGCACCCTCCTGAATTAGGTCCGAGGCTGACATCTATTTCTTACAATGTTTTATCCGTTGCCGTCCCCAGCAGAGTGCGTTCACTGGGCATGTCCTTGATACTGAGGGAGGAGTTGGACTTGTCAGAATCACTGCATTTCCCACTGCTCTGTCCCTGCTATTCCGCTCACGCAGAGTTCTGTGGGCTCAGTGGGGAGTCAGGGCCGAGAAGGGCTCCGTAGACCTGCGGACAGGCTTTCTATCATCTTTCCACCTTCTCTCTGCCTGCCTTTTTCAGTGGCCCACATTCCTACTCTATTTGTCTTGTCTCTCTAATTGCCTCCCTGGGAGTCTTTATCCCTCCTCAGTGTTCACCAGAAATTCTCGCTGATGATAGGTTTGCCTTTGCATTGAACATCTATCCAGAGAGGACTTTCATCGTTGCTGCCCAGCCCCTCGGATCTTCTGGGAGCAGAACCTTCTCACGTTTTGGGGAAATGTTTCTCCCAACCAGTTCTCCCACCTGTTGGAGTAATCCTTCCTTCTGGTGCTCCATGGAAGTGTGAACCTTGAGGTGCGGCTCTGTTGTCAACCATGATTCCTGCTGGCAGAAGAGTCTAGAATGGAGAGGCTGGTGTCAGGTGGCAGACATGGGAGAGGCCGGAATCCCTCCTTCTCACCCTTGTGGGCAGGCATTCTTGGGACCTACGTTCCCTGTCAAGACCTGCCCACTTTGTAGACAAGCACCAGCAATCCCCTTTGCGTTCAGCTTCTTGGAGTTGGCTTTCCATCTTTTGCACCAAAAGAGCCGTGAATAACACACCCAGTAAACATAGTATTTACACATGGATAAATGCCAAAGTTTGGGTCATTTTTGGAGATTAGAAAATGGAGATCAAGATATAAAATCATGTAGTTTCTATCACATACGTTAACATTTTATAAAAAAATAGAATAATACCCCAGTTAATGTTTTCTTCCGGATGTCCCCGCTGTCATTGGTTCTCGCTGGAGCCTATGGGAGGCTGGCGTGCTTTGTGAATTGTGCTTTGCTAGCCCAATTTCTGATACATAATAAGAACTATGCTAATGATGCTGAGATGAAATCATACATTAGTATTATTAATTATAATGTAATAATTGTCCTCATACAAAATCCTTGGACTAGCCAGGATAATTTTTAGGAATTTTTTACATTACTTACTGTACCAGTTTGTTTTATACTCCTTGTGTTTATAAAGAAAAAAATGATATTAAGCTCCCCTTATACTGTCAGGTAATTTACTTAAATGGGAAAAACACTACCTTCTTATTTATTTGGGGTTAAGGTTTAAATCTTAAATACTTGTGAGAGGTCAAGATTAAAAATATTTCTAGAATCAGCTGGCCAAAGAATAGTGTGTGTGGTTTTTGTTGTTGTTATTGTTTGTTTATTATTAAATGAGTTTCTGAGTGCTTTGAAAAAAAAAAGATTAGAAAGCCAGAATTTTAAGAAACAAACAAAGGAAAGTGGAGATGGGATTGACAGTAAAAACCAAGGGTGAGCCGATGCGGACACATCTCTGTGTGGCATCCATGAGGTGCTGACAGTGTCGGGAACTCATCTAGAATTAAGATGGTAAATTGGGCCTTACAGTCAGAAATCAGACGTCCCATTCATGACTATTGAGAGCAATATTAGGAAGATGAAGTGAATGGAAATCAAATTTCAGGGGACCTCCAAAGGGGGGAGAAGATGGGGGAAGCCTGCCAGTTAATCTAATTAATACACAGATTTGCTTTGCAAACAGAGAAAGAGGCTGTTCCTGACATGGAGCCCAGCGGTGGAGGATTTTCAATTTCATGTGGAGGAATTTGTGCTTGATTCACTGGGGCATCGGTCCGTTCAAAATAAATTACTCCCTACAGTCAGTCATAAAGTAATCTAGACTCTGGGAATGGAAGCTTAGAGCTTTTGAGCTTTTCTTTAAAGAAAATGTGCCAGAGGAGGTAATGTTACAGTAAACAGAGCAGCCATTCAAGGCTTTTGCAGCTTAGACCAATCATTTATCCTGGTTCTTTCTGGTGTCTTCGGGTTTAAGCATATAGTCTACTAGATTCAAACACCATTTCACTTCTATCCAGTGAGTGTAATTTATCCAGAGCGTAGCTCCATGGGGAGTCACAGTAATTAACTAAAGGGCATTTCTTTCAGCCACTCTGCCTGCTTGGAGAAAGCTAGCCTTAATTACTAGTTGACAATTAAAGAGCAAGTAAAAATAGGTGCTATATTATTTACAATAAAAAGAAATTATTGTGTAAGTTTTTAAAAGAATACATAAATAAGTGAATCTTACATTTCCAATTCAGGGGATGAATAAAAATACCCAAACTAAATATAAAGGTGTTCAGCCCACTTTTTTTCTTAGCCCCGTTAGCCTAGGATATATATGGGGTGACAGACAGAAATAAGTCAGGAAGTATATGTCAACAAATAAATGGAGAAGTAAATCAGAAATAACAGAGACGCATGTGAAGATGAACAAACTCACTAAGGACAGCAAGCAAGCACTGAGCAGCGGCGTGGTGGGCCCAGGTATAACAGGAGCCTGTTTTAGGTGTAAATTCCTTCCGAATGGATGGAGGGCGTGTACCCTGCAGACAGATCGGCTGCCTTGAACCTCAGCTCTTGCTCCTTAGTTGTGTGATCTTGGTAAAAGCATGTAAACCCTTTGCACCTCAGTTTCAATATCTGTGAAATGGGGATGATAATAGTACCCACCTCAGAGCGGTCTTGTGAAGATGAATGGGGCAATGTGTACAGTGTTGTTATAAGAGTGCCTGGCACATTCAAAGGGTTTATAGTAGCATTAGCTATCATCATCATAATCACCATCATCATCATGACTACCATTGTTATTGTATACACTATGTACTACATAGCTATAACGTGTGTGTATGTGTGTGTGTGTGTGTGTGTGTGTGTGTCTAACAAATGTGATATAGCAGACACGCCCACCTTTATACTGCCATCTTACTTATCTAGCTACACAAGAGCGACTTTTAAATATATTTTTATGTCACTTATTTTCAGGGATTGATTGGTAAACACTTATTTGATTTTTGCTTAATGAGTCATTTAAAGTAATAGAAACAATGAAAATTTGAGAGCTCGTGTTCAAATTTTGCTTTCTCACGGCTGTGAGACTTGTACAAATTATTTGCTTGTCAAAGCCTCAGTCTTGTCACCAATAACTGGGAACACCACTTATTTTCAGGGTTGTAAATCATCAGGAGGGTAAAAATATGCCTAGCTTGCAGTGAGTGGCCACACAAATATTTGTTAAATATTATTGAACAAGAAGAGTTAAGCACAGTCCCTGGAAAGCTAGGCACATCAACATCTATAGGTCTGTCCTCAGTCTGACTTCACCAGCCATGAGAGAGAAACAAGGGATGACTTATGGCATCTGCTCTCAATGACGGGAATACATATTGAAACAGCTTCCATATTGAACTATTAAAAATGAAAAATGGATGGTTCTTGACAAATGTGAGTTGAAGACAGATGACCTTGACATTCAGGCGGTGGGGTAGAGGGAGGAAATAAAGTACTTCTCCCTCAGTATTGGCAGTAGCCAGCCCGGAGCGCAGCCTAGCATTTCATCGAGGACACTGCAGTGGGGTGTGCATGGGTGACTTGTGCGTCCGGCAGAAAACCGTAAGGAACAGTTGCAAATGGAGGGATGGCCAGACTGCTCACAGCCAGAGGGAGCCCAGCGTGAGCTCCAGGCCGTGAACCTGACAGTGAACACTGGCGGTAGAGGGCCGGTAGGATGTAGGTGATTTGTGTCACTCGAAGACTCGAGTGTGTCGATATTCCTGGAGCCATGGTCTGTCATCCAAAGAGACCATATGCTGTTGCCCATAAAACTTCCTTGGGAGAACATTTGCTGGCCCTTTCTGGTACATGCAGGACTTGAGCGTATCTGTATTGTCTTTGGTGAATGGAGAGAAGGTCACAGTCAAAGGTCTCTTGCTCAGGACTAACACACCCCAAAATATCTTCAGATATCCAGCTCCCAAATAGGGACAATGCAGAAGTCACACACTCCCTGGGAGTTGGGAGTGGGGAAGGAAGTGCCTTTATTGGCTTGCCTGCTCCCCGCTGCCTTTCGTGTCATTGGTGTGGATTAGTGGTCCAGGCCATTGTGAAGAATGAGAGAGTTGTCCATCTGTGAGTAGTCTCCTCCTGGAGATAAGAGTTTGTAGGTCACCTACAATGATCTCTGGAAATGTAAGAGTAGACATTCACATATTTTTTTCAACCATGAAAGTGCTTGCAGTGGAATGTATAAGCAAGAAGACCAACATGCTTATTACAAAGCTGAGGAGACAGAGTCTTGTTTTTCCTTGTCATTTCCCTGTGCACCATATTGTGTAATCAGCTTTTTCAGAGGATTTTCCCTATCATCTGTGTCTGCGAGAACATTCAAAGCAAGACTTAAAATCGGTATTTCAAAACTCAAAACTTCTGACAAGCTGTAGCTTTGCCTGACAAGTATTCCCTCTCTCTCTCTCTCTCTCTCTCTCTCTCTCTCTCTCTCTCTTTCTCTCTCTCTGCCGCTCACTCTCTCTGTTCCTATTTATTTATTTTTATAGGCTTGTCATTTGCAATATCCAATGCGGTGTGTAAGGTTAAGCTTAGCTGATATTTCTAAATTATTAAACTTTAGTTCAAATGAATGGAGGAGGAAAAAATCCATCCTTCAGCTGAGGTATAAGCTATGTCCATTGTCACTAAGGTAACACTAAGGTGTTATTCAGAAATGAAGGCAACCTGACATGACCTGCCTATGGCTGTGCTTAGTACTGAATGACTTATCTTGAATGTGGGGGTGAGTGCAGAAAGAGAAAGACCAAAATTCAAATCCCAGTTCCTTCAATCACCAGCTGGGCTGCTGTGAGAAACTCGTTCAGCCTCTGAAAGTCAGATCAGCCTATGCCTTCCAGAAAAACAAGAACACTTTCCCAGCTGCGAGCCGGAGAGCAGGCTAGCTCTCCTTGCTGTGGGATCCCGAGGCTCCCGCGCCTGTGTTTCCATATCAGTTTCACATGTCGCACAGAATGGAGGCTTTGGACCTGCCTGTGCTGTTAGGCTGCAAACATTATCTCTCTTGCCTACAGCAGGTCCCTAGGCGTGTGAAAGCCTTGCGTTTTATCAAGGACAGCTGCAGTGGGGAGTTTACTGGTGACTTGTGCGTCCTGCCGATACTTAAGTTTAGAACATCCGTGGTCATTCCAACTCTTAATGGTCATTCCAACTCTTAAGAGTTGGATGTTCTGTGAATCAATTGTGTTATACAATTGCACAACCCCAAAGAATGTTCTGCTACTTTGACCATTTAAAAAATTCAAGTGTTTGTGGTCATTTTAAGTCTCTTTGGGAAAATTCTATGGCAGTCCATTTCTGACCTAGAGCTTACACCAGCAGTAAAATCAACTAAGACACTTTTTTTTTTTGGAGCTAGTGATGGATCTGTGTCTGAAACATTTGAGGAAAAGACCAGTTTTTACACAAGGCTCATGGTGGTTTGTCCTGTGTGCTGTGAACTTGGTTCATATGACTGTTTTTCCACATGTCCTTTTTTCTGTGTCTGACCCACAGACCTTGACCATGGTTTTCGATTTCCCTCAGTTGATGCTGACTTTGAGATCCTCAACTTGCTATTTGATCCTTAACTCTGTTTCCTTGTCTCTATGTTGAACCTTGTATCACAAAGATGACTGATTATCTATTAGAGGAATATGTAGATTTTTTTCTTGGCTTATATAATAAAATGTTTATAAAGACAAAATGAAGTGTTTTGTTAGAGAAAGTGCCAACTCCAAATTAGGATGAATTAGGAGAAATGAGGACTTCCAACAGGTTGAGGTTTAGTGGGCAATGTGTCTTCCAGCTAACACAGGAAAATGGGGATATATATTATAAACATTTCCTGGACAATATTTGAAAGGGAAATTGTGATGAACGTTTGTTACCATATTTTTAAGCTAGCTATTGAACTCATATTTTAAAATAAATGACTAAAAATAGAGAGAGGGGAATACAATGTGGTTTAATGAAAAGAATGTTAGATGAGCCATCTTGTCATCTCATGTTACAGGTCTTGAAGGAGACCAAGAAGGAAAACATTGTCCATTCTTAAGGCTCATAGAGTAGCTTTTAGAATTCATAAAGTTGGTCTATAACACTGTCAATCGTTTCTCTTTCTTTTTTGTTAAATGTGTTTTTGTTGATTTTTAGAGGGAGAGGAAGGGAGAGGGAAAGGGAGAGGGAGAGAGAGATTTCTCAATGACAGAGAAACATCAACACCGATCAGCTGCCTCTTGTATGATCCCTACTGGGGATCAAGCCCACAACCCGGGCATGTGACCTGACCAGGAATCAAACTGTGACCTCCTGGTTCATGGGTCGATGCTCACCCAGTGAGCCACACTAGCCAGGACCATTTTTTTTCTCACTTGTTTTCAGATACTGGGTTGTTAAAAATATTATTAGTTCAAGACTTTAAAAAAGAACAATTCTAAAAACAACAAAAATCAACCACAGGAACTCAAAGAGGGGAGAGGAGAAGGCAGTTCCTGCTTCACGGGGTCAGAGTCTCCCTGTGGGAGGATGAGAATTTCTGGACACGGACGGCGGCAGTGGTAACTGTACCTGCTGCCCCAGGACCGTGCTCTGAGCCATGATCACAATGGTCGTGTCGTGTGTGTCGTGTGTGCTTGACCGCAATGGAAGACTTGACCTCGCTCTGATGGGTGGCTGCCATAGAAAGCTGCGTACACACGTTTCTCTTCACGGGTCCATCTGGCTAGCATTTGAGGTGGTTCTTTGTACATTTAAACACCTGCATACGATGCTGTTGTCTTCTGTGGGTAACGATTTTGGAGTGGAGACGTCTGTCTTAGACGAACAGTGGGTCACTATAGGAACCAGGGTGCTCAGCTGCGGTTTCCAGGAGGAAAACAAGTCACGGCTGCTTTTCCCTTGGTCTCGCTCCATGCCTTCCCGTCCCTTCTGTCCCCCTTTTCTCCCCGCTCCTGTGCGGGGCGGGAAGAAGGCTGAGGCCCGAGGCTGGAGCTTGAAGATGCTGAGATACTCGTGAGGACAGAGCAGCAGGGATCGCAGCCTCACCCACAGCCTCAGACAGGACGTCGCGGACATGGGTTGCGAGACTTCCTTGGTCCTTGACTGGCCCATGCCTTGGTGTGCCCAGGTCTCAGTTTTTCCAACATAAAATGGGAGGAAATAGCATTTTCCCTGTTTCTTTTTACAAACGGCTCCATGTACACACACGTGTTCTGTAGGTTGTGAAGTGCTCTAAGAACTTAAAGTGGCTTTGTTTCTATTGCTTTGCCTGTTAATGGCCTGTTTCACTGCTGACCTGTGGGGTATGCCAGGCGCAGGGCATGTCAGGAGGAGCGCGCGGCCTCTGCAGGGGGGCAGGCCGGGGGGCGGGGGTGGGGGGCAGCTGCATGTGGCCTGGGGCTCGGTGCCTTCCTCTCAGCCCCTGCCCTGAGCAAGCGGGCCTCTCACCAACCCTGGGGCGCAGATGCGACTAGGTTTCCGATTTATTTCAATTATCCTTACCTAGGGTCTCAGCTCAGCTGACCAGAGAAAGCAAATGCAGGTGATTTACAGAATCAAGAAGACGAGCCATCCTTTGATGGGAAACCCCGAGAAAGAAAATGGAATGTTGCACAAGAAGTCTCTTCTAAACAGTTGCTTTTATAATGATTTAGAGGATGATGTGTAACATGCTACTGACCCACTTTTTAAAATGTATGTGAAATACAGTCTGTAATGCCGGGAACACATACGGTAGATATGCCTAGGCTGTAAAGTGTTTTTGATGAAAGGGAAGGAATACAGTGTGCCTGTGTGCATGCGTGTGTGTGTGTGCATGCATGTGTGTGTGTGTGCATGTCTGTGTATGTTTCTCTGTGTGCTTGCTCAGCGATGCAAACAGAGACAGGGATTCTTCCTCCTTCAGGTTCCAGCGAAGGTCTGCTCCCACTGAAAGAGACACTGTTTGTCTCCTCACTGCACCTTCTGTGCAGCGTGGGCCTGGGCCGTGCCCTGCCACTCAGGGGCTGAAGCACAGATGCGAGCTTCTGGCCAGCCCGCAAGGCTGGGATTTGCATTCCAAATCAGGCTGCAGACGCCCATTATAAATGGCTTAGCCCCTTGTTCCTTCTCTAGAATTTCTTCCTCCTCCTTCCCCAGGAATGACCCCTGAAACAATTCTCTTTCAAGAGATTCCCATTTAAAACCAGCAGTTCTGGTGGGCTGTGATCAGAACAATAAATGACAAAGACAGCGATAGATGCTTTTATGGGATATGGGTGTTTTTCTCCCTTTCCTTGAGGAGTCTCGTGGCACTCAGGAAAAATAATTACTTAAAACATATCTTTCAGGCTTAAAGATTTATACTTATTCTTTTGAAAGCCGTATCATTCTATATCTTTTTTAAATCTGAAAGGTGTGAGCTTACACGTCCTCTCGTAATAATAACCCTTTGCAGATTAGACCTGGCGATGGTATAGCTGTATGCTTTGGGGGCACTCTTTAATCAAATTAACTAGGTCCTGAGTGAGGGGAAGAAAGGAAGACGCCTTTTGCAAGGCATGTGGCTGGGGAAGCCACTCCTGCCGCATTGAGCGGGACCAGCTCTGGGCTTGCCCACTGTGGTGGCGAAGGGGGGTTCCGGGTGGTGGTCTGCTTCCTGTGGGAGGCCACCCCTCCGTCTGTTCGCAGCCCAGCCTGCTTCCCATTTAAAGCCCAGAATTCAATACAGCCCTCTATGCCTTTCCCCCAATTTAAATGCAAAGCGAGGCGTATGAATCATAGAGTCCCCGCTCCTGGGATCCAGACCAGATTTCCCCCCAAAACTCTCAGGCTGCTTGCGTGCCTCCCTGCCTCCAGTGCTCCACAATGGGCAGCTTTGAGAAGAAAAATTGATAATCTTCACGGAAGAGTAATTTGAATGAAATTGCACTTGACAGCCTGTCTCCAAGCAAACAGGAGGCGCGAGGAGCCGGGCTCAGCTCCGGGGGCTTGGAGCCTCTGCGGTGGGAGCCTCCCAGGAAGGAGAGCCGCCCGTCCCCCAGCATCTCATTGAGCTTCTGATTAATTCCGGGGACCAGACTCCACAGAAGAGCCGTGGCCATGGAGGAGAATATGGAAGAGGGGCAGACACAAAAAGGTACTGTGCTGGAGGGCTTTCTCCGGAGCAGGCATTGTGCTGAGCTCCATGTCTGCTTTAGGCACTTGCCAGGAGGTGACGGGGGCTGCTCCCGGGACGGGGAGGCATTTCGGACCCCTCTCCCTGGCCTCGCTTGCAGGCCCCGCTGGCTGCGCGGTTGCCATGATTGCGAGTCCCGGGGAGCTGTCAGGTGGCAGGGATGCGAGCGTTGCGCTGTGGCCCAGGACTGTTCTTTAGACCCGTCTTTGTGAACCTGTGTTGGGTGCATGTTTGCATGCTTGGCGAGCTGGGGCCAGGGATGCCTGGTGTGAGCACAACGCAATCTTTGGCGCTGGTCGTACTTAGATGAGACATCTGGTGATGTAACCCTCCTCGATACCTCTGAAAGGCCATCTCCTAGAACAAAGACCAGGAGTCTGTTTATCCCGGTTTGGTGGGGACACCTGTTTTAAAAATCTTTTTTTTTTTTTTTTGCATGTTTGCGGTTAAAATATAGATGAAGCCACGGCTCGCCCGTTTCCAGAGGGCACCGACGTTAGGTTTTCCTGCCTACAGACCTGGCTGTCGTCACCTCTGAGTGACACACGCCACGGGGTCTTCTGATGCTTTGTTACGCCTGTGTAGGTCCATCTGCCCATGTACGTTAACGGGAAACTGTCATTTTTATAGGTTGAGAATGGGCAAATATTGGCAATTTAAAGCGATGCAAGCACCCCTGAATTTGTGTGCGTTGAGTGGTGGCTCTGAAGGGACCAGCTTCACCCCAGGGGAGCAGCGCTTCCCTCTTGTCTGCGTTCGGGCTTATGTAATGTCACAGGGAACGCTGTGTGTTCTTAGAATGAAGCAGGAACACAGGCAACACATACATGAAGGCAGTATGCAAGAGTAGTCTTGAAAGGATCCAGGGATCAAATTGATTTTGAATGTGTATAAATGCATTATTTTAGAAAATGCCATATTTTACATGATAAAACAGCCAGTTTGGAAGCACAATATAGTGTTTTTATTATTCTGAGCCATTCAGCTTTGCTGGGTCTCTTACACACTTGCGCGCGTGCACACACACACACACACACACACACACACACACACACACAAAACAGAGTCCATGACAATAAGTACATAAGGATTTTACATAAGCCATAGAGGGAAGCTAATAAATAAGCCCGTGCCTACATTTTTGTCATTAGCTTGTTAATGACAATCTGTACTATAAACAAAATAACCTACAGAGATTCCATGTGATCTATCTGTTAAATGTAAAAAAAAAAAAAAAACCTCAACTACCTCTATCATATGAACAGATAGCTTAAGTGTTCGTCAGTGATTTGAAATGGTGAGTTTTCATGGTACATTCCATCCTTAAGAGGCATCTCCATGCCTGTTTTACTTTAAGAATAAAATACTCCAATATCTTTTTATTGCACATAATAAGATTGTTTTTTGGCTAGTCAACTTCTTTAAGGAAAGATAAGCTGATAATTTTAAATAGAGAGATGCTATTCATTACACTCAATAAAACCTTGAGATAAATCATGGATTGTGGTAACAGGTTGAATGTGTCTGAGCAAGCCTTGGTGGATGCCGGAATGAAGAAAAATGATGTAATTAGTTGTTATTTTTTTCCCAGGGAGCATTGACAGTCTTTCCCCTGTGTGGGTGGAGACAGCGGTGATGTGATGGGGAAGGGACTATCGCAGTGGGTTCTTCTTAGCATTAAGATGTGCGCACTTACATCAGGAACAGCAGTGGAAAACAATTTTTAAAAAATTATAAGAAAAAAATTTGTATCATGGTCTATACGTATATAGAGATGTAAAGTTAAAACATCTCTGATTAAGCTTTTTTTCACATTTGAGAAGAAGATGATTTAATTCTCTCCACACCTGGTCGTCTGTTCCTCTCAACTCTGCCTGCGACACCTTTTCTCTGTAACTTTGTTGTTGGGAAGTTGACTTTGAATATTAATGCTTCCTCTACATCCTGATGGGATCTAAGTTGGAGGAGCCACCTGACAAGCAGGTGGACTCTCAGAGCTTGGCCAGGAGTCTGGGTGGACAGGTTGAATGGCCCATCTGCTTTCAAGGGGGGCAGTGTTTTGCGTCAGCTCCTCTCCTGTTTTTCTGAAACTGCACAGGCTTTTCTTAAATAATAGTTCAAATACCACACAAGGTTCTTCCATCTGAAAGATGCTTCCCCCCCCCGCTTTGCAATTAAAGCCTACTCTTCCCCGTTACAAATGAGAAGGACTCAAATCCATGTCAGTGCTTACCCAGGTCACCTTTCAAATCCAACCAGAATGTAAAATGGAAGCTGACAGTCTCATACACACACTTAAAATAACATAGTTGATGCTTAAGAGCTCTAAAAGGTCTTTCATAAGGAATATCATTCTCTTCATAATGAGATCTCCCTACCCCACTTAATCTGTAAAAGGCAATTGATGGCAGTCCTAACAATTACCCTAATTTAACTATATGTGCTCAGCCTGGGAGAGGAGGATTTACAAGTACGGTGACTTCACAGCCACTGCTCATGAGCCCCTGCCTCCGTGTGACGCTGCACCGGGGTCATTGCTCTGTCTCTCCATTCATTTCTGCCCCCCTCGCCAAAGGTACAGATCTATCTCGTCACGCTGAGCGGGAGTCTAGTCTTTAAGAAGCATTTGTTCTTGGTAAAACATGTCTTCTAAATGAAAGCCAATTACTTTATCTTGTGTTCAACCAAAGCAACTGTGTTCTGGTTTGGAGGGAAAGAGAAGAAAAGAAAAGCAGCTGTTTTGAGCATGGCCCTTATGTATGGCCACCATAAACCTAGCATCGTGGGCATCAGAAATTGAGACATGTGGTCACCAAATCAGGACAACAAGGGCCCCACTTAGAAGGGTTGGCAAGGTCCATGAAGAGGTCTTTAAAAAGATGTAAAAAGGTGTACACTTATGACTCGGAGACATGTGATTATGTCTGGAACATGAAAATGATTTAAGGGTGTCTGATCATTAGTGAATTAGTGAATGCATGTTCTGGCCGCCCGGGAAGTGTGTGACACCATAGATAACCTCAATGACAGCGTTTCCAAATTAAGAGGAGGTCACAGAGGTAGGAATCAATGATCAATGATCAGAATTGATCAAATTATATAGACGTAAAGGAGAAGAAAATATGCACAGGAAGAGCTCTCAAGCTGGAATCTTCATAAATTGACTAAACTGTCCCAAAGAGCCAGAAACCTCATTGACCTCATTATTGAACGTGAACATCCTATGAAGCAAGCTTCAGAATTCCATCTTATGTACAGAAATTTTCTGATCAGCCCAAAAGATAATGCCCAGTGTTACTCATCGTGTTTTTCTAGCGTGATTAACCAGGCATATGAATTTATGTCTTCAGCTTCTCAGGATGAGCAGTCAGCCACTGACCTCTTCTCCAGCACATTCTCCAGGGAAGCAAGGCTTGGTGACCCTTCAGGGCTGGGTCACTGGAGGAAGGAGAAGATCAAACTTGGTGTGAACTGGGCCAGCTTTTCCATCTCAACACCCAGCACAGGGCCACCTGTTCGTGGTCATTATTCATCCTTAGACCAATACCACTAACACATGTCATGTCAGCATACGCTTACCTTTGAAAACCAGCAGGAGTATCTAGATGGAAGGACATTTGGTCTTAATGTCTATCTCATATTGACAATACTGTACAATTAAATTTGAATGTCTGCTCATAAGTATTTGCTTTACATTTTACATTCTACATTTATATGCACACATCACTATAAAGGAGTCTATTCACAAAAACATACGTATCATATTTATGGGCTGATTGAAAGTCTTTTTGGAAATTTTTTTGACCAGGGTTATTTTTGCCTTGAAAGAGGACTTGGGTGCCTCACCCTTCCTTAGCCAGACACCATCCCTTGAAGAGACCCCACTGTAATAAATGAGAAGGGAGGTGCTTTGTCTCTATGACACCAGATGCAATTGGTCAGCCTAGATTGCTCAGTGATTCCAGTGCCAGACAATGGCCTAAGGACTTGACATAAATTAACTCATTGACTTTTCACAATGACCGTAAGTGGTTCTAATATTGAGGAAGCTAAAAAATCAAATAGATTAATTAACTTGACCAAAATCCCATAGTAACAAGTATTAGAGCCAGGGCTCCAAGCAGTCAGACTAGACAAGGGCCTGACTTTTAACAATACACTGAGCTTCACCGGACATCGGATATCGGTAATGGCTTGCCTGCCACACCCCCTTCTCAGTGACTCTGCCTCATCCACACAGGTCTACTGCAAGAGTCAGCTGCACTCTGTAACTTATGGCTGCATTATTTATCACCAACGCTGGCTTTTTTTGGCCAGCTGTGCACAGCCTTACCAACAGCAGCCAATCCTTAGTGCGCCTATAACCTATGACCTGTAAATCTTGGCTCAAAAGGAAAAAAAAAAAAAAAAAGAGCTGGGTCCATGGGACCCCTTTCTTGAGAATTGGGGAAAGATGATTCTTGGTAGCCCTGACAGCCTCCTCACTCGGCCATATATTCTCATAGTGACCATGCTGCCCATCCCCAGGTAATCTGAGTGAATCTTTGTTCTTTGCAATCAAAAGACCCCAATAAAAGACCTCTTCATGTCCAGATTCTGTTAGCAGTCTTAGGTAAAGAGGCTTAATGTTAAGAACTTTCCCCCCAAGTTTAACCTGCAAAGGGGCAGCTGAACCAAATGTATACTTACTGTGAACTTAAATCTCAACTTGACACTACCTTTTAACACATTCTAGGTGATTCCTAGACTAGAATAATTAGTTTACCCTAAAGCCACTACCTACCAGTAAGTAAGTATTGGTAGTAAAATATTTTGAGCACCATTGCAAAGAAATTAAAGAACCAGAATGACTCAAAGTGTCTGCTTTATTAACAGAATTAGAAACTTTAATAGCATGCTATTGAAATCAATAGGCCAGTGGCTAGGAAAATAATAACAACATCAAAACGATTTGAATAACCATAGAAATGGAAGAATTAGCCTCCTTTTGCTTCTTGGATATTGGCTATTTACAGACCTGTGAAAAGGAGGACTTGTCTTGTTTGTCTAGCGCCATGTGGACAAATTTCACTTCAACCATATTGTCACCCGCCACCTGACAATATTGGATGACAAAGCTGGATGAGACAGAGATTCAGTCTGTGTGCAGCATTTGGGAGAAACCAGTCCCACCATTTGCAGCTGTGTTTCTACTTGCATGCTGTGCTGGGGGCTAAGGAATGAGCTCATGCTGTCACAGGGTGGTTCTGACACCTGTCACTGAGGAAGATTAGGTGCGTTTTTCATAAAATTTAACAGAGATTCCAAGAACTTCTGCATTGCTCTGGTTATTATGACTTCTGTGGTTTAGATAATAATGATTTAGAATTTTGTCATCTTATATTTTCACTGGATCCGTTGCTAATTACGTTTTTTATAACTTTGGCGCTATTTGTCTCAGCAATCCAAAATGCTTCATACACGTTTTATCATCTTGTTAGGATAAAGCGTGTGTGTGTGTGTGTGTTTAACAATATCATTAAAATGAGTGTATTCATCTTTTAGAATGAAAGTGCTTGATATAGTTGCTTCATGAACTCTTTGAATTGAGACTTAAACACTTAGGGGCTGTAGACTGAGATAGTCACACAGAACATACATACAGTGATGACTACAAGATGGTTCTTAGAAGCTAATCATTCTTAGAAGTTAATCCCAGAGGTAACAGCACATGTGGGATTTATGAAGTGCAGGAAGTAGGTCCAGTGTCCATTTTGGCCTCCATTTCCCTCTACACATACCCCCCCCGCCCCCCGTGCAGAAGGTTTGACAATTTTCTTTTCCATATCCAGGGCAGACTGCCTGGCTGCGCTTCAAATCCCTTTGGACAGCGTCCACACGAACAGGTGGCACAGCTGTGGATTAGCTGACAGTGTAAAAATAAGTCTTGTTTTCCCCTGAGTTCTCTCTCCACATCGTGACCATTGTCTCAGAGAGTCTTAATCTGAGGGCAACTTCCTCCTTTGTCTGTGGAAATAAAAGGAAAGAACAACAGAAGATTATGATTTGTTTTCTCTTAAGTTGTGAGTGGGAAATTTGATGTGGGTCACAAATGAAATTCAGTGGAGTTCACGGGGGGAATTACGTTACAACGTGAGAAGAACTGAGGTCAGAGGAGAAAGGAAGGGTGGCTGTTGGCTTCTAAATGAGGAACGTGAAGATATATCAGCAACGTTGGAACATTGCTGCTGTGAATAACTAGATAGCTGCTCAAAGAAAGAGCGACATTTTGACACATAGTTTAAATGGCTGAATGTTTTGGGGCTTAACTTACGTTATATGAGAAATAGTAATCTTTTCATTTACCTACCTCTACAAAAGAGTGATTGGATGGAATCTATTCCTGAGAATTATGCTAGGAATACCAAACATATTGTTCACATTGCCTCCCATCATGGAACATGCGTGCTTTATTATTATTATTATTATTCTCAAGTACGAATGAAGCAACTGAAAATTTCGGCTAGTTATTATTTTCCACTAATAATAGAAATTTCAATGTTTTGGCAAACAACTTATCTGTTATTATAATGTAATTTATTTCCCCCATTAGAAGGATTCTTTGAATGAATGAATGAGCTATTCTTTCTTAATAAAATAAAATCTGGAAGAAATACTTTATAATCATTTTTATTTTTATTGTTACTTGATGAGAAAAAAAAAGTTCTAGTAAATAATTCAAATAAGAAATAGTACTTGGTCAGATTCCTTTCCCCAAACAGCCATTTCTTCTCAATTTTTTGTTGTTGTCAATCCTCATCTGAGGATATTTTTTCCATTGATTTTTAGAGAGTAGAAGGCATAGAGAGAGAGAGAGAGAGAGAGAGAGGGAGGGAGAGCGAAACATCAATGTGAGAGGGACACACATAGATTGGTTGCCTCCCAGAGGAGCCCTGACTGGGGCCTGGTATCAAACCTGCAACCCAGGTACGTGCCCTTGACTGAGGATTGAACCGGAGACCTTTTGAATCCGAGACCTTTTGCTCTTCTGGCCAATGCTCTAACCATTGAGACAAACTGGCCAGGGCTCTTAAAATTTTGAGAAACCTCCCCATATCACCTTTCTTGTATGAGTGGATATTGATTTTCATTTTTAATAGTCTATACTACATCACAATTGCACATCTGAACCATAGCTAACTCCCTGTACTAACATGATTTTGTTTTCATGGAAAATAGTAAATTCAGGTTGAGGCAAAAGTGGGTTTACAGTTTTTTTGTATGGAAAATAATATAATAAATAATAAGAATACAAGAAAACTGTTTTGTGTACTCAAAACTGTAAACCTATGTTTGCCAAACCCTGTATAATAGCCAATATTTAAAAATCCAGGCACTTTCCTAAGCATTTCATCTTGAGTATCTAGTGTCATATATGTTAATATTAATAAATATTGATTATGCTTTCCTTAAAAATTTTAAATGTTCTTTAACTTTATGGGCACACTATTTAGTCAGGGGCTATTTAGTAACTCAAATCTATGGGCAACTCCAAGAAAACCTCACACAGTTATCCAGACAACACAGAACATTTTAACTTAATGAAACGACTTATTATAACTTAATGAACTTTATTTCAGTTCTGAGAACAAAATGTGTCTAGTTAGAAAATAACTTTTTCCCATAATATAGCATTTAAATTCAAATTTTGGAATTCTAAACTTAAATTTTCTTTCAGTGGTAGTAAAGACTTACATTTATTTTTAATAAAACACCTCTACGAATTTTGCAATTTAGAATCAATTTTTAAAACATAGGGTTGAGCATTGTTTGAGCACTGAACTTTTAGCTATGACTTTGAATATGGTTTAGGGAAGTTCTGAATGTCTGAAATAGTGCCCTTACGTTACCAAACCTAGATTGACTTAATGGTTTGTTATAACTCAGATATTTTTATGACTAGAGGCCCAGTGCATGAAAATTCATGCACTGGAGGGGGGTCCCTCAGCCCAGCCTGCCCCTCTCACAGTCCAGGAGCCCTCAGGGGTGGGAGGCAACCCAGCGACCAGGGGAAGGTGATGCCCCATCATACCTCTGCTGCTGCCACTACTGGCAGTGCAAGCCTCAGACGGCCCTGGTTACCTGAGCCTTAGGTGGCCCTGGGCAGCTGGGCAGCCAACATCTGAGGCTTGCCTACACCTTGGGCTGGCCCTGGGCGGCTGGGGGTTGAGGGGACTGGGGGACTCTGTGGCTGGGCCCACTTGGGGGCGGGCCCAGACTTGCTGTGCGCCTGCTGCCCTGACGGGGCTGAGGGGACTGGGCGCTGTCATCTTGTGGCTGTGGGTGCTGCCATCTTTGAGGGCATGGCAGTCAATTAGTATATTCCCTCCTTATTGGCTGTGGGCACTGCCATCTTTGCAACAGCATGAGGGTCAATTAGCATATTCCCTCTTTATTAGATAGGATGGTTTGTCATCAAATGTTTAACATTTCTCATCCCTTTACAGTAAAAGATGATGTTGAATGTTGCTCATAGAATAATTGAACTTACAGCATTTAAGTCTCGTTACTCAAACATCCACAATAAAAATTTATGATTACATGATAAGGTCTAGAATTCAAAAACCATACACTCCAATTCCTTCCATGAACCTTAGGGAAGTGGAGCAGCTGGACGTTTGCAGTCAGCTGCCATCCCAAGTGGCCAGTGACCTGGCAGGTTCCCAGATCAGGTGGCTTCTGCTGCAGCCCTGGCTCCTTCCACACCTCACTCACTTCCTGTGAAACTCAGCCTGCCTCGTTCACTCCTGGTCTTCTCAAAACCCATTTTTTAAAATAATTTTTTAAAATATGTTTTTATTGACTTCAGACAGAGGAAGAGAGAGGGAGAGAGAGAAAAACATCAATGATGAGAAAGAATCATTGTTTGGCTGCCTCCTGCATGACATCCACTGGAGATTGAGCCAGCAACCCAGGCATGTGCCCTGACTGGAAATTGAACCATGACCTCCTGGTTCATAAGTCAACTCAGCCACTGAGCCACACCACTGGGCTCCAAACCCACTTTTTAAAATCCATTTTCTCTGCCATTATCTTTGGATTTAATGTTAATATTAGTTGAAATAGTGAGCTGGTGAAAGTACTGTCATAGTGTCTGCACCATAGTAGGAGTTTAGAAAATTCGAATTCCTCCTCCTTTTCTCTCCTCATAACCCATTGTAACCATTTACAAAATAACTAAGCAACTTCCCTCAAGGCAGAACATCAGAATTAAAATTAAATAATGCTAAAGGGTTAATCACTCTTTTGAATTCTTATAACAGTTATTTTTTAAATGTCTGTTTAGCATTTAATATATGGCAGGTTTCGTTGATTAGTTTTAATGTGTATGTTATGCCCCATCTCCCTTTTCAAAGGGTACAGATTTTACCTTTCGTTCTTGAACCCAGCCTGCCAGGTGTTCTGAATACAGTTATATGTGATGATGATGATGATGACGATGACAATAGAGATGGAGACGATGATGATGGAGACTAGGGGAAGAGGGAAAGAAGGAGAGGAAGAGCAAGAAGAAAAGGAGGAGTCTACCATACAGGCTACAGGATGGATGGAAAACCCTTTTCCCTGTGAAGATAGATCTCACAGTGCAGCTAAACCTAGCTTGGAAAAATGCTGCTATTACTCTATTTTATGTCATTATATTTGAACTCAAAATAATTTTTAAAAAATGTTTTGACCTGAAATACATTCAGTAGCTTGATAGCAACCTTCATGAAAATAGATTTTTGTTTTTATTATTAAAGTGCCCACATATTTTCACATTACAATTCTAGCAATTAAATGAAATACAGTGAACTGTTAAGTTCAGCAGATGAAAATTATAGCTTCCAATATTTTATAAGATGCTGATTAAAAAAAAGTGTAGCATAGTGGCTTATAAAATTGCTGACATTGGGCTCACTGTGTTCCTTAGTAAGTATTGTTCAAAGAAAACAAAACTGCAGAAGAAATAACAGTTTGAAATTATTGAAGACAGTTTAATAAGATAAGGCCTATTGGAGGCTCTATCTAGTCAGTCAGTTTTCAAGACCATAAATTCAAAGAATAGCATGTCATTGAGTAACAGATTTCCTTTGCCTTCTTTTATGCCTTCAGGTTCCCTGTTTTTATCAGAATATGGCCTCTAACAACTGCCTGATACTGTGGTTGTGTGCAAAGCACAGTTTGAAGCGGGGCAGCTAGCATGAGGCAATGGTGTGTGCAGTGTTCCCCCCAGGACCCCTGCCGTTTGCTGGGCTCAGTTTTCCGTTTGCTCATCATTCGTGTGTGCTTCAGGAGAAACACGGGTACCCCTACTTGGTGGAATTGAGAGTGAGTTCTTCCTGAACATCTAAAGCAATGCTGTGCTTTCCATGCCAATGATGTGGCCACGCCCAAAAGCGGACCCCTGAGAAAAGATCATTTCACTTACGTGTTTGTGTGTGGGTTTGTGGTTTGTGCAGCACTAGATAAAATGTAATCCTCATAGAGGTGGCACACACTGCTGGCAGTGATCTCTGCATCACACGGGCATGAGAGGGCCTGCTAATAAATACATGACATATACGGGCCTTCCATTGTGATGTTTGGTAACAAGTGTGGCTGCCACTTTTTTAAATATATTTTTATTGATGTCAGAGAGGAAGGGAGAGGGAAAGATGGAAACATCAATGATGAGAGAGAACCTTTGATTGGCTGCCTCCTGCACACCCCCTACTGGAGATAGAGCCCACAACCCAGGCATGTGCCCTTGACCGGATCAAACCTAGGACCCTTCAGTCTGTAGGCTGATGCTCTATCCACTGAGCCAAACCAGCTAGGGCTGCCATTTTTATATGAACATTAAAAATAGTTTACCCGCTGAAACCGGTTTGGCTCAGTGGATAGAGCATCGGTCTGCGGACTGAAGGGTCCCAGGTTCGATTCCGGTCAAGGGCATGTACATTGGTTGCGGGCACATCCCCAGTAGGGGGTGTACAGGAGGCAGCTGGTTGATGTTTCTCTCTCATTGATGTTTCTGGCTCTCTATCCCTCTCCCTTCCTCTCTGTAAAAAATCAAATATATTTTTTTTAAAAAATAGTTTACCCATTGTTTCTGAGAAATTGGAAGGGAATTTTGCATCACATTCACAGTTGTATTATCATTCTAATCTCTGTCATCAACTCTAGTACTCTGTTTTTTTTCTTTCATATCCAGCAATGATGCAAAAGCAACATGATTATAAACTAACTAGAGACCCAGTGCACAGATTCATGCACTGGTGGGGTCCCTCGGCCTGGCCTGTGGGGATCGGGCCAAAACTGGCTCTCTGACATCCCCCAAGGGGTCCTGGATAGCGAGAGGGCAGTTCTCGGGTGATGCACCCCAGAATCAGGCTCCCTCCTCTCTGGTTCTGGGTGCATCACCTGAGAACCGCAGCTGCCAAGTCACCGCAGCTCTGCAACTCCTGCATTGAGCGTCTGCCCCCTGGTGGTCAGTGAGCATCATAGCTATCAGTTGGATGGTCGCTTAGGCTTTTATATATATAGACTAGAGGACTGGTGCACGAAATTCATGCACTGAGGGGGGTGTCCCTCAGCCCAGCCTGCATTCTCTCTCAATCTGGGACTCTTCAGGTGATGTCCAGCTGTAGGATTGGGCCTAAACCAGCAGTCGGATATCCCTCTCATAATCTGGGATTGCTGGCTCTCAACTGCTCGCCTGTCTGCCTGCGTGATTGCCCCTAACTGCTCCACTGCCAGCCCGATTGCCCCCAACTGCCCTCTCCTGCTGGCCCGATCGCCCCCCAACTGCCCTCCCCTGCTGGCCCAGTCTCTCCCAACTGCCCTCCCCTGCTGGCCTGGTCACCCCCAACTGTCCTCCCTGCCAGCCCGGTCACCCCTAACTGCCTCCCCTGCTGGCCTGGTTGCCCCTAACTGCCCTCACCTGCCGGCCTGGTTGCCCCTAACTGCCTCCCCTGCAGGCTATCTTGTGGTGACCATCTTGTGACCACATGGGGGTGGCCATCTTATGCAAGGGCATGATGGTCAATTTGCATATCACCTCTTTATTATATAGGATGGTGCTGAGGCCTCCCCCGACAGCTGGATTCCCCATGTCTCTGTCCCATGGAGCATTGCACACTTTTTTAAATATTAAAAATACAGACTCTATTTTTTCACCTAATATGCTCTATTACAAAATATCAGATCCACTGGCCACTCCATTCCAGCTGTATCAGATTCTGACACATCTCCTATTGATTGACAGATGTTCATTTCACTTCAGCCTTTAGGTATTAAAATAAAATTTTTTAAATGTCTAAGTGCCTGGCCAGTGGCTCAGTGATTGAGCATCAACCTATGAACCAGGAGGTCACTGTTCAATTCTGGTCAGGGCACATACCGGATTGTGGGCTGGATCCCCAGTGTGAGGCGTGCAGGATACTGCCCATCAATGATTCTCTCTCATCATTGATATTTCTCTCTCTCTCCCCCTTTCTCTTCCTCTTTTAAATCAATAAAAAATATATTTTAAAAATATCTATGTAGTGATTTGTAACTCCTTTGATTAAATTATGGATATATTAGGTTGCATTGCTAATATTAGATCCTTGTGATCTACAAAAATGGCACTTTAATATATCTATGCTATCAGTATGCTGCACTTAAGAAAATGTTTAATGTGTGCATTATTTCTCTGTAGAAATAGATAATATATGACATAAGATTTGCATATTTTATTTACATGGATTATAGTAAGTTACAACCATTCTTTCTCCAAAATCTTTGTAAACTCATATTTTTTGTAAGCTCATTAATTTATTGTTGTGTTATTTTTCCCTTTTAACAAAAATTGGCCCAATGTTTGGAGACTTTGTTGTTCGGTGCATTTATATATAATGTCAAAGCTGATCTTATTTTTTTGAGGTCGGATGAGTTTGGTGTGTTGGAGCTTGTTGAAGATGGCACTGAATTCGAGTCTATGGTTTGCTTTGCTGGTCTCAGTAACCAGCATGACCTTTCACCTGGGGAGGGGAATACCTGCTTTTAATCCCTTGGATGAGTTATCACTCCACCATCACCTCCATACACGTTGCAGGACTCCGTGGAATCTCATCTCCCCCAAGCTGACAGTGCCACCCTGTCACAAGTGGGGGTTTTATATCACCTAGGACAGTGGTCGGCAAACTCATTAGTCAACAGAGCCAAATATCAACAGGACAATGATTGAAATTTCTTTTGAGAGCCAAGTTTTTTAAACTTAAACTTCTTCTAATGCCACTTCTTCAACATAGACTCGCCCAGGCCGTGGTATTTTGTGGAAGAGCCACACTCAAGGGGCCAAAGAGCCGCATGTGGCTCGCGAGCCACAGTTTGCCGACCACGGATCTAGGATAAGTCTACAAGGCTTTGTGTGGTGTGGAGCAACACCGAATGTCGTGCCATTTCCATAGTGAATGGAACCCAGAGAGTCACGTGAACTGTTATGTCTCTGGTTAGCCTGAAGTTTCACTGCGCGGGAAACAGCGGCCTTCGCCGAGAGGGTCTGGTGATCTCTGTTTAGATGTGAGATGAAGCAGCATTTCAGGTTTGGGAGTGGGTGGTCCTGCAGGACAGCACAGGGGGCAGCGGAGCCCCCTTTATTTTAGGTAGACATGCTGCCTTACCTGTGACTTTTTCAGGGTGGGTGTGAGGGAAAAAGGGGGGGTAGATGGGAAAGAATTGGGTGTACTGATCTTGCTGTAGGGTGGACGCTCTTGCTACTGTCCAAAAGTGACAGTAGTTCAGAGTCAGATATGGAAGAAATGTGTGTATATTTCCAGCCAGAGCAGGACTGATGTTGTTTGAGAAGAGGGCTGATACCTGTGAGCGTGTAGAGAGGAGCTGGCTGGAGCTCCCGGGAGACCTGCGGGCTCTCAGCGATGGGCCTGGAGGACCTGGCTGCAGGGCCTGGGTGGGAAAGAATCATGTGGCTTCCCATTTTCCAAATTGAAAAAGAAAAAAAAGGAGATGTTACTCTGCACCAGACCACAAACTCTTTGAACTCTCTGCTCCTAACTAGCCCCGGGCAAGGATTTCCAATTTGCTTCAGTTTCTTTTATGTGAGGTGCAGCTGAGGATTTGCCAGGAGACAAATGGAATGCCTCTTTTGGAGCAGTGTAAAAGAAACGCATTTTACATTTCCCTGGGTAAATTGCTTTCCCGGGGAAATCCACTGTTTTCTAAGGAGGAAATGTAGGTCACAAAGGAGAAAGAATCATCACATTTTCAACAGTGAGCTACATTTGCTGGATAAAGAATTGCCTCAGGTTGAAGAGATTAATCGGAATGATACATTGGAGAAGGAGAAACCAAAC
This sequence comes from Ia io, assembly GCA_025583905.1. Taxonomy (NCBI): domain Eukaryota; kingdom Metazoa; phylum Chordata; class Mammalia; order Chiroptera; family Vespertilionidae; genus Ia; species Ia io. The sequence goes on along the minus strand of JAJQQW010000003.1, from coordinate 102,803,951 downwards.
TTAGTGATCTGTGACTGCCAGTATATTTCCCAAATATTATGGAAAGTAAATGGAGTATAAGAGCAATCAAAAATTATATAGGATAGCTTCTTCTTTTTGGTTACTTTCTTTCTTGAATTATCTTTTAGTCTGACTTTTAAAATTTTTAAGCATAGTACTTTTAAGAGTAGGTACCAAATTTCCCATGAAAAATTACAGAATAAAAAAAAAGACTGGCACAACCTGTATTCTGATTTTAAGGTTTCCTAGTAGTTATTTTAGTTTATTGGAAATTCTAATCCAATTCTAATCCAGAAGAAATAAAAGCTGTATGGTACTGCCAGTGAACACAGGGAATGAAAGTGCACACATGAGCTTTGACATTCTCAATGGGAATTTAAGAGACTAAAGCATTTTTGTAGTAAGATTAAATTATTCATGCAATGTCAATGTTATACCTCAACCAAAACAAATACTATCACTTGTTTGTAGCATTACTACCTGCCTCAATAAATTATTTTGTTTCTATGCTAATTTTATTAGTGACTTCTTAGGCTGTGTGAAGGCTCTTCAGGTTACATAATTAATAACTCAATATGACGACAGGCTATGGTATTGGGGTATTAATTTGATGGGAAAACATGCTTCTCATGAACATGTTAATGTGTGCAAATGTTTGGGAGGTCAGTTGGGACAATATGTCAATTGTTAGAAAGATAGTAAAAACTACAAAGTATTTGTAAAATAATGTATTCTTGTTGCGGGAGGGAGGGAGAGAAGGAGAGAGAGAGAGAGAGAGAGAGAGAGAGGGAGAGAGGGAGAGAGAGATGAATGTTCCTGTTTTGTAGTAAGTGATTCCATGCGTTTTAGACCAATGCTCCCATTTCACCATCATCATTCTAGGAGCAGCCTCTATTAGCTAAGAGATAAACAGCGCTCTTCTTCCTTCCACAGATTAAGATGATTGCAACCAGTTCCCAAGTTCAACTGTAAACATGTAAAGTTGGTCTTTTATACATTAGTCTTCCTTTACATAGAAGAACATCTATAAGAGCACATCCAAGAGCTTGACAAATTCATGCGGAATAACCAAGTGAGCTCGATGCTGTGGCTGCCACTAACTAGCTGGCTGGGGACATACGGCCATCACTTAGCCTCCATGACCCTCATTCTCCTATTTGCAGTGTTAAGGGAATGCATTGGAGTTCCATTTCTGTGCTTCTATTAATCTTTGACTACATGTCCTTTAAAGCTGATATTTGCATTAGTTATGTGAGGACATTATTACGTTCTTGCCATCTTACTGGAACTAGAATATCTTTTCTATTCGTACATTTTATGTTTTTATAAAATCTACTTAATTTTTTATCAGATAAGCTCATCTGTCACTTGATGTTATTTACACAGTAAACTCATCTGAGCATCGATATTCTATTAGCTAGTAGGTAGAGCCAACACATGGATTAATGATATTAAAATGGAATCTCTAGTCAAAACTCATAGAAGAAAATAAGATCCCTTATATTTTACTCATTTATTCTCCCCCCACATACACACACACTTACATAACTGAAACAAAGGATCATAAATACAGTAAAGAAACGGCCCAGTGAAGGTAAAACGTTTCATATGTTATAAATGCGAAGGATTAGTCCAAACATTTTCCCCAGCCCAGTGCTGGTGTCTGTGCTGGCTGCTGGCCCTTTCTTGCTCTACAACAACAAACAATCTATCTTTTCTGTAATTAATAGCTAACTTCATCATGTTGCAAATCCTCCAATCCATAGCATTTGTTGTTCTTGCCTTTGAGCTAAAGACTTCCTTAAGCAACAACTAATAGGATTATACAGCTTAACCCAGGCCTTTGTAAATTTTCATTTTTATAACACAGAATTGAGATAATTTTGATATTCACTGATTTCCAATTTGGAGAATATGGTATCTTTATACCATGTGTAAGTAAATATCCCAGTGGCATTTGCTTTTGTAGTAAAAGAGAAGCTAAATATATTGACTTCAGGCATTTTTGATTAAAAACTCATAAAGACAATAACCAAGGCGGAGCGTTAAGAGGATCATACTTGTGAAACATGCAGCATTTGGATTATTTTGAATATTGATGACAATCTTGTTGCAGACGTCCCTATAGTTCAGCCTCAGAAATTACGTGTGATTAGTGTGTGAGTTCCTTTATTTTGCTGGTGAATTTGTTGACAGATTGTAATTGGGTCACGGTATTGAAATGCCCCATGGAAGCTCAGGATTCTCTGTGTTGGTTGGCATGACAACCATAGTGGTCGATTAAACATGCTCAGAAACGGAGAAACTGTGCTTCTCAGAAGATGTTAATGAGGTGGGGAATAGAAAACTGTCTAGAGACTGGCCAAATGGACAGACATCTCGAAGAGTTGCCTTGAATTTGCTATTTCAAATTCTTTTATTTACAGATTACTACGATAAACATAGTATGTGCAAAAAGCTAGATGTTTAAAGATTTACTTAGATGAATACCAAATACATTTTGATATTGTGTGGATTTTAATAAGAAGAGGTTGAAATAGCCTTAAAATATTAAGTATTCTTTCAGAGAAAATGCTAATACTACTTAGAACAAGTCTAATTGCTATAAATGCCGGTTTCCACTTAGCTCTTTCCCCTTTAAACCATTCTGTGAGCAGCATGGCAGATGACATATGCAGATGGCATAGATTGGCACCTTGGCACATGAGCCCTGCTTTTGGCGGCCAGTGTCTCCGTAGCCAACTTTAGAGACCAGGGAGATGACGAAGGAGCAGGTCTTTAGCAGCAGAGGCAGAGCGATGGAGGAGGACAGGCAGTGCGGCTCACTAACCTGTCTCCTTCTGCATCTCAGCCCCATTCCTTTGGTTGGTACATAACTGGGAGCCTAAGACAAAATCTCAGGTAGAAAGTGAGAGCAAGCTTTTATAATCATGATTTTGTCATTCATTTTTTTTTTTTTTGTTTTCATTTCTAATCCTTTCAAACATTTGGGATAGGAAGAGAAGGAACTGACTATCTAGCAAGTTTTTTTTGTTTGTTTTTTTTTTAGCTGCTTTTCTCTGGCTAATAAAATAACAAAGACAAGATCAAACAGAGTTACTGTGATTGCAGTTTAGTGTAGGTGCCAAGACAGTCGATCCCTGCATGAGATCAATGAAGGCGGCATATTTTGATTTGATTTTTTATTACTATGCCTGTGTGAAAATTCACACATGGATGTTTTGATTAGTCAGTGAACAGAATATGCAGAGCAATTATAAAAATTATTTTCAATAGACCAAGGTAATTCCAATAATCTATTGTTGTTGAGATAAATTTTTAATCAACATTCATAATGACATTTTTTAGAAGAAGAGATATTACAGATCATCTTCATTCTACAAAAGGAAATTAACTGGATAGGATTACGGAGCTAATAATCGGTAGAACTAGGCCTAAAGCCCTGCTGGCCTCATTCAAAGGCAGGCTCCTTACAGCACCACCATGCCTTCTAATCCCACCTCCATCAACACTGTGGTCAAACAGAACTTGCTATTTCCATGAGGTGCCCATTTAGTGCAAAGGGAACTGACACTGTTAGTACAATGAGCTATATTTTGATTTTCCTCATTTTCTTTCTTTGTCATAGTTTCTTGCCTGGAGCAATGGGCCCTAATTTATTACTTTTCGTGTTCGTTTTTGTTTAGTTTTAACTTTGAGGTATCCATGTTAATAGTTTCATTATATTTAAATGTCTGATTTTTTTCACCAAGAATTTAAGGTTAAACATTTACCCATCATTGGTATTTAAAAATCAATCTCTGAAAAACAAAATCAACTTTTGAAATTACCCTGTAACATTTTAGATACGCACTTTGTAAATTTTTTTTATTTTCTGCTATGCAGTGATCAACAATGATAAAACCTAGTTTCAGTTTGTTTTAGAAGTGTGTTGGGTTTTTATTAAATTTTCTAGTTTTGAGGACAATGGTTTTGTTTTATCATTGTGATGCTTTGGATAAAGCTTTTCAAGTATTACACTAAAAAATGTGGCATTTTTAAGAATTAGTTATCTGTATGTTTCTATCTTAAAATTCTGTTAATGAACATGAACTGAATATATCTTACCAATTTTAATATATTTCTTTGAGAAAAAAAATTGCTTGTTTTCCTTGACTTCGGGATTGAAAATGCATGGGTCCCTTGTCTTGCTGTGTGTGTGTGTGTGTGTGTGTGTAATATCAGTTGAAAATCTTTGTTTTCATTCTCCTTTGTTTCCTCTTTGCAGTCTGTCCTGAGACCTTTATCATCTTCCTTTTTTTGAAAAGTCTCTTCTCTATTCTTTCTTCCCTAGTCAGATGCATCCCGCTCCCCCTCTTGCAGTTGCTTTGACTAGATTAACACCCATTAATGAATATCCACAAAGGAACAAAAAGAATGGGCGGAGGGGGGAGGAGACAGAGAGGACTGCACCAGGGGAGCGACAGCTAAACTGAAACAGAAGAGCTTGGATAGGAAAACTGGGGGAAAGGCTGGCACAATGGACAGAGTGCTATTTTGCAAGTTAAAACTCCATAACATGTATTTATTTATTCATTTTTATGTCATTAGTAATTATTTTATTTATTATCTGATTTTTTTCAGACTCCATTGTATACTTAATGGAATCTGACAAGTAACAGAAAAGCATAAAAGAAAAACAGCCATTTCCTGTATATTTATATAAAGATAACCACTATTAATCTTTTTGATGCATTCCCATTTTTCCCTACTTTTCTTTCAATTACAGTTGGCATTCAATATTTTTTATATTAGTTTCAGGTGTACATCATAGTGGTTAGGCATTTATACAATTTATAAAGTGATTCCCTCCACCTGACACCATACACAGTTATTATAATATTTTTAGCTATATTCCTTATGCTGTATTTTACATCCTCGTGACTATTGTGTGACATAACATACATTTATGACATTTTTTAATTCCTTATTGGATTGATTGATTCATTCATCATTTAACAAATATATAACACCACCTGCTTTGTGCCAGCTCTAATGAAGTTGCTTGGGATAGAACAGATGAAAATGCACACAGATACCAAGTCCTCACCTGGAGCTCAGAAGTAAGGGCAAGAAGAAAAGATTTCTCACAGTAAAGTATGTCTCACGTAGATGAAATTTGTTTGACTGTGAAGAGTGAGGTCCCATAAGCAATTTGATGCAGAGGTTCAGGGTTTGGGAGAAAAGTCTGCATTGGAATCTCTGATTGTAAGTTATCAACACGTGTGTGATTATTGGTGGTAATGCTAATTGACCTAAAGATGTATGCAGACTTAAAAGGGACCCCAAACAGAGATTTAAAGAAAGCGTTGTAGAAAGAAGCTGAGAACAACAGAGAGAATGTTAAGTTGCCAGAAAGACTGTATAGTGTCCTTGAAGGAGGAGAGGTCATAAGGAAGAAGTGGCCAACAATATCACAATCTCCAGAAAGACCAGTGAGATAGGGTCAAGGAGAACTTTGGGGAAAGCAGTTAAACCTTCGAGTAGATCTTTCTGCTCTATTTCCCCGCAGCCCATACCATATTAAATAAATTATTAAAGCTTTAAGATACAGTATTTTAATACCAAATATGTTACATCTATGAATAGGATGTTTTTTGGTGTATTGTTGGTCTTCAACATGGTAAGGATTAGAATATGCATTTATTATTTTTTATTGAATTTATTGAAGTGACATTGATTAATAAAATTATATAGGTTTCAGGTGTATAACTCTAGAATATGCATTTATTTCAAGGGCAAAGAATCAGAATAGTGGGAGAACTAGAATACAAAAGGAAAAAATCCCACAAATTATAGGCTGATAAGAAATGAGGAAGCCAGTGGTGGGACATGCTGACATCCACAGAGCAGTTGAAAGGTCAGTGCACACCTGTAGAGATGACCGCAGATTTTTTCTGTCCCTATTTAAATAATAAAGTGACTTGCTTCTTGAACATGAAGGTCTGTTTAAGCCTCATTTTTCTGTGTGTTTCGTCTTATGTATTTTGTGGGAGAAAGCAGGGTGGTGGTGGATTAATCTGGAGGTTTTGTGCAGGATGGGCTGGAGGATAAGACACTAAAGGTTGGTGGTGATATAGGCTAGACCAAGATAAAGGCTATATTTTGGAAGGATTCAATTGATTTAAAGGAACAGGGTGAGGAAAAGTTGATAGTACACATTATCTCTAGGCCAAAAGAAATACCTAGCACTTTTATCTGTTAAGTAGTTATCTTTCCTTTTTGGTCTTCTATTTTTCTTTTTTTAAAAAAAATTATTTTCAGAGAGGAAGGGGGAGGAGAGAGAGATAGAAACATCAATGATGAGAGAAAATCATTGATTGGCTGTCTCTTGCATTCCCCCTACTGGGGATCGAGCCCACAACCCAGGGCATATGTCCTGACCGGGAATCAAACCATGACTTCTTGGTTCATAGTTCAATGCACAACCACTGACACACTGGCTGGGCCAAATAATTATCTTAATAATAGCAGTCCAACACCGTCTGGCAGATGTCACTGTGTTTGCTGTTAAAAAATGAAAAATATCCAGTATGCTCTAGGTACCTTGGGTTGCAGGTGGGAAAACCATTGGCCAATGCTACTTTTCCTCATATCTTGTTCTTCTTGTATCAGAGCATATATTTCACTCTATCATGATAGCTTGTGAAATTTCCTGTCTTTTTCGACTGAGTCTGCAGAGTATACTAGTACAAGGAGAAGAACATGTCTGTCTTGTTCGTCACTGTGTCCCCTGCGCCCAGGACAGGGACTGGCTTGTGACAGGTGTTCAATATCTAGTGGTGGAATTCATCCAAATTTTGAATGGGTTAATCCCATTAGTCTTTATAAACAATGCTAAGTTATATACAATGCTAATTTAGCTGCTTGCATTTTTCAAACTCTGAATTAATTTCTGGCATATTTTTTTAGTGGAGACATCTTAATGGTCTATGTAGACTTCGTTGACAATATATAAATATAATTAATGCAAGTGCTAAAAAAAAGAAATGCATTTTAGTTCTGAATAAGAGAAGATAAATTACGTGAATAATCAGTTTGGGTACACTTTTAAGGGAATTGGATAGACATGAGAATAATAACTATGGCAATAGTTAGAATTCGTGTAGTGCACTTAACTCATTTTATTCTCCAAACAGCTGTAGGAAGTATGATGCAGAACAAAATACCCCCAGAGTTAGTGGATTAAGACAACATTTATTGTTTTCTCTTACAGTTATGTGGGTTGTATGATTCTTTCTTCTGCTCCATGTGATATTGGCTGTAAGACAGGGACATCTGTAGTCATGTAGGGTCTGTACTGGTCTGGAGTGTCCAGGGGGCTTAGTTGATGCTGGTTGTTGGCTGTGAGCTCAGTTGAGATTCTGAGCCAGTACACGTATGTGTGGCCTCTACATGGGACTGGGGACATCTCAGCATGGCGGCCAGATTCTGAGAGGGAGCACCTCAGGAACAAGTGCATGTAGAGACCCAGGCAACAGTGGCAAGGATCTCTATGATGCAGCCTGGGGATTCTGAGGACTTCTCCTCACCAGGTGAATGATGAGCCTATCACTATAAAGGGAAAGGTGAGATTGATTTTAGGCGGGACCATGCACTGGAGAGATTTCAGATGACCATGTCATACAGCACGTGGAAAGACCGAAGGATTTAGAAATGCCAAAGGGAATCTCAGGTGAAAGGTCAAGATTATGAATGAAGAAATTTGAATTATCTGCAGAGAGACAATGATTAAAAGTTTAGGATGGAGGGTATCTGAAACAAAAAGAAGGAGTGAGGTAGAGACAGAGTTTAGTCCATGCTCATCTTTAGAAGTTAAAGGAGGATAAAGCGATAGCAAAGGTATCAGATAACTATATTCAAGATTCGTTCGTGCTGAGGTAGAGGTTCAGAAAGGAAGATGTTTTAGGAAGGTTGACGTTAAGACTGAACCCCTGCCCCCCATCTCTTCCCTCCATTTTTTCAGGGCATCGAAACAGACTGCTTGGGTTTCTTGTTGCCACTTGGGTCTTTGGTAGAAAAAAAATCTATGTGCTTATACAGACAAAGGCAAAATTCAACTGAGTAAAATGTTAAAAGGCAAAATTCTACTGAGTAAAATGTAAAGACCTGTTGGCTTTATTCAAAGATTCATGAATCAGGTGGTGTGTCATCTAGCAGACAGAACAGAGTTCGGGCGAGTTGTACAAAAAGAAAGACTTTTCTAAGCTGAAGGGGGCAGGCAAAGGAAGTATCTAGCAAAGGGGATTGTTTTAGGCAAGGCCATGTTCCCATGGCTGATGGAAGGGGTCTGTTGGATAGATTACCTCTCTAGTGCTAACCAGGTAAATCCTCATTAACTGGTTAAAGGGTACATTCCCGGGAGACTGGACCTGCACTTACTAGTAGGTTAGGTGTTAAGTCTTGGTTTCCTGATGTGGGGCTTTGCACAAGTGACTCCATATTGGATCTGTTGTCTCTCTCTCTCTTTTTTTTAACAGTTTATAGTTTATGCTAATGTAATATACTGTTAGAAAATTAATTCTATTTAATATTTGCAATGTTCTGATATTTTCTAATTAAAAATTGTCTTTGTTATTAATGATAAAGTATGAAGTTAACCTTGTAATTTATGAGACAGATATAACACACTCATGGAGTCACAGGAGAAAATACATATTATAATTTTTTGTACTAATTTAATGTTCCCTTTCCCATAATTGCATCTTACATAGAGAAATAACTTCATGTGTAAGGTAAATCAATAAAATAATAGATTCTTTACATAATTTATTAAGTGTCTATATGACAGGGACTAAGATATGTAATTTTATTTATTATATATTCAGTATTAGGCAATATTGAACCCATTCACATTCTCAAAGAATCTGAAAGACTGAGTGCTATTATTCATACAAAAACAACTAAATGAAACAAAACCTATGATCTTCATAACCTCTAGCGAATATGGTAGGCCAGTTATCGAATCTAGTCTCACTGAACTAAGCTAATAATTGCCAGAACTGGAATTAAAACCCATACCTGTTTCTCTCCAAAGACACTGTTTCCATAACAACAGCTTGCCTCTCCACCTTGCATTTACGTCTCCTTCCTCCTACTTTCTGTCCCCCCGCCATGTATCTGTAGCTATTTGCAAAGTCTAAAATTAAATGTTGCTACTAAATATGTCTATATATATAAAAGGCTATGCAACTGGCCAACCGGCCAACCGGCCAGTAGGTATGATGCGCACTGACCACCAGGGGGCCGACATTTAATGAAGGAACTGCCGAGCTGCGGTGACTTGGCAGCAGTGGTTCTCGGGTGATGCACCCCAGAACCAGAGAGGACAGAGCCTAATTCCTCGCAGGGCCACACAATTCTATGTTTGGCTGTGGGTTATGTTGTTGCTGGGGCACTGTCGGCCAGAATCTGGTTTACTGCACACTTGTGTTTGCATTCCACACCCTGGACGTCAGCAACTTTGCAGAATGCCCTCTCACACTCCAGGACCTCTCAGGGGATGTCAGAGAGCTGGTTTTGGCCCGATCCCCACAGGCCAGGACAAAGGACCTGCTGGAGGGACCCCGCTCACTCCGCAGATGCCCTTCGAGCCCCGGTGCCTCTGCAGGTGCGGCCGACTGGGGAGGGACCCCAGTAGGTTGGCTCCAGGGCATGTCCAGCCCGACTCGCCCAGTCCCGTCCCGCCGGCCACCTTATAATTAATTTCCTTTCAATGTGCACGAATCCGTGCACCGGGCCTTTGTTCCTTTACTCTCTATGGAGGGCTTGCTGTTGGAATTTGAGCTGGGTGAATAGGCCTTGGCAATGTGGTTTGCAGACCTTTATCTCATTTCAGCACCCAGACTCTTATTTTCCCTTTGTTCCCAGGACCCCCACCTGTTTCGCATACCTGTTCCTTTGTTTGGATTAAAATACATCAGAGGTTTAAGAAATCATGGTGGGGGGTGGACATATAACATGTAAATGTGAACTTCAATGGAAACCTTCAGCAGGGAAAAGAAAACTTTGTTAGGAAATTAAATATACAAGGAAACTGAACATTATTTCGGTTGGGATTCTTGTTCCGCCTCTTCCTGAAATTCCTTTCCCAGGGCAGCTTCTTGGTCCTTGCAAACAGCCTTCCTGCTTCCCAGATCCGTGCTTGGACATGTCAGGGCCTGAGCAAGTTAAACGATGCTCAGGGATCCTCAACACCTGACTCTCTTGGCAGCAGCTCAAGCGTTGACATCATGGACCTGCACAGTTTGCTCTTTCAGAGCCTGCCTTTCTCTCACTCCAGCCAGATTGCCTCCCTCACACCAGGTCGGCCGGGTCTTTGTTTGGAAGCCAAGAGGCAAGATGCATTTGCTCTGACTGTCAGTGACATGAAAGGGGCACAGTAACCTCATTCTCCATGGAATTTACATGCAAATGGACTTAACACAGGGGGTATGTCAGTTCCAAACAGGACACTTTAGGATAGACACTTAGCATAATGCTTACTATAATAATGAATTGGAAATGTTATCTAAGAAAGGTTTATTAAGGTTCATGCCATAGATCTCTTTTTGAAAAACCTCTCATCAGTGTTATCTCATCTATTTTTTGTTTAAAAAAAAATCTGTTTCACCTTCTTGCAATTTCCATGGTTATTATCACACCACAAATTAATAGAGATATCGGGTATATTGTGCCCTTGGCTTTTTATAATCTTATTTCTTTGAACTTAGTGTCAATTGATTAGTGTCTTTTGACATTTTTACTTTTTTCTCAAGCTTTGCTCTGTAGTGTCCTCGCCCAGTGTCTGTCTGTACAGAATGAAATATAACCTCTCTTTTTGTGCTTTCATCCCAAGGGCTGACTTACAGATTTACAACGTAGGTATTCACAGCAGGCTGATCCAAGGTGGTTAAAAAACAAACAAAAAGCAGTGGCTCTGTTTTTATAAACTGTTAATTCACTTTTCTGACAATAGTAGATCATGGTTTGGGGTGTACTTCACACATGACTTGCTTTACAATAATTTTTTATATCATCAGAAGTTTTCCTGATTTTCCCCATTTAATCATTTGGAAATTCAGTACATAGTCCCATATAGGTCCTACAGGAATATGTAAGAAAGGTGTTTGGGAAGGCAGCTACCATTGTTTTCCTCTGCTGTGACCCTTCTTCCACTGATCTTTAAATACAAAATGTTTGATAATGGGTGGGAGACAATTAAAAATTGCTCACAGGCAATGGAAATGGAAAAGTCTAGAGATTTTAGTAAAATCCTGAAAATATATGCTGGACATCAGAGTCCTCACTTTTTCTATTTGGAGCATAACTTTGGAGAAGTATTTGAAAGTGTTCCTCGTTTTATATTGATTGTCAAGTAAAAATGTTAAAAAGAGAGAAAACACCCCCTTTTCCCATTTGTGTCCTTCAGTGGCTGCGACTATCGGGGGTCCTCCTGATGGAGTTGCGATGCCTCACCTTTTTAGAGTTTTGTGAAGTTCTTGTTGTTTAACACAACTGCAGGCATTTTGGTGATGTGCAGAGTTCCAGACCAACTGTGAATACTTGTGAGGTTTCCCCAAACATCAACGCCGATGTGGGTGTGAGCCTCCACACCATGATGGATTCAACCTTCTCACGCCCAAGACAGAAAATAAAAATGTTAGCTCTGCATGAATCTGCTCGCCTTATATTTTGGTTTTAGTTTCTACCCACAAGAAATATGGTTTCGCCACAATTTCGGTAAACTGGAAAACAGAAACTGTTTTATGGAACTCTTCATTGAAACAATGAATAAATGAACAAAATTCAATCCATTATCAACTGTTTGAGAATATGTTTTTTATATGTCAGTTTCATAAATTCAAAGGTAGGCAATAGCTATGTTTTATACATCCCGTGTTTAGTGATTTGTCAGTTGTTTCCTCTTAAAAATGCCCCTTTGATAAACAGTCCTGTTTACTTTTTTATTGATTGATAGTCGTTTAATGATCCAGTGTTGACAGTGACAGGTATGCCTTGCTCTGTTGTTCAGATGTTACAAAAATCTTGTCATTATTTATGATAGTCTTCATTGTATGAAACATCTGTCCACTCATGACAGTTGTTCTATCTAAAAAGTTTAGTGCCTGATGGTTCTCAGATTCTCTTTGGAACTTCTGTTGGATTCTTTGTCAAAACATCAAAGTTTGGCTGTGTGTCTTCTTTGTGTCTTTTTTTGTTTTGTTAATTAGATTGGCTTTATTTTTTTACTATGTTAATGTCCCCATTTTTTGAACATAGATTTGAAATACTTCAGTATCAGTATTATAGAGTGGATGGGGAGGGGTATCCAATGACCTACTATTTAGATTTTATATGAAAAAATGAATATGTTTATTAATAATACAGTTAAGTAATTACCAGGGTGAGGTATATTAGATGCTGTGGGAATAGTCCAGTGGTTAATTACTGACTGTTTGGGAACTTTGGGAGCAGTAGAAGAGAGAAACAGGATAAATGCAGATGCAGATTTCCTCCCCACTGGCCTCATGGGCACTAAGCAGATTTCCTCCCCACTGGCCTCATGGGCACTTCCACTGAGCAGATATCTCAATGGCAACAGTGACACTACCAGAAGTCTGGCCCACAAACCTGGGTAGTCCTTCATGGACATTAGACAACTGGGATTTTCGATTTTGCTGATGAACTTCAAGCTGTGTTGAGCAACAAACTTGATAGAACTGGGTTTCATTAATTTCATATGTGGATTGAAGAAATAATTAAGGGATTTCATTTACTCCATTCCAGTTGATTTATGGTGAAGGGTTTATTTTTAAAGATCTTTATGAAATGGCATATCATTTTGTTTTTGATATTTCACACATTGAAAATGCTCCTTTCTGTTTTTAATGAGAAAGGCTTTGTTCTCTACATGAAGCTCAGGCCGGCCTTTGTCTGGAGATGACTATTGCTTTAGCGCTGGCTATTGCTGTGTTTCTATGGAAACGGCAGGACTCTGAGGTATAGAGGTTTTGTCCAACAATGCACAGTGATAGCCAATCAGTTTCTTTCCATAGTTAGCTCATCAACATGTAACTGTTGTTCTCCAAGGAATCCATGTACAATGCCATTAATTTCCCCCAAGTGCCCTAGTGTGCACCACGCATTTTGTATCTAATTAGTATTATTTACTATTAGTGTTATTTTAAAAGATGATGTGATAAATACAGAACCAATATTTACCTGGAGAATTGTCTATTTTTCTATCAGATAAAAACATTTCCTTAAATTTGAATGTTGGGATTTTCTTTTTCAATTTCCAACCAGTCTATGCCAAATGCGCTCTCCTATTTTCTCTATTTACTGTAAAGATACTATATAATAAGAGCCTAATATGCAAATTGACAGAACGGTGGAACGACCAGTCGCTATGACACGTACTGACCACCAGGGGGTAGATGCCCAATGCAGGAGCTGCCCCCTGGTGGTCAGTGCGCTCCCACAGTGGGAGCACCGCTCAGCTGACCAGGATGAATGGCTGCTCCAGCAGCAGGAGCAGCTGCTCAGAGGGCAGGTCCACAGCCATTAGGCTGACTGGGATAAGGCATGCTCCCACAATGGCCGATCCCTGCAGGCCACACCCCCCACCAGTGCACGAATCCCGTGCACCAGGCGTCTAGTGAAATAATAAGTCTGGTAATAACTTCATGTGCTGGCTTTTTGTTCCAGTCAAGGCTCTAAGTGTATGGGAATAGAGATTTGTTCCCCTGAATCCTGAAAGGTGTGTGCCGATCTTATCCCTTGACATGGCATTACGGTGGTAGTGATAATCAGCCTGAACATAGGAAATGGATCTGAAGACCCAGCAACTGTTTTTTAATATGTCAGGCAGCTGGTCAACCTTTGGTCATCTGAGCTGATGGAGAATGTCCAGAGAGATGTGTGGCATTTCCAGCGACAGATCATTGGAGGAGAACATTTACATAATTATAAAGGTATTTTAATATGCTGATTTATTCCAGTGTCCTGGTCAAGACCTAGGATAAATTATTGACCAGGGTTCAGGGTAATGCAAGATGCCTCGATCTGTAAGCACATTACTCTATATTAATTGGACGTCCCTGCTTCCATTTGACTTCTGAATACTAGATACTTATGTCTTCTCCTGTGGTGACTATCTTTCCTTCTTTGTCAGTATATAACAGGTAGGAAAATAAAGTATGGAGAGCTCTGGGTGACTATAATGGAGAAAAGGAAAATAGATTCCAACCCCAAACGGATGTGCAAAGCGAGACTAGAATCTGTTCCATGTGATTTCTCCTCCTTTTATCTTTGCTTTTGTTTTTGTTTTACTCTTGGTCCCCAGAGGAAGTATGGGGAAGCCAGTTAGGAGCCTGCAGCTTGAAACCCAGCACAATAACAGGAAGGCAGCCGGCCAGTCTAAACAGGGTGGCTAGGGTTGGGACAGGCTCACGCTGGTTCCCTGCAATCTGCCTGGGACTTTTCTGGTGGCACGGGCTCTGGCAGGTCTCCTGGACACTGATGGATAGACTGCTGCAAGCAGCTGGTAAACATGCTATCTCATATTGCTCTTCATCCTTTCTATCCCCTAGGCCCGTGGTCGGCAAACCGCGGCTCGCGAGCCACATGCGGCTCTTTGGCCCCTTGTGTGTGGCTCTTCCACAAAATACCACGGCCTGGGCGAGTCTATTCTGAAGAAGTGGCGTTAGAAGAAGTTTAAGTTTAAAAAATTTGGCTCTCAAAAGAAATTTCAATCGTTGTGCTGTTGATATTTGGCTCTGTTGACTAATGAGTTTGCCGACCACTGCCCTAGGCTTTTCGCCTTTCCTGGTGCTTCTATTCCAACCAAAGCCTCTTTCAAAATGGCTCTTGCTCAGTACCCATCCTTCTCTTCCCATTAAAAACTGGCATTTCCTGAGGATAAGTCCAGGAGCAGTGTCCCACTGAATTACCTGGTAATAGGCTGTGGTTGACATGTGTGCTGACCCCCTAGGAAGGGGATCGTGTCCACAGACCCAAGCAGCTGTGCGGGAAACGTTCATGAGGAAGATATTCTTTTCCCTCCTCTGTGGTTGACCTGAGATCAACGCATGTGTACTGAACAGAGAATAAGAGAAGACAAAACTCCTGGTAAAGCACCGGAGAGCAGGGCAGACACAAGAATCCGGAATCAGTCTGGTGGCCTCTTATATCAACAAACATTAATTCAGATTAATGATAATAACAAAATTAACTTAAAATTTTAAAGCAAGGAATGTTAGTTTATTCAGAACAGTAGGGACATGGATGTTGTCTGCCTTGTTTACTATGTACATATGATTTCTCTCTCCATAACCAGTGCTTAATAGCAGTCCTGAACATTTTGAATCAAGGAATAAGCAAATGATTTATCTGTACAGATGCACTGTAATCCCAGGCATTGAATTTCTTTTTATTTGAGTTTGTTTTTTTATTTCTTTTTTCATACTTTCATTCTGTTTTGTCTAGTAAATATTAGCTGTTTATGAAAAATCATAAAACTAAAAATGAAAATATTGAAGGCACTTAAAGACCAGAAGCAATAAGAGTGACAAAATCCAATTTGAGTTTTTGAATTTATAAAAGGTTCCATGTACAGGTTGGGAAAGAACAGAAGTTGGGAGGCTATTAGCCAAAATCAAGGTGTTAAAAGTTAGGACAGAAAAAAAAATGGATCTTAAAACACACACACACACACACACACACACACACACACACACACACAAGAGTAAACAAAAATTTTATATTTGGGAGTGCTAACTTCTAGATATATACCTAAAAAAAAACTAGATATTTTCGGTAAGTATTTTTACTATTTATTTTATTTTATTTTTTTACTTTTGTTGCCTATTATTTCGTTCTTCAGAAAGTAAGGGAAGCAGTTCTCAGTATTTGGTGAATAAGGGACGTTCCATGGGTGAAGTCACAGGAAAAATCAGGTTATAATGGATGAGAACTTTTGGGGAAGCGATGTATAGAGATTAAAAGCAATCCCTGAGTGTGTATGGACATCATGGCTGAGGCACTAGTGGAAAAAGAGGTATTAAAGATGCAACAGGGCGGAAGTGTGGAGTGAGGTCATGGCTGAGGTGGGAAGGATCAGAACTCAGCAAGGGTGTCAAAATCAGTCTTCAGAGACAGGACCCGCATAGGAAAACTCTGAAGGGGAAGATTGTCTCCTGAAGAAAGCTCATTTACAGTCATCCAGTATGAGTAGGGCATAGAGTGCAAAGAAGGAAGTGTGAGCGATGAGGCTGGACGTGGATGGTTCGGGTCTGCTGGTGTCTACTCATCAGATACAGGCTCAACACCCATGGAGTCAGGCTTGGAATATGGATGTGGACTTTCAAAACACTCTAGGTTCCTACACTGGGAGTCAAGAGAAGAAGACTTGTCTTCAGGAGTTTAAAGGCTACAGCATTTAGTTCATGGACATTACTGTTATATCAAACCCTATCACCAAAGAAACAACAAAGAACGCTGCAGGACTCCAAATGCAGCATGGGCTATGGCTGAAGCCATTGCCCAGCCATGTTATTTGATTTGATGGGGCACGATAGAAATATAGTTGATTTCATGAACATTCTTCTATCTAAAAAATCAAACGTGAGCCGAAACCGGTTTGGCTCAGTGGATAGAGCATCGGCCTGTAGACTGAAAGGTCCCAGGTTCGATTCCGGTCAAGGGCATGTACCTTGGTTGCGGTCACATCCCCAGTAGGGGGTGTACAGGAGGCAGCTGGTCAATGTTTCTCTCTCATCGATGTTTCTAGCTCTCTATCCCTCTCCCTTCCTCTTTGTAAAAAATCAATAAAATATATGTATTTTTAAAAATCAAACGTGAAAAAGATTTCTTCTGAGAAGGTAGGTCTGCGCTGTGCTTGTTTTCTGACCTGTGGGCAGGGGGTTGTGGAAGGCCTCCGAGGCAGAACAGCGCAGGGCCAGGCAGGGATTTGAGTTTGGCAGACGCTCGCTGGACGTAGTGCGATTCCAGGTTCCTTGGCCAGGATGCAAGCAGTGTCACGTGTAGCGATGTCACCTTCCTGTCCCCCACAGGAGCATCACCGCGCTACAGCATATGTAGCTCTCTTCTGCCAAGAAGGGGGAAGATTGGGAATCTTGCCTTTCCAAGAGCTGTTTCCATCCATAGCTCTTCATCTTTGTCAATTCTCTACCTTCTCTTAAAAGAATGCTGTGTCTTCAGGAGACCCGCAATGTGCCTGATGCATTAAGTGGTCCTGGTAGATTCCACTTCAGGAAACTGTGCTAGACTCACTTAATATACAAAGAATGAAAAGAGAGAAGGGAAGTCCTTACCACCTACAGTATTTCTTTTTGTGCCCTGAGAGGCGCAGGTGGGAAGCCAACTAGTGTGGCTCATTAACTGCTCAGAAAGGTTATGATTTTGGGGGCGAACACAGAGGTAAAGGGAGAGTGGGCACATGGTGTTCTAACACATGGTTGACTAGAACTCGTCAACAGTAGGTAAATGAGGGGAATTTAAATCTACTAAATTGATACGTTAAAGACAACCAAGTACAACTGAATTAGAAAAAGAGAAAAATGAAGCTAGTGACCAAAACTCAACTGATTAGTGTAAGCTGAAATTGCTTTAATTGAAATCACTCGTGTAATTTGGATTGACATTCTTTCCGATTTATTTTCCCCAGCCAGGGGCTTGTTTTATGAAGCACCGTTTTCCTAACAAAATATGACCTGCTGCTCCTCAGAATCTGTTAACCTTGGCAAACTTTTTTCCCCTCATCTGTAAAATTCCAGGGGTAAAGCCAATGAAAACACTATCCCCAATTTCTAATGATTTTTGAAAGCATCTTCATTAAATGAACTATTATAGAGACCACAGGATAATATGTTCTTATCTGATATATGATTGTTTTAATTAAAAGAGGAATATTTGCTTGTAAAAAAAAAAATCCCATGAATTTACAGGCTGCTGTGGGAATGGGAAATTAAACAGATTTACAGTCAAATAAATATCCTATATAATAAAGAGGTAATATGCAAATTGACCATCACGCCCTCACAAGATGGCTGCCTATGACCAGGCCAGGGGGGGCGGGGTTAGTGAGGGACGACCAAAGGACTGAACAAGCAGGATGTGTGGGGCGACCAGGCCGGCAGGGGGGTTAGTGAGGGACGACCAAATGACTGAACAAGCAGGCTGTGTGGGTCGACCAGGCCATCAGGGGGGTGCAGGCTGGGCTGTGTGGGTGCACCAGGACTCTAGTATAATAAATAATACACTAGATTAACTGCTAAGATAAACTTAAGTACTGGACACCCTGATTTTGATTGGGGGTGTTGGGAGAGAGTTTGGAGAACATAACATGGCTAGAGGTTTGAAAAATGATTCCGCAGTTGCTTAGGTGAACAGCATTTGGGAAGATTCTAGGACAGTGTGGTGCAGGGAGGATGCTAAAAAACGTTTTTGTTGGGGAATAAGTCTGATAACACTAACTATAGAACTTCACAGAGTATTGATTATAATCCATTAAAATCAAGAGTAGCTGAGGACTTGTAAAAATGAAAACTTTTCACTGGGAAAGAAAAATTAAAGGTTTTCTTTGGGTACACAGAAGACTTTTTTTAGAGAAAAAAATATGCCTGTTTTCTGATAATAGCAGATCGATTTCCTTAAAAATCAACATTACTACTTCAAGTTTTATCATTGAGACACGTAGAATGTTTTGTTTCACACTGTTGCATGAAGAGTTTATAATTTAATGGTGTTGGGTTATTCTACATCATTGCATTTTATTCCCTAGATAAACTACACTTAATGAAGCCACATTGCAAAAGTTAAGAATTTGACACATCATTAAATAGAAAGTGAAAATAATTTTCCTTGGCCATTAAGTAAGTTATGCTCTATTTAAAACCTCAGAATGTTAGTAATGTTAATAAAAATAATATGATTATTAAAAATTGCACAACTTAAAACAGCATCTTTTTTTAACAGACTTATTGAGATATAAATCACATATCAGAACATTCACCCATTTAAAGTTTACAACTCAGTGTTTTCAGTATCTATGTAGGCAGAGAAATAATCATATAATAGTCAGATCTGAAACCATCACCATGATCTAATTTTAGAACCATTTTCTCTTTTTTTAAAAAAAATATGTTTATTGACTTTTAGAGAGAGAGGAAGGAAGAGGGAGAGAAAGAAAAACATCAATTGGATGCCTCCTGCACACTCCCCACCAGGTATGGAGGCCATAAACCGGGTATGTGCCCTGACTGGGAATCGAACTGGTGACCTTTCAGTGCATGGGATGATGCTCAACCAACTGAGCCACACTGGCCAGGGAAGTACCTTTCCTTTACCTCAGAAAAAGGCATTTCTCATTAGTAGCTGCCTCCTCCCTATCCCCTCCCACTCTCCATCCTGGGCAATCACTAATCAATCTATTGCTGTCCTGTAGACAGCACCCCAATTTTAAAGGGGTAGTCTGCTTTGTTTTCTAATCCTGGTGTTCTGGTATTTGAATTAGGTCCCTCCAGGTTTCAGGGAAACAAAAAGGAATGATATTTATGTCTGGCCTGTTGCAGGGATGTTGAGATGTTCTCTTTTCATTTTCCCACCTGTAATTGCTTCCCCACAATTCTTTGTTTTTTAATCTGGCAGCTTTTTATAATAGACATGAATATCATTTTATCTGCCCAAAAATGTGTACTTAGATTCGAACATTTAAGTCCTATATTCCATTATAGTCTAACTAATATCCTATATTGATTTCAAAGTTTAAATATTTTCCATAATAAATATAGCAATCCTATATAATAAAGAGGTAATATGCAAATTAATCCACACGCCATCACAATGGCTGTGCCTGCAGCAGAGGCGGGGTTCCCATAATGAGCGATCAGCAGGGACCTGAGGCTGCATGGTGCTAGGCCAAGGTGGGGGATCTGAGGCTGTGCCCCCCCACCCAGCAGGCCTTGACTGGGGAACTCAGGCTGCTCCCCCTGGCGCTGGGCCAGGGGACCTAAGGCCACGCAGCCCACCTGGCGAGGCTTGATGGGGGACCTCAAGGTGTGCCCCATCCCAGCACCAAGCCGGGGGACCTCAGACCACGACCCCGCCCAGCGGGACTTGACAGGGGTGGGGCCAGCCAGGTCTGGATCTTGCCCAATGGGGGTGAGGACGGCTAGGTCTGGGTCTCGCGTGATTTCAAGGCACATGCGGGTGCGGGGGGGGACTTGACTCTGGGTCCCGCGGTGTGCCCCAGACTCTGACAGGAGGAAGGTTTTCATATACATTTTACTAATTTTCTTTCATCTATGACACTTCTATTATAGAGAAAGGGCAAATAGCAATATTGAAATATTTCCTCTAATTAATTCCCTTTTAATGTGCACAAATTTCAAGCACTGGGCCACTAGTAATCAATAAAAAGAATAGCAAATTGGTACTAAACAGTGAATTTACTCCTAGGGCTTCAATACTTGGGATGTAGTAAATGTTTTTGAGTGAGTGAAGGAAAGATAAATGGATGAATAAATGAAAATGTGGCAAACTGGTGGTATATGGATAATATAACATACATTGTTAATAGAAAATGTAGATGGTCGTTTCTTTTATAGCTCATAATATTAAGCAGCATCTCTGCACTCAGCAAACAATAGTAAAATACACACATGATGTCAGGTAAGCATCACGAGGGAATCTAAGCGCAGCCACTTACACTCCAGGAGCCCATGGTCTCTCTCGGAATTCAAGGCTTGGTATTGAACAGGTAAGAAATTGTTGATGTTATTTATCATTACTACAAATGTTAAATTAATTTAGATTTCATACATTTTATCTTCATTTTCTGCAGAGAGGGAGATGCATATTATTCAGATGACTTCTATTCCTTTAAAAATTTTATCAGTATGTTATTAATGATTAGATTATAAATTTCCCAGATATTTATTCCAAAATTTGAAATCTGTCACCTGCTACTTACTGATGGCAAGATAGATGTAAACAGTGAATAAAAGTGCATAGCTTTTGTGGGTCAATGTTTACCTGAAATATTGGTGTAAGGGTCTTGTAAGAAATACAATGTTTAATTATAGGAACACTAGAGGCCCATTGTAGGAAGATTCCTGCAAGAATAGGGCTTCCTCGGGCCTATTCCTGCAAGAATAAGGCTTGCTGCGGCTGGAGCGAAGCAAAGAAGGGAGCGAAGCCCGCCTGTCTCTGCTGCCTCGCTCCCTCCCTTCTCCGCCACTTTGCTCCCTTCTGCAGTGCTTGGCTTCCTTCTACACTGTCTTTAGTCTTCGCTCCATGCCTGTGTATGCAAATTAGCCACCATCTTTGTTGGGTTGATTTGCATACTCACTCCTGATTGGCTGGTGGGTGTAGCCGAGGGGTGGTCAATTTACATGTTTCTCTTTTATTAGTGTAGATAACCATCCTTTCATTTATTTGGCACATGTCTACTGAGGTCATATTGTGCAGCAGCATAGTGTTAGGACTTCGCTGTTGATGTTGAAAGTGTGCCTCCACTTCTCCACACAAAATTCTGTCAGTAATTTCAGGTCAATAGAAGTACTCTCCTCAAAAGTTCTTATTGGTGTTAAGATTCTTGATAAACTGGGCTAAGTGGGTAATGACAGTGAAACAGGTAGACAGAGCCTGGTAACTGTAGGGACAGGAGATATAAATGGAAATTTCTCATGTTTAAAACTCATGGTTTTGTGCCTCTAAATTGGGTGGTTTGGAGCCCTGTCAGCTTTTATGAGGAAATGTAACAGTAATTTATTTTTTATTATGTTGAGTTTAAGGTGCCTGTGGATATATTGGAGCAGGAAATAGACAGTTCTGATTCTTAGGAGACAGCCTACACTACTACAGCAAGAAATTTGAGAGCTATAAACAGATAATTTACAAAATTGTGAAAACAGATGACATCATGGAGAAAAGGGGCAATATGGGAAGATGATAGAACCAGCAACATTTCCATTGTGGGACAGGAAAGGGAGCCAGAAGAGGGGTAAGAAGTTGAGAGAATGGAGGAGACCTGGGAAGGAACGGGGTTGATGAAGAAAAGTAAGGAGAGATTTTCAAGAAAGCAAAGGGAGGGATGTCAGATGCTGTGGAAAACATCAAATCAGAGAACTGAGAAGCTTTCCGTAGACTTGGACTGTGGTGACTCTGCGTGGCCTCAGTAGAGCCCTATAAATAGAATGAGCAGGTGACCTCAAATTGTAGGGTCAAACTTGAGGATTTGAGGAGGGAAGGTAGTAGAAGCAATGGGTGATATTTCAGGAATATTTACTAGTATTAAGCTGAACACTTAGAAGTAGAATACACATACAGTCACAGTCTCCATGCACTTACCTACTCCCACTTTCCTACTTCTGTGTTTTCAGTGGCATTTAGGGGCCTGCTCCTACAATGCCCCTCATCATTTCCTTGGTGCCACTGAAAACGCTGCCCTTTCAGTGTATTTCGGGAAAGCTTTACATTTGAGAGAAACATGAATATGAAATAAACTCGTCTATAAACACAGTCAAATCAATGATCTATATACGTATATATAAAAGGCTAATCTGCAAAGTGTCCCCTCAGGAGTTCAACTGGGAGACAGGGAGTTCAATAGCTCACTATGATGTGCGCTGACCACCAGGGGGTGGCGCAGAAGAAAGGGAGGCCCCGGCCGGCAGCCAACAGCTGGGGAAGGGGCCCCCGGCTGGCAGCTGGAAGGCCCCATTCAGCTCTGATCGCCGGCCAGGCCTAGGGACTCTACCCATGCACGAATTTCGTGCACAGGGCCTCTAGTAGTAAAATAAAAATGAAATAGAAAAATCTTTCTAATCTAACAGCTGCTTACCTCTCTGCATAGAGATATACATGAAGCCACATTCCTCCACCTCCAAACTGTTTCCAGGGCTCCAAAGACATTACTACTGAGGCCTGTTAATTCAGTTCTTTTTATTCCGAGGCATCCATGGGAAAAGGACTACAAGAAACAGACAATGAGAGATTGTCTCGTGCCCCAGAGGTTCCCAGTGACCCTTGCTGGTCTTTAACTCTGGGTTTCACACAGAAATTCCTTCCAATGGTGGTAACTAAGAATGTGCAGCTATTGGAATTCTATCCATAATTTGCATGTAATGCTGATTCTTTACAAAGTTAAATAGATGTCAAGTATCCAAAAATGTGTAGGGGCAGAATGCTATAAGACTCATCTCCCCATGCACATTATTTGTATTATACAACTAGGAATTTTAGTAGGACTTTTGCCTTAAATTAAATATATTATGAAACAGAACAATAGCCATTTTGTAATTTTTGAGTGTTATATTAGATCAGGGCATCAAACCCTGTTTGATATGGTAATAAATGATTAGCCTGTCCTTCCTCATGTCCTAAAATTTTACTTTAACTGAGAAAAACTGTGTTTTAAAGATAGTGTTTTCTGTATATTTGTCTTAGCAAGCTATTGGTCAATATGATTTACTATTTTTCAGCTGTTTTTGAAGTTTTTTGCTTTATGTTTTCTATTTTCTGCAGCTTTTTAGATAATCCTCAGATTTGTTTAAGGCATAAAATGATCAGTAACAAAATTTTTATTTTGAATAATTTGATCATTTCTAAAAGCTCACTTTGTGTCTAGGGCTGCATCGCAGGAAAGTCCTATGATGTCACGGTGGCCAAACCCACTGGGAGGAGCCAGATAGCTCAGGCTCCCAAGCTTCATCTAAGCATCTTTGAAATATCCTTTTACTACCTGCAGAATTAGATGTTCAATGTTATAGGGTTATTTACTTCTAAAAATGTGGCTCCTAAATGACATTAATTAAGAAATGTCAGCTACTACCGACCTCTGCATTTCCTATGTAACACATTTCCCCAGGGCAGATTGTTAGCACCTTCCACCAACACTTCTTCATTAGCATCAGTCCTCGCACTGGGAATTGCAGGAATTAAACTACAGGCCTTGGTGACGAGGGAGCTTAGAACATTTCTTTCTAGGAATAGACATACTTTGTGTGTGGAGAGAATATGGCAGATTTTTCTGCCTGAGACCTTTGGAGGAAACCTCTGCTCATAGATATTTGACAAAATGCATCTAATTGATTACTATTAGTAAGTGGACTAGAGGCCCGGTGCATGAAATTCGTGCAAGGGGCTTGGCCCTTGCAGCCATGGTGACTGCCTCGGCCCTCACAGGCCTGGCTTCATACGGAAGGTTGTCTGGAAGGTCACCTGGTCTAATTAGCATATTATGCTTTTATTATTATAGATTATTTTAGATATGTATAGACTAAATGACCTGGCATGAAATTTTGGGAGAAGAAGGGTGTAAAAGGAAACACAGATATACCAATTTTTAAATGCAGGCAAGGGACTTCATGGGAATGACCAGAAGTTGTGCCATGGACAGGAATGCATTCGGCCCCTGGGCCGCAGCTGCACCTCCCGTAACGCCTGCTCCAGGCTTACACCACATGCTCTCGAGTTGCTCAAAACAAGACAGCCACCTCCTCAAATGATGGCAGTTTTGTACTGAAATGGCTTTTTAATTAAAGCAAAGGCTACTAGGCTTCAAAACTAAGCTGCATGGTCTTAAAATTAAGATTGTAAAAGTCAATCTTATATCCCCTCTACCTATATCTTTTATGTCTAAAGCAAATAGCAGATGGTGTGTAGGGAGGGGGGAGTGTAGAATCCATCTGGAAGGAAAACTCATGGAATTTCTTTGACTTATTCTCTGCATACTGAATTACAGCATGAACACATGGCTCAATTTTAAGTGGAGAATTGCATTTAAAATAATTATCTTTGCATTGGTGTTTATCTACTTGTCTAATATAGAACGAAGTGTTTAGAAATTCTCAGACTACTGACTGTTCCAACCCTAGCTCTCTATTTTTGGTTTCTTTGGCCCTGTTTTACCCTGTTCACTGGCTCCTTCCCGGGCACCTCCGAGGCATGCGGGCCAGGAGAGCCTCGGCCTTGCTTGCTGATCCAGTGTCTGCATTTAGTTTGCCTTGGGATGATTTCAGGAAGAGATACCAGAGGAGACTCTCTCATGGTAGTGTCATCAACAAAGGCAAGATGGTTGTCCTGGCAGCAAGACACACTGGCATCTTCAGAAGAATTGTGGGTGATGGCCAGTGAGGAGCCGTGAGCAAACAGCTTTGTTTCCAGGCTGGGTGGCCAGGAGGTGCTGTGGGATTTGATTGCACGGGAGCAGGGAACACCTCCTATCTCGTACCATGCCCCTAAAACGATGGATGCCCAAGCCACCCCAAGGTGATACCTGGAATTCTTTCTGCCTGCCTGGCTCCTTGGAGCCCACCTTTAGCCTGTCCTATTTCTTTGTGTCATTGCTCTTGTCCCATTTTGACCTACGGAATGGTCCTCTAGATATTGATTGCTTAGTTATTGTGTATTGTCTCTTTGCCACACTCCAGGATGTAAGACCCACGGGGCAGGGATATTGGTGTTACTCAGCAATATGATAAAATTGATGAGGGCAGTGCCACTCAATAAGTATTTGTTAAGTGAGTAAAAGAATATTATAGTTATTATTATTATTATTATTATTATTATTATTATTTTGCAGCAGAATTTTACACTCAAACGTTTCGGAAGGCAATGTTGGGGATAACTTGAGAAAACTGAGTCGATGTGGTTAAAAATAGTCCATGGGGGCTTCCCAGGCGCTTTAGTGCCTCAGGCAGGGAGAGGAGAGGAGGTTGAAATCCCAGTTTCTTCCCATCACAGACTGGCTGCGGGACAGGTTTCCTCAGAGGCAGAGGCGCAGTGCGAACATCACCTCCAAACAGCTCCCCCGCGGCCACCCATTCTCTGTGAGACACAACTGCTCCTGGTGTGGCCCCGGTGCTGCCAGGGGTGGAGAGCAGTGAGCCTCTGAGCAAGAGACAAAAACCCTATTCCATTAACTGGCACCCCAGCCATGGGAGATAGAAGAGTGAAGAAGAAGTAGGCAGTCACCAAAAGATCACTGTAGTGTTAAAGAAACCAAGAATGGAAGGAAGAATAGGTGATTCCCAGGGTTAGGGTGTTTACAGCTTTAGCTGGAGGAGGGAGAAGGTGACAGGGCACTCCCACTGAGAAGGTCACATCTGAACAAGGGCGTGAAGGATGCCAGGGACTGGCCCGGTGGAAATCAGGGTGTTGCATTGCGCGGGAGGACCTCCATGTGAAAAGGCGCCTGGCAGGATAGAGTCTGACTGCGGGGGCTCCAGGTCAGGGCACCAGTAGCAGGAGTCACAGGGGGTTGTTGGGTGCCTTGCTGGGTTATGAGCACCTTGAAAATAAGAGGAAGTCTTACTTATCCAGAGCCCAGTGCTCAGTATATCCACACCGGCACTCAGTGAGTGCTGTTACATACCCCCCAAACCTGCTCTCCCTCTCTTCATTTTCCTAGCTTCAAAAATTTTAAATCAAGACAGCATTTGCAATAAGTAAGCTTGTAACTGGCACATATTTCACCAAGTATTCAAATATTCTCCTTAAAACCATGCTTTCTCTCCTTTTGCATTCAAACAAAAAACGCAAAAAGCTAACATGCCTTCCTGCGACTCTCAATAGCAGTAAAATGCGTCCTGGAGTCAGTTTCTGCCTAATGTCATTTTGGTTAATCATTAATATTTACAACTGTTTTTTAGCCAGGCACTTGATAATAAAGTTATTTTAAGGAAAAGAGCATTTTTATGAAAGTACTACCTATACCATTGTTTGACTCTAAAACCCATGAGTATCAGAACTCTCTCCTAACAAAAGCATGCAAATGCATCTTGTAATTAATGTAATTTGCATATCTTGCTTGTTTTTAACTTATTCCAATTAGTCCATGACTGTCCTTTAAATAGTCATTTTATACAAGGATGCCAGTAAGCATACTTGTTAAGGTAAGCCTGAAGGCTGTTTTGCTAGTTTTCACTTGTTGAATTTAGCTGTTTCAGGATACTATTTCAAATTTATTTTATTTCAATAACATAAAACTAATTTTATAGAGAAAAAAACTGTCTTCTATGTTATAGCATTTTAATTATTTTTAAAGATAGGAAAAAATAAGCTTAGCACTGATACTGCTTGGTGCACCAGAAGACAATCAATTGGTAGCAAGAGGTCAATCTAAGACAGAATCTCATCTGTCAAGATTCTGAGTTGGTTTATTCACATTTGATAGATGCCTCCTCCTAAGAGTCCTTTCTATAAGTCATCACTTCAGTCTCAGGGAACTGGTGGGTGAAATCCACCAGATTGAGTGTAGAAAGAGGTGTGATCGCCTTTCTATTTTTATGCAGGCCTATTTTTAAACGGCTGTATGCACACTCTGTTTATCTTCCAGTCCATTTGTTCTTAGACTTATAAGTAATACAGGTTCCTAATTTGCGTTCTACTTTTGGTTAACAATTCTTTTTGTAAAAAATCTTACAGTGGTAATATCTATGCATTCATTACATTCATTACAGTGTATTTGTCCTCAAGAACTAAAAATGGGCCACTTAATGACAATAATTAGGAATAACAACCCCTTTTTGCTTCCTAAATTAGACAGAATGTGGGGCCAACTCTGAAGATAAGTATGGTCAATTTCTCTTCAAAAGACCTCTGAGATTTTTAAATTCTGAAAATCTAGGCCCGTTTGTTTTGAGTTTTCCTGTTTAATCCCCACATTCACTCTTCACACTGTAAGTGCCTGGAAGGTATTCTTGGCATAAAAATGGGCATTGCTATTCATTCTAGATTTTAGAAACAAAAAGATATGCTAACGTAATGGAAAACTCCAGAAGGACATTCTTTGAAAACAATTTTTTATAAGAGGTGCTCAGTGACCCATATTAAAAAAAAAATAGAATCGATAGCATTGTTCTGGACAAAGATAAATATTGTTTCATGACAGGGAGGCATTCAATCTGGCTCACCGGCTTATTGGAAGCCTTGCTAGTGAGAAAACGTTCTTATAAATGAGTCAAGCTCAAAGTGTAATCCAGCCTCAGAAAGAAACCTTTTGGCTGCCATCAGGTTGGGGTTCCCAGTACAGAAACAGGATAAGGAATAGTTTACCTGATGTAAGCATTACAGCATGATTTTTAAAGTGGGGGACTGACTGCATTTGAAATAATTTCACATAAATTGCGGAACCTGGAAAACTGACAAAGATTGACAGCCTTGGGTAAAACATTTCTGTGTAGAAATGATCAGTAGCAGGGGCTGAAGCATATCCGCTGATGACTGTTGGGATGTGTGTTAGGAAGGAGAACACCATGACAAGGGGACAGAACGCGACTCTGAGCATAAATCCCAGTGAGAAGTGCAGGGTTATAAGTTAAAATGGCAGTGCTAGAAATGGCAAGGAAATGTAGAATTAAAGAAGAAAAGATTTGACCAAAAGAAATTTAAAAAATAAAGCAACCTGACTTTGGATTGACCGTAGGCAACAAAAGAGAGGAATTTAATCAAAGTACACTTTTTTTTTTTTTCAAGCTTGGGATGATGGAAATCAGCTTAAGATGATAAAAGTTCAGCTTGGGAAATTTGAGTATGATAAACATCAAATGTAACATACCACACAGGGATTTGGGTGTTTGGGGTGAAAGGTTAAATAGGAATGCCATTAATACTATTGTAATGCATGACGTTTTCATCTTTTATATTTTTAAATATGTTTTTATTTATTTCAGGGAGAGAGATGGAGAGGGAGAGAGAGAAACATCAATGATGATCATCATTGATTGGGTGCCTCCTGAGTGCCCCCTACTGGGGATCGAGCCCACAGCTTGAACATGTGCCCTGACAGAGCACCCTGGCTCATGGATCAACGCTAAATCACTGAGCCACACTGGCCAGGCCATATTCATCTTTTAAATTAAACTGATTCTCAAATTGGAATTAAAGTGCCATGCTAGAGGTAGTTTAAGGTTCCTTTTTAAGCAAAGTTAGGGGCCTATGCTATGTACCCACAATTCTTGAATGTGTAATTAGGCTAAAAGCTGCGCAGGTACAAGCCTAGCCTTTGACCTGGTCTTTGTATCCTAATCTTTTCACGGTCTCTCCAGGATCCAGTGCACAGTTAGACACTCAGTAAGTGAAGTAAAGAGCACAGGATGGCCTGAGGGAAGCATCTGCTTCGTGGAGGAAGTTCAAGCTCTTCCAGTGTCTCAGAAAGGGGTATTTCTCCCCAGCTAGGTAAATCAACAAGGACACAGGACAATGGAGTTAACTTTTAAAACTAGCTTGAACTGTTTACATGGCTTGATTTCTCATTCTTTTCCAGAAAGAGGTGATGTTATACAGTGAAAAGCCATTTGCCACTGAGCTGTGGGCTTCCAGAGAGAAGTAGCATGCCATTGTCATGCATCGTCTTACTGTCGGTCCCTACCGTGGGGCTGACGGTTAATAGATCTGGCTCATATCTTAGCTGTGCCACTGCAGCCTTCCTGCCTTGGGCAAATCAGGCCCTATCTCCACGGCTGAGTGTCCTCAGGTTATAAAGCTCAGATGATAACATGGAAATTCTTGGGAAACAATTGGCTCACAAGATGGGAAATCTCTTCAGAATGCAAACCCCTATCTAAATGCAAATCCTAGAACATTTCATAATATTTCTCTGAGATAAGTGGCAAGTTAATGATAACCTTCAATTATATGGGGAATATCAAACGGGGACTACAATAAGCTCTCCTAATATCTGCTGTTGCAAGGCACTAAGTATTTGAGTTCATTACATCAGGGTAATGTTGTCGTGTCAAATGATTCTCTTTAAAGTACAGGGTGGAATATTTCTGTAATATAAGTGTATCACTTACTGAAACTAATATAAATCCTTCAAAATCCCTTGCTACTTCAGATTATATAGATGAATCTAATGAGAAAAAGTGTATTATACACACACACACACACACACTCATGGAAGAATCTGTCTCCTCTGTTACAAGGTATGGACATTGTAGTTCTTGCAAAGTAAGTGACATTCAAAATCAGGCAGTGAATGTATATCCATTGCGCCATGTAGCCTGAGTCTCTTTGTAAACCACTGTTTGTGGAACACAGGGTGACTGCCGGGTGTTCTCAGGTGCGGAGTCTCCTTTGATTCCGGGCCCTGCCTCCCAGTTCTTAGGACAGTCTGTTTATCCAGAGCAACCTCAACGGTTGCTGCATGTCCAACGTAGTTATTAAGAACATCTTCTCTTCTTTTATTCTCACAGGCATCCTGAACTGGAAAATCAATTTTATTGTCACTTATGTTGTATCTTATAAAAGAAATCTCTGCAGTAGAAGCTTTAGATAAGAAAAATCACTGAGTTTCAGAAAGGGCAAGTAGCTGGTTTAAGTCCACGTACCCCTAGTACGTGGCTGGCCTAGCATTTGAAACCAGATCTGTCAGTTTCCATCTTTACTCTGCTTATATTTATATACTAGGGGCCCAGTGCATGAAAGTTCATGCACTGGAGGAGGTGATCCCTCAGCCTGGCCTTCCCCCTCTCACAGTCTGGGAGCCCTCAGGGGCGGGAGGCAAGCCAGCGATCAGGGAAAGGCGACACCCCCATCACACCTCTGCTGCTGCCACTGCCGGCAGCACAAGCCTTAGCTGGCCCTGGTTACCTCGGGCAGCCCTGGGCGGCTGGGCAGCTGCCATCCGAGGCTTGCCTGCACCTCAGGCTGGCCCTGGGCGGCTGGGGGGGCTGAGGGGACTGGGCGCTGCTATCTTGTGGCTGTGAATGCCGCCATCTTTGAGGGCGTGGCAGCCATTTAACATATTCCCTCCTTATTGGCTGTGGGCGCTGCCATCTTTGTGAGGGTGTGATGGTCAATTAGCATATTCCCTCTTTATTAGGTAGGATTTTTTTATTTTTTCATCACCATTTATCCCCTTTATACCCTATTCCACCTCCACCCACTCCCCTTCCCCCTACAATCACCACACTATTGTCCATGTCCATGAGTTTTCTCTCTTCTTTTCTTGTTTGCTCAATCCCTTCACCCCCTCAACAACCCTCCCCACCACCAAAGCTGTCTGCCTGCTCTTTCCATGAGTGAGTGTGTCCCTATTTTGCCTGTTAGTTCATTTTGTTCATTAAATTCCACATATTAAATCATATGGTACTTGTCTTTCTCTGACTAGCTTATTTCACTTAGCATAATGTTCTCCAGGTCGCAAAGGGTGAAATTTTCTTTTTCCTTTTTAGAGCCCAGTAGTATTCCATGGTGTAAATATATCACAGCTGTTTTATCCACTCTTCTACTGATGGGCACTTGGGCTGTTTCCAGATTTTAGCTATTGCAAATAACTCTGCAAAGAGCATAGAGGTGCAAACATTCTTTAGAATTAGTGTTTCAGGTTTCTTCCCATAAATTCCCAGAAGTGGAATTTCTGGGTCATAAGGCATTTCAATTTGCATTCCCCCCAACAGTGCATAAGGGTTCCCTTTTCTCCACATCCTCACCAACACTTGTTGTTTGTTGCTTTGTTGAGGATGGCCAAACTGACAGGTGTGAGGTGACATCTCATTGTGGTTCTAATTTGCATCTCTCTGATGATTAGTGACACTGAGCATCTTTTCCTATGTCTTTTGGTACATGTGTGTCCTCTTTGGAGAGGTGTCTATTCTGATGCCTCGTCCAGTCCCATCCAACATCCAGCATGATCTTCTATTATGTGTGTAAATAAAACTAAGGAATTCGAGGTGCATGCTTTATGATTTGCAAAGGTGATGGAAGAGTATCAGTATCAAAGTCAGCCTTTCCAGCCAACAGGATGTACCCACTGCTCCAGCCCTGCCCCAGCCCCTGCTCTCAGTGTCCTACAAATTGCACCTGTTGAGTCTCAGTCTGTATTTTTTTAGGTTCATATGCAGATCTGTGCCACGAGTAAATTAAGTCCCTCTTCCTTTTCTTTGGAGTTCTTATTTTTTGTTTCTCATTGTTAGGAAAGGCAGATGAACATTTGATTTTGTTAACTATGGTATAATGACAAGCTTACAATGACAGCATCTTTCATTTGCACAGCGTTTATTGGTTAAGACTTCTATTCTTACTTCCGTAATTGAGAAAAGAGAGATTAATCTGATGGTAATGATTTTTTATTTGATCAGCAAATATGTATTAGCATTACTATATGTCAGGCACTGTCCTAGGTGTTGGAGATACAGCAATGAACAAGACTCCTACAGGCGAGAGTCCTAATGGGTCTTCCATTCTAGAAGCATACAAACATGAAATTTAAATTGTATACTAGAGCTATACTCGAAGGCATTAATTTACTATAGAAAAAGAAAGAAACAGGAATGGAAGTATCAGCTTTAGATAAGAAAAAGATGGGCCCTTCCATTTGAGGAAGTGAAGGAACAGCCATGTAGATATTTGAGGGATGAGCATTATAGGCACAAGGAACAGCCAGTGCTAAAACCTCAAGACGAGCATTCCTGTCATGTTTGAGGAGCAGCAAATGCAGTGGAGCTGGAGCTAAGTGAGTGTTACCTCAGTCAAAGAGAAGTTCAGGGAGGTAACAGGTGTTGAAATTCGGAGGGCTTTTGACCTTCATTAGGACGTGGCTGTCACTGTGAGTCTACCAAAGAGCCATTGAAGGTTGTCAGATGAGGGGTCGCCTGAGCTAACTTTCTAACAGACTCATTCAGGCAGCTCTCTTGGGAGCAGGAACAAGTTAGAAAAACTAATACTGACCCCCCACAGAGCGCTTTCCAGATTCATTAATTGTTCATTCACAAATACTTGTTGCGCATCTGGTTTGTGCCAGGCCTTGCGCTGGACACTAAATATACAAACCCAGAGCCTTAAAGAAATGATCACCTCAAGTCAAGAACTGTGCCATCTACTACATAACCACCAAGATGGGGATGCACCGCCGCGGACTGATCCTGGTTTTCCACACTATCGCAAGAATTCTTACAAAAATCCTGGAAAGTGAAACTAGAACATTATTTAGAGACTTTAACAAATTTACCAACAGGGTCCCTACATAAAGATGTCATTTCCCAATTATGTCAGCTACCAATCCAATCAATATGCCAGGCATTGAAATAAATAGAAGTGAGTATAAGGTTTAGCTATCATTCAGTGTCACTTTGTGGCACATTTCTCCCAATAGCTTAAAAAACAAATCAAAATAGAAAGTCTACTTGTACTGTAGCCACAATTTTTTCCTCTCTCCCCCTGACATTGATGAACTCTTGCACAATCAATTTATTCTGTCTATCATGCACATTCAACTTCTCCACTGCATTCCCCATTGGCTTCCTAACATCTTTAAATATTTTTTATTTTAAAAATAAAATTGTAAAAATCTCTCCCCTATTTCCACAGGTCCTAGCAACTGCAGTGTGGCTGCTGACCTTGTCCCCTTCTTCCTTTTGCAGCCAAACTGCTTCTGTTTGCTGCTTCCATATTTGCCTCTCTTTGTCATCTCCATCCCACTCCATTATTTCTCTAGTAACAGATTTAACATTTGGTGACTTAGTATATCTCTATAAATGACGAAGCCAGCTCCCTTTTATTACTCGTTGTCAAAAGCAGCCAGTCTGTTAGATGAGCATTCCATATTTCCTCTTACTTGAGGTAATAAATGACAAAAATATAATAAGCCTACCAGTTCAAATTATGGACTTTTTGGGTAAAAATATATCATGCTGGCCAATCCTTCTCCCAAAATATTCTTCTGGCTTGCCCTTTAGCACTTTGGCATGTGTTAAAATTTCAAACTGGTAGACCTGATTAGTCAGCTCTGTCTATGTATTTAAAAGTCAAATATGTGGTTGAAGTGGGTGTCCTGACAATGTTGAGGAATGAGGGAGGCAGTTTCTGCAGACAGTGAGTTTATTTTCCTTAAACATTTGTCTGGGATCAAATGTGGATGGAGCCCCAGTCCCTCCGGGAGATTTGCTTCCCCATCATGAGATGGTCAAGGTCACTGTTGTAATCAGTTTCCCCTGGATTTTCCTCCTTCAGTTCTGGTTGTGAAACCTTCAGGTCTATGATTCCGTAAGTGAAAGGGAAATGATGGTAACTATCTCATCCTGATGTAACCAAACAGCAGCAGCATAGTTCTCTCTTAGAACCTCATCCAAAGCAAACCATTGGGTTACTCTAAACCTCTTCTCCCAGGATATGATCTTCAAACAATTATAGGAGATTTTTAAAAATATTATTATTTTAACAGTGAAGAGAAATTTTTGCATATTATACATTATGCATAATATAATTTTATAAATTACTAGAGGCCTGATGCATGAAGATTCATGCAAGAATGGGCCTTCCTTCCCCTGGCTGCTGGTGCCGCCTTTCCTCTCTGGCCTGGAGCCGCCTTTCTGCCTTCCCACGCTGCCCAGAGGCCCGGAGTGGCTAGGGTGGTACGGAACAGCTGCATCGTCACCATGGCAACAACGCAAGTGTCCCACCCCACCCCTGGCCACTCCATGCCCGCATATGAAAATTAACCTTCCATCTTTGTTGGGTTAATTTGCATACTCACTCCTGATTGGCTGGTTGGCGTCACGAAGGTATGGTCAATTAGCATGTTACTCTTCCATTAGGTAGATTACATGGAATTTGGTTCACATTGGTGAACTAAAAGAATATTGCCATACCATTAGAATACATTTTTCATTACATTAAGTAAAACCATTTAAATGTCTTTCACTCCAATTTTTTTCTCTTACTTCCAAGTTTATTCTTAACATGAACATTGTCAGGTGGTTGAGAAAAAATCCTTTCCACTGTCTAAATGTGACCATACATGCCTGTTGAAACTGCATGGAGTGTCAACAGTTCCATCCTCAATACAAAGTGCTGTCTTCCCTGTTTTAATTCCAAACAAAGTCTTTATTTAGTAAGCAGTGTCTTTAAGCACCATCCAACCTAGAGCTTTGCTGAGTTTACACAGCAGCTTTAAGGATAGAAAAGGCAATTGTATACCCCACATAACCCCCAAATGACTTTTCTAAAATAAGATTTTGCTTTTTTAAAAATATAAAAAACATATACTAGAAAAGTTTAAGTGATTGCTACTTACTGGGGGGAAAAAGCATAAATAGAACACAGTTCTTCTATTACTTTCTATGGGGTCTTTTAATTATACCTTAACAAGGACCAGTCATGGCCAAAGGCAAAAATTACCATTTTCCTCTACATTAGGAAATACACCTCTAAGGTTTGCCCATAGTTAAGCTCCATCCTTTGGTTTTCTTGTTGCATGACTCCAGTATATTTTTTTTCAATATAATTGAAATTGAAGGATAGAGATTTTGATGGGTGAAGTTGACTCAACCTTCCTGTGCATAAGTCACTAAAACCAACAAAAGAACAGCAAATAGAAGTCCTTAGAGTGAACCCATGCTTGCTGGGTTCATGAGCCAAATGGGGTATGAAATGCTGGATGTGTCAAGTTACTGAAATCCTAGTCTTTGGTCTCAGAAGCTCCTGATCTAACCCCGGCACACCGCAGTACCCGAGCGCCATCCCCAGCGTAGGGTGGTCCTGGAGACTATGGACTCACATGTTGTATTTCAGGTTCCCGGGAGCATTCTTCTGTTCTTCTGCAGCAACTCTAACTTCACAGCCACCTGAAGGGACTAGCAGGAGCTGAAAATGAGTTTTGTGTGCATTCACACAATCCTGGGGAGTAGGGATGCAGAATAAAGAGATTCATGTGAAACACAGGTTTTCACATGAGGCTGAGCTCTCATGAAGATGCGCCCCGTGGCGAGCGGAACACGAGGGGATCCAGCAGGCATGCCTGTTAGCACGTGTCCACACTGCTTTGTTGCCTTCGCGTCTCTCTCTCAACCCTTATTTTTCAGCCGACACTATCTAGGAGTCATATGGGATAGGATCCAAAGAAGCAAAGGACACTGAGTATTAGGGGTCCAGGACAAATTAGTCAGAAGTGAAAATCTCTGTGATTAAAAAAAAGTGCGTCTATATTTAGTGATCATGGTGCTCATTCAGATTGTGATAGAGGCAACAAGATGACAGGCTTATCGTTGGCTCAGATAAAATCAGCATTTCATCTATAATACTTAACAAGATTTATTAGAGGCTTTGAACTTGTGCTTCCCTGGCCTTCAGGGAGCAACGCGTGTGACATTAGCTCCTCTAATGAGAGAAAGAGACAGGAGAAAAGAAACATTCTGTGGATTTAAAAATATATTTAGCTTTTGAAAGTCTGTGATGCTTGAGAAAAGATACTGCCTGTAGAAATGTCATTTCCACTTAGAAATGCTGCCGTTTTGCCTATTTCCAAATGTGCTTGACCACTGAGATGCTCTTGCCAGTATTTCAAGAGAGCAGTTTGTGACTAATTGTAAAAACCACCTGGTACGTGCTCATTTTGAAACTTCTGGGAATGTTCAGGGTAAAACAGCATAATGTAGTTATCAGGAGACAGTTAGAGAACCTATATAAGCACTATTTCAGTTACTCTGAAAGAAAAAGCAGCTGATTTGGGGACAAGAAAAAAGGAAAGCTAGTGTAGTAACTAATAGCCAGCTTCCAAGTGTCTCTGTCTTGCTCCCAAAGTCGGAAATTGCCATGATTCTGACATTTGTCTGTGAGGTGAACACGGTGGGAGCTTTGAGACGACCTCTTCTTGACCCGTTCTGGTTGGTTGTCAGAACAGATTTCCCAATTAATTCACTTACTCAACAACTGTTAATTGAGCATCTATCATGTGTCAGGTATTTTTCTAGGAATTCGCATACAAAAATGAGCAAAACCCAGAAATGTTTGACCTCAGAGTTTTTTACACTGCGGTGAGGAGAGTCAATAAAGTCAACAAATAAGATAAATAATATGTCAGATGCTGATGAGTGTCATGGAGAAAAACAAAGCAATCCTGGGTAGAGAGTTCAAGTTTAAATTGAATGTTTTATGGCAGATTAAAGAGGACTGCAAACTCTTTATCACCCCTCCCATCCAGGGTTCAAGTCAATTTCTCAACACCCCAAAATCTGGGCTACCTGTGAGGGCTTGGACAGTCGACTGTGGTGAAAATGATGCTCTGCCATTTCTGGGCTCAGCCTTTAAGAAGATTGGAAACTTTGGCTTCCTCTCTCTCTCTCTCTCTCTCTCTCTCTCTCTCTCTCTCTCTCAGAGAGACCACCTGAAGTGAGACGCTCCTAGGAAGTCATACCCCAGGCATGCTCTCAAGACCCCATTCATCCCATTTAGCGCCCACCCCCAATGGAGCATTCATTGCCTCCAGCCCTATTCCCCTTTCAGCTACAGCCACTGGAATGAGTCCAAGTGAGAACTGTCCGTTGAAGTCCAGGAAAGCCAGGAAGATGTGAGAAACCACAACATATTGTTGTTTTAAGCTAATATATTTTTGGCATGGCTTGCTAGGCTGCAATGGATACCCCAGCCAACACACTAACAACATCTTGAACAAATCTGGGGGCTGTGAGGAAACAGGCCGTGCCATATTTATGTTAATTGGTTCAGTCATTACAGGGGAAGATGAGAGCTTTACCTGGATTTCTAACGTCATCTGAACAAGCAAGATATGTGCTGCAGAAACCACACAGGTGTCTGGACTCAGCAGCCTCTGCTCCACCTCCTTCCTCCCAAGGATTCTGCTCACACATCGGAATCATGTCCCCCACCTCCAGCTCTCTCACCCTTGGCCTTATTTATCCAGTCAGAGAGGATGGCTCCACTGAAGCAATTAACTTTCCGGTCTCGGGGAAATCAGCTCAGTTAATCAAAACATTCTTGCTAAGTCACGTTGACCAATACA
This sequence comes from Ia io, assembly GCA_025583905.1. NCBI lineage: Eukaryota > Metazoa > Chordata > Mammalia > Chiroptera > Vespertilionidae > Ia > Ia io. The sequence goes on along the minus strand of JAJQQW010000003.1, from coordinate 102,766,165 downwards.
GAATGTCCCATAATTAGGGATATATTTTTGAAAATTATAAATGTTACTATATAAACATTTTCATAGTAAAAATATTTTAAAAAGAAAAACATCACTATTCTCCCAGAACATTCATCTACTTTTCAGGATCAACGCTCAATAATCATTTGAGAAATCACCTGTCTGTAATGAACCCCCCTCGTGGGGCATGGAGATCACACAAACCAATGCGTGGGAAGACTTGGCCCTGTTTCGCATGCCCTGGAACTGTTCGAAAATTCTCACGGATGCCGTTTCGTTCGATGCTGTAGACTTTGTTCAATCCTGTTCAACATTGCTAGAGCAAATCCTTTTTAATCCCTGCATTACACATGTATCTAGTTCATCCGCTCGTTTTTGAGCGTGCTGGCATTGAGTGTGATCATGTATAACACTGCACGGTTCCCATATGCTGCTGCCTCTGCACATCAGAGGCCACCGATGCTCCTGACAGAAACAGACCTTTTCGACAGAGGGGATCCTGGAGTCTCTATTTTTGATAAAATCCCTGGTGACTTTAGTACCCAGCCACAAAGTTAGGAGGTTATAAAGAAAATCTCCAAATTCTGCCTATTCAAGAATTTCTTTTTAAAATTCGGAAATAATTTAAGCATGGTATTATAGCAATGACTAAAATATTTAACATTAAAAGCTGTCATTTGAGTTTGTTATCTTGATAATGGCACTTTGTCCCCAATTATTCCAATGTTTACCTTATCTCTGTACTCTGTTTAGGCCAGGAATGTATCTAAATAAAATGTTGGTAAAGTTGTATAATATTGGGCCATTATTTGAGCTAGAATGCTTTGAAAATATAGACAGCTATGTCATCAACTAAAGGGTTGGCTGTCAGGAAGTCTGTTGACTATAAAGTTTACAGTGAAAGCTTTCTGCAAAGCATAGTTTTGAACCAGGGTATTATTGTCGTCTTCCTAATCTGCTGTTCTTACAGCAAGGGCATTTTTCTACTTTACCTGAGTAATGTTGAACTCTGGGCTCACTGCCACTCTGATTTGTTGACCTGTGATCCTAGAGGTGGAGGTTAGGAACCAGCCTGAGTCCCTGATGGGAGTAAGCTTGGCATTCACAACAGACAACCAGGACTCTGAAAGGCTTGAGTGGAATGCTGAACCACCCACCATTTGTCCACCATCCAGAACTGTAATGTCAGTGCTGACATGTACACATAAGGAACTGTTGGACATTGAAATTGGGTCTCAAAAGAACTGTTGGCCCAGGTAGAAACTCATTACAGACTGATTCATTTGCCTGTCACCATAACCATTATTGCTTGTCTCATTTTCGGTTCTTATAAGTGTATTTCTAATAGCACATGATCTCACTCATCTAGGGGAAATAATGAACAACATAGACTGATGAACAAGAACAGACCCAGAAACAAGGAGGCATGGATCAGACTGTCGGGCCTCAGAGGGAGGGTAGGGAAGAGTGGGGGTAAAGGGGAGAGATCAACCAAAGGACTTGTGTGCAAGCATATGAGCCTAACAGGAGGGTGGGGGCATGTGTGGGGAGGGGTGTGGGATGGGAATGGGGGGATGAGGACAAATATGTGATACCTTAATCAATAAAGAAATTAAAAAAAAAATACAGACTGAAACAAAACAGTAATGACCACAATTCTGTGCAGGACAGAAAAGAAAAGTTCTGTCTTTACCTTGGGTGTTGTTGAGGGAGAAAGACGTCTCCCCAGGAACTGATAGAAGCAAGCTCTGCTGTGCTACAACATTAACTTCTGTTCCCTTTAGAGACTGAAAAGCTCTCAAGTCTTAGATTTATTTTTTAATCATATTTTATTTTCCAATTACGGTTGACATACAATATTATATTAGTTTCAGACATACACCCCAGTGATTAGACAGAATATAACTTACTAAGTGATCATCCCAATAAATCTCACACCCATCTGATATCATGCATAGTTATTAGGATATTATTAATAAAGTCTAACATTTAATTTAAAGGAAGTCATCATGGACATGGACAGCATTGTGGTGATTGCTGGGGAAGTGGGGGTGGAGGTGGAGGAGGGTATAGGGCGGATAAATGGTGATGAAAAATAATTTTTTAAAAATAAGATAAAGACATTCAGCATAAATTCCAATAGATTGCTATTGTATAGACTGTGCTTTCTAATGACAATACAATTAAGGTAAAAACAAACTGAAAAATAGAAAATCTCATATATTTGGAAGTTAAACAAACAAACAAAAAAAAACAAAGAAAACAAATATATAAAGAAAGTATGTGTCAAAAAGAAATCATGAGCCCAGAGAGCATGGTTCAGTGGTTGAGCATTGACCTATGAACCAGGAGGTCATGGTTTGAGTCCAGTTGGGGTACATGCCTGGGTTGTGGGTTGGATCTCCAATGTGGGGCATGCAGGAGGCAGCCACTCAGTCATTCTCTCTCATCATTGATGTTTCTGTCTTTCCCTCTCCCTCTCCCTTCTTCTCTGAAATCAATAAAAATATGTATTAAAAAAGAAATAATGATAGACTTTAAAAAAAGTTTTTATAAGTGAACAATAATAGAAAGATTATATATGAGAACTTGTGGAAATAAAATCAGAAGGGAACTTTATATCTTTAAATATTTTTATTAGAAATGAAGAAAGACTAAAAATTAAAGAGCTCAGCATTCATCTCAAGACATCATGAAATGTACAGCAAAATGTACCCATAGAAAGTAAACTAAAGAACTAATTTAAAATAGAAAATATTGAAACATAAAATAGTCATACCAAAAAGAAGAATCATGTTGAAAAACCATTTTAATTACTTAGCATGATCCCCATTACTGCTATTTGCCGAGTCTATGTGATTGTGGGCCTCTATCTGTATTGTAAAAACTAGCCATTGGTGTGTCCCTGGCAGCCCAGAGTAATTCCTTTTTAAAGTGAGAGCTTCCTGATGTTCTCTATTCTGGTGTTATGACTGTCCATAATCAAGCGGATGTCTCCTTTATCAGTCTCTATTTCTGAATGGGCAGAGAGCCCATGACTAACCTGGGGTGGACATGTTACAGCATAGCCTGATTGAAAAATAAACGTGATATTTTAAGTCATTGAACATTATTTTATTTTGTGGCACCATAGAACATAAAACATAGGCTGTCCTGACAGATGCACTTTAAGGAGAGAGAGAGGGAGAGAGAGAGAGAGAGAGAGAGAGGTGAGGTGGTAGGGATGAAGAAAAGAACAAAAGGCTAGGAAGAAGGAAGGGAGGAAGGAAAGAAGGAAGGAAAGAAGGAAGGAAGGAAGGAAGGAAGGGAGGAAGGAAGGAAGGAAGGAAGGAGGAAGGAAGGGAGGGAGGGAGGGAGGGAGGGAGGGAAGGAGGAAGGAAGGGAGGGAAGGAGGAAGGAAGGAAATTAAATCATTAGGGAAATAAAATATGTGAAAATGATTAATAAATTCAAAATACTATAAAACAAAGTTACCTACAATTTCATCAAAATTTTAAATCTGAAGTTAAATTTATAAATGCCTATAAATATGGAACTTAGCAAATAGACTTAAGAAGAAATAGAAAATTTGATTAGTTCTATAACCATTAACAAATCGGATCAGTAGTTAAACTTCTTTCCATAAAGTACACAAGTGGCCGGAAATGTTTTACTGGCTGGTTCCACCAAATAATTGCCGTGCAGCTAACCCTTGCGCAGACAACCCAGGCCAGAGGAACTGGTACTTGCTTTACAAGACTAGGGTAAACTTGACCCAAAACAAATAAACAAAAATTAGCTGTCAGTCACATTCATTAACATAGATGTCCCTGTCATACCCATTATGGTTATAACCTCATCCTATGTTCCTCTGGTTCTATTTATTTTACCACCACTGGCTTCTCAGATTTTCCTCAAACTTTCTGGGCCTTTACTGGACATGGACATTGGCATTGACTTTTCCTCTGAAACCTCTTCTCCCAGACAGCCTCTTAGATAACAGCCTCCTGCAAGCCTCCTTTACCTCCTTCCCGTCTCTTTGAAAATGTCCTCTCAGTCATTCCTTCCCTGAAAAACACGGACACTGAAGCCATTAGGCTGATAGTCCCTACCTTTCTCCCCTGATTTGTTTTCTTCTCTGCACTTTTCACAATCTCACATGTATCACTTCTGCCTCTGATGTATTATCTGTCTCCCACCCCTAGGATGAAAGTAGGGGTTTTGTTTATTTTAGTGCCTGGTGAGGGCTGAATACCTATTTCTGGAATGAATTGGTAAATGCAAAAGTATTGAACAAAATGTTAGCATGACAAATTCAGCAATGCATTAAAAAATACAGTATGATTCAGTTGGATTTTTCTCAAGAATTCAAGTTTAGCTTAAATTAGAAAATAATGATTGAAATGGCAGAGAGAAAAAAACAAAAACATAAAATTATTTCAACAGATGGGGATAAAAGCATGTTATGAAATTCAGAATTAAAAAGACCTTACCTTCCTTAACCAATAAACCAACAGCAGACATTACACTTCATGGTAAAACATGAAAAGTGCTTTTTAAAAATGTATCAGGAACAAGAAAAAGTGCCTTTTTTCATTACTATCACTCTCCTCACTGCATTTTACCCAACAAAGTCAACAGAAAAGTAGATGAGAAGGTACAAAGAATGAAAAGAGATAAAGCTCAAAGTTTTCACAGATGGTATGATTATCAACATAACACTCTCAACATAATTCACAAAATGAAAATAATTCAGAGGCTCCCAAAATCACGATGAAAATACCAATCAGAATCCCAATGAGTTCATCTGTGGAATCAGATGAACTGTCCCTAAAATGTATATGTTATTGTAAAAGGGCCATGATTAGCATGACACACAGGAGGAAGATAAACAAGGTGGGGAATTTCCTCCACCAAAGCAAGACCTATTATAGGGCAATGCGGTGTGGCCCAGGGACAGCCCATAGACAAACCCAAGCCTCTCTGGGTGCTTGGTAAGGACAAGGTGATGCTGTAGGATGGTAGAGAAGAATCAACTCATTGGTCAATGGTGCTCAGAAAGTTTGTCAATGAATAAACTGCCAGTCTCTTGTCAATCTCCTTTGTCAACCTCCTTTCGATGGGCCACCATTGTGTTGGTCTGTCTTCTCAGCTGTCTGTCTCCCATGCCCATTCTGTTGGGTTAGATTCCTTTCCCATTTATTTTGGAGCATCTCTGGGGTGAGCGATTGCAATGGCTTGTGCTTACTTCACAATGTTTAAGTGGAAGTAAATTAACCATATAGCTCATCTTTAAAAAAAATAGGCTAGCTCAAGAGTTTTTATTTCCTTTGTAATTTTTGTGTTGGGATAAGTCAACTTATAACCCCACAAAGCATTGGGCAAATGCTAATGTTTCAGTCTGTGCTGAAGATCTCCTATTCCCTATAATTTAGTGTTAATTCATTTGAGAAAATGCAACTAGGAACTGGATCTGAGGAATGCTTCTTTGTGTATTACAGGCAGTTCTAGTCCCATGTAAATTCCGTGTTCAACATTTGAACCATTAGCTCTATTCAAGAATCAATGGGCCCTATTCTCATTATATCTTGTCCTGATAATGGTTCTGGTGCAAAGGACTCTATTGTCTTCATAATTTCTAAAGAAAGGTGTTTCCTTCCAGTGCCCACACTCCACTCAGGACGCTCTCAGTGGTATTGATTTAACAGACTGGTTTCTCATCTGAGGTGCAGTGACAATGTGGTGATGGGTGGCAGCAGAATCCACAGCCTCCAAGAAGGAGGGTTGGGAGCATATCCTGGGCCCAGGAGCCTGGTTGCTCTGGCAACGCGGCTGCTCTGCCAAGGCTGTTTCTCACTGTGGGTGGGAAGAAGCTCCCTCCCCTGCCAGCAACTACGTGGGCTTCTGGCAGCTGGAGAAAATGCTGAGATGATGCACCGCTTTCCCGATGGGAGCTCTGAGAGTCTTCGTTTCAATCCAACAGGCAACTCAGGCCCTGCAGAAGCTCAGGGTAATTAGGCCATCACAAGTGCAAACTGTGCAAGATGAGGTACTCAGAGTTTCTTACTTTGAGTGACAGTTTTGCAGAGGACCCGGACTTACTAGTAAACTGAACGGTTCCAGCGTGACCTGGAAGGAATGGAGGTTTAGAGGAATGTGTATTTGTCAATAGGGGTAATATAATTCTGAGCAATTTAAATGGCAGCATTTGAACAGGGAATAAAAGAAAGATTTCCATTTAATTTGGAGATCTTAAACTCATTTGGAAATGCCTGTTAACTCAGGGTTATCAATTTAGGGTTGCTCAGCATTGCAATTTATCTCATGCTTTTCTAAATTTAAAAGTCACTACTCAATTAAAGCCATAATTAATGACTGTGACACTAATAGTGCACGTGTGCACATACACACACACACTCTCTCTCTCTCTCTCTCTCTCTCTCTCTCTCTCTCTCTCTCTCTCTCTCTCTCGAAATACATAGTCTCGGTAACTAGGGATAACTTGCTGGCATGGAGGCTGGTGTTGGTCCATCTAAACCTCAATCAGGAAAATGTGAAACGAGTGGAAACTAACTCTGAACTAGTAATGCGATGAACCAGATGTCCTCCGTGGCAGTTTTGGTGATCATCTGTGAGTTTACCACGTCATTTGCTCCTAAGCCCAGCTCCTCCTGATTTTGTCTTTATTGCTATATGCTCTAGGTCTAGGACCCAGCAAAGGTAATTCCTGTCTAGGAATCTGATGTTTTGGGCCTTTTCTTTATATTTGAAATTCCATTCTGAAGGGTATTGTTGAACTTGTTATTCTGGCCTTGACACCTCCATGCCTGTAGTAGCAATCTCACAAATCCGTGTCAAATTCTTCGAGAACAATCAGGGAGAGAAATCACAAAGGAATGGGATTTGAGATCATGGGGCTGTTTGAGGCACTTGCCAAAATTAGGAGTAACTCTTCCTTGAGTTGGCACTAATTTTATTTGTTTTAATTTTTAATTTTTAAATGATCAGTAAGATGTCAATTTTACACCATGGCGAGACTGAGAATAGTTCAAAGATTCTTCCGCTACTCTGTTCATCTCTATCCACAACTGTGTTCAGTGACATTCAGATACTACACACACTGTCTCCTCCATCTGCTGGAGATATTTCCTCCTATCGTATGAAAAGTCAAGCTGTTCTAACCTTTCCTACTTCCCCACCTGGGGTGTGTGTGTGTGTGTGTGTGTGTGTGTGTGTGTGTGTGTGTCGGGGGAAGAGTGTTCAGGAAATGATTTTTCCTGTACAGGCAAAGCTATGGAAGCAGGGAGGTGTTCTGGATTCCTTTCTTTTTAATCTCCTCTGGAGCAGATGAGATGAGCCGTAATTCTCTTAAGAAAGCCAGTTCAACGGTCAGTATTTAAATAACCCTCTGAATATGAAGTTACTGCTCACCGGAACTTTGCGATCATTGCATGTATCATATGTTGCTACAAACATATAGGTGTTCCAGATAAAATGCACACAGATCTTCCTAGGACTTACGTACAATAAATAACAATGCATTTTCCAGTCCCACTTGTTTCTGAGGAATGAAAGAGGCAGTTCTGTGGAGAGTTTTTGAGGGGCTTCAACATTCCGGGGGAAAAAATTCAATCAAGGTTTTCCCAAAGGAGAGAAGTAGGAGGAAACCTTTGGAGTAGGACGTGTCGGAGGAAGGAGTGGGGGGCAGAGGTGGCCCGAGGTGAGACAAGCCATCTTCCTTGTAGCCTGTCAGCCCTCTTACCTAAATGTGACCTCTCACCAGTGGCTGGATCATAGTATATAGCTCATCAGTACTTCTTATTGCAAAACATAGAGACTTAGGCCTTTCTAGTCAAATTTTGGAAGAAGATATCTATTAGTCACCTAGAACATTTTGGTGCTTAATTTGAATATTAACAACAATGGTTTTTTGATTTCTCAGACTAAATATTTAAAGGCACTTTTGAAAATCAAGGCTAAAGTGACAAAACTTCAAAAGTGACCACTGTGGTCAAAAAAATTTTGAAAGTCGTATTGCAACACAGTAACAGTCAATGTTCATGTTAAAGTTACGTCTAAGAATGGTAGACATTAATTGAGTAGCTCCTCTATGATGCACTATTGACTCATTTAATGCTCAAAAGAATCATTTGAGGACAATCTTACTGTCACCTTTTTGCAAATGGTGAAATTGAAAGAATAAAGAATGGTGGACCAGGATGCTAACCTGCCCTGCTCTCTCTTTCCCACTGTGCCAATACCTTTCTCATTTTGTTTATCATGCAGCACAGCAAGAAACAGATTTGCATTATGAGTCACTAGAAAAGCAACATACATCAATATCTGAACTAGAAAGATTCTAAAATAATTTGCCTTACCACGTGCAGGACATTGGCATTGTCCAGTCTGCTCTTCCATGTTTAAAAATTGCTGGCTAAAGTTCACTCAATTGGGTTCCCAAATAACAGATTTTGACTCAGTGTTTAAAAAAAAATGCATCTACAGGGAGTTCAGAAGAACGAATTTCGTTGAAATAAAAGCTTCAGCTTGTGAAACTTGAGAGCAATGAGTCGAGATGGAATGACATGCATGCATATCTGTGTAGATTCATTGTTAGCGGACGTCTGGGAGGCAAGGAAGGGCTCTGTTCATTCCGGTTAGAGGAGGAAGCCATCAGCGGACGCCATCATTCTCTTGTCTGGAGGAAGGTTCATAATTAAGGAACTTGATATTTATACCCTTCAGGGCCACCTAGGACTTGATTGACAGGGTTGACCTGATGTAATCTACAAATGCAAATATACTTTCCCATAATGATGAAATTTGAAAAAAAATAAATTAGATGAACAAAACATACTAATTTATGCCTTTTTTCTGTTTCCTTGTGCAGGGTGTTTCGAGTGCTGTATTAAATGCCTGGGAGGCATTCCCTACGCCTCTCTGATCGCCACCATCCTGCTGTATGCTGGCGTGGCCCTGTTCTGTGGCTGCGGTCATGAGGCGCTTTCTGGGACTGTCAACATCCTGCAAACCTACTTCGAGATGGCAAGAACTGCCGGAGACACACTGGACGTCTTTACCATGTAGGTCGCTCTGTGTGGCTTCTCGTTTCCAGAGTAATGTGCACATTGCTGTGTGTGAAATGCATGGCCTCTAGAGTTCAGTGAGGCAATGTTATACAGACGAACAGAATTCTCTTAGGTTATGTACACGCGTCAAAAGGACTTTGACCCTGACCACGAGCACAGGCTGCAGAGCAGAAGATCAGAGCCCAACTTAATTTGGACTTAATTTGTGTGTTCCTTGACTGTAATGCTTTACCCAAAATTCGGTTACCATTAAGTGGATTGCTCAAGTTTCTGTTACTCTTGTCATCTGAGCAGAGGCTTTGCTAATAGGGTAGAAAACAAGATGGAGCACAGGGCCTAGTGTAAATGGAGACTCTGCTGCTGACTCTAGGAAAATCACCCAAACTCGCTGGGTACTCAACCATGGGTGTTCTATCAACTCTCTTTTCCTGTATCACAGGATTGAGGTGACTACTAAGTTAACATGGTGAAAGGTTCCTTATTGACTCCTGCAAAAGGACAAGTCATAAGACACAATGAGTCCCTTTCCCCAGCACCAATTCCTCTTCAAATGTACACTTTACCCACAGCATGTAAACTCCTGGGGCCACTAAATTATGGGGATGTTAATGTTGTTTAAAAAGAGAACACGGGCATAGCCTGGAGGTAGAAAAGAGTTTGTGGTTCAAGCTTCAGTCCCTGACTGCCTAACATTATAGGGAGCAAATGTTTAGAACTGAACTACAGAAGAACTTACTTTCCAGTCACTTCCCAGTTCAGATAATTTATTTGGTGATTTCTTGCCCACACAGCTTCTTGCAGTTAGTTCATGCTTCTTGAGACTGCTGTTCACATTGCTTTATTTTGACATTCTAAATAAATTAAAACCTTCTTAATGTGTATAATTTTTCTGGAATGGGATGCTTTTAGAGTCTTTGTGGTTATATGGCTGGTAGAGTGACTTTGCTTTTGACTTATATAACTCCATCAAAAAGGGATTAATCGCATTCTTATTTACCAGAGCAGTTCCTACTGGCCAGGTATACCGTATTTTCCGGCGTATGAGACGACTTTTTAACCCAGGAAAATCTTCTCAAAAGTCGGGGGTTGTCTTATTCGCCAGGTGTCATCTTATAGGGCGGGTATATCCCAAACTCTATATTTTAACTGGAAAAGTTGGGGGTCGTCTTATACGCCCAGTCATCTTATACGCCGGAAAATACGGTGATTATCACCTCAGACCCTAGTCCAGTGATGGGCAACCTTTTGAGCTTGGTGTGTCAAACTTCGCCAAAAAACTGAGCATAACTTGGGTAGTGTGTCACTTTGAGGAAAAAACTAACTCCAAGACTCTAGTCGCAAATGTTTCATCCTCAGGAGCAGCAAATGTTTCATCCTCAGCATGCGGCCGCGTGTCATCAGAAATGGCTACGCGTGTCAGTGCTGACACGCATGTCATAGGTTCGCCATCACTACCCTAGTCTAAGACAGCACTTGGGCAAGCTGGACAACTTTCTAACTAGAAGATAATGTTTCTCCAACCCCAATTTCAGAAAATATAACATGTTGCTATTTTTTAAGTAACCCATCAGCTACAGATACATAGATTGTCTTGAGCAAAGTATTGCTCATAAGTTATACTTGTTACTTTATTTATTAAAGTTGCTTATTTCCATGAAACGAGAAAAGGAGGTGCACATTACTATCAAATCACAGGGCAAGAATTCCCTACTGGTGGGTGGAGGGCAGGTACCCTGAGTGGTAGCAAATACTTTAGGGAAAGGGAAGTTGAAATATTTGTGTTTATCTAAAATATACTAGAAGTAGTTCATTATCCACTTACTTAAAAACTAGATTTATTTAAAAACATATTCCTGTGTCCATTGGTTATGCATATATGCATACGAGTTGGTGGATCTCTTCCCACCTACCCACTCACCCCTGCCTTCCCTCTGAGGTTTGATGGTCTGTTCGATGCTTCTGTGTCTCTGAATCTAGTTTTCTTCATCAGTTTATGTTGTTCATTGGATTCCACAAATGAGTGAGATCTTGTGATACTTACCTTTCTCTGACTGGCTTATTTCACTTAGCCTAATGCTCTCCAGGTCCATCCATGCTGTTACAAATTGTATGAGTTATTTCTTTTTTACAGCTGTGTAGTATTCCATTGTGTAGATACTTCTTAATCCACTCATCTGCTGATGGGCACTTAGGTTGTTTTGAAATCTTAGCAATTGTATAGGGGGTTGAAGGCCTGGGATTGGGGAGCAGGGGTAAGCTGGGAGAGGTCAATGGGGGAAAAAGAGACATATGTAATACTTTCAACAATAAAGATTTTTTTAAAAAGTGGAATTTAGCAGGCATATAAAATAGGGGAAAAAACATATTCCCTAACTCTGAAGTATCAATTTAAAGTTTTTCTATGTCACTGACAAATGGAAATGATAGTTCTGAAAAATTAGCATTATCCATTAAATTTATTTCTTTAAGCCCACAGTAGATAATTTATCAATTTCCATTATATTGGCTATATAGCATGAATTGATCCTTGAGAGTTTATAAATTATCGTCATCATTTGAAATATAATTAAACTATTGAAAATGATTTGGATTGTTGCAAGTTAGTTTTATAGAACCTTAAGAAAATGATTGCATGGATATATTTTAACATGATAAAACTGACATTTCTTTTTCGTTTTATTTCAGCCTACACTGGACAAAATATATTTTCACTGTGCATTATTTTAAGCTACCACAGATGTCCTTAAAATCTCCAGATCCTCTGTATTTAGACTACATCCAAATTGCTAACTTTAGTTTTGGGATAGATAATTTAAAGAAATACAAGCCTAATAAATGTCATGAGATGGTTGTATACATTTATCAGAAACCAATTGTCAAGATATTTATTTGACATTTATACAGTAAAATTTAATATACCACAGAGCTCTGCTAAAGCTCCGAGGGAGTTCAGGAGAGAAGTCAGAGACCATGTTTAATTTAGCACTTTTACCAAAACTGGTCTCTTAGATTGGAAGTGAAATGCAAAACCAATAATGCATGGTTGGAATGGAAAGAATAACATTTTGATAGGAATAAAAGCAAGGGCTCAAATGATCTCTCCTGTCAGACTTCAAATAACCAAAATTCCTATACCAGACCCTGTGATGCTACCAAATGAATTGAGATTCTGTCAACAAACAGGTCGTGAAAACACAGAGGGAAGATAACGCACCATTAACTACTCGGTACAACTAGTACCAATGGGTACATTCAAAGATTTCATAAAGGTTCAGACAAAGTAGAGATTACCCCAGGTGGGGCTGCCTTACAAGGATATCAGCCATCAGAACAGATAAGACACATAAGTGAAATAGGAAGTATAAAGCAGAGGTAAGTGAAAGCTGATTGCAGGCAAAACACACTTGGAAATAAGCTAAGGCAGGTTTGGAAAGAATGATTAAGAGAATGATTGTGGAGAAAAGACTTGTTGGCCAGCCTTAGTGATTTACGGAGTCAATTTCTTTTCTCCATCGTTCTTATGCTTGATTCAGTCAAATTGAGCACTTCTATACCATATGCTTATAAAGGGAAAGAAGCCTGTTTACTGGGTGTGTGAACCCAAAGATAAAGCCAATTGTCCCAGACCCCTGTCTTCCTCCTCTGACACACATACACACATCTCAAGGTGGTCAATGTCTCCGAGTCTACAGCAATCATGAAGGACTGGCATCCCGAAATCTGACTCTTCCGTTTCACTAGCCATCTGTCTAGCATCCAAATCTTCTTCTCATGAATGAATTGCAAATCACCTCCATTCTCATGAAATCTCTATTTTAGACATAACATTCTAAATACCATTAGCCTTCACCGATGGATGGTGATCTGAAATCTAAAATGTAGCTCCTGTTCTTCAGCTGACATCACCCATCAATCATTTTGTCAAATGCTACTTAAGGTGTGGAGACCTCTCTAGAGAGGAAAAGAGTGAATTTCTCAAAGATTTGTGACTCGTTGATATATATTTAGAACTCACTCTGCTCCTCCTCATTTACTTGTTTTCCCAGAAGCTTTTCCTCCCCTAATCTGTGGGTTTAGTATGGCAAGTCCATGGTCATTTGCTGGCTCCAAATGGTTGTGACAATGAGTATGTAATTTCACCCACTGTTCCCATTGGGGAATTATTCCCACACACCAAGTACAACTTCTATTGTCCCACTTAGCCGGTTAGGCCTCCCAGCACGGGATATAGTTCAAAGCTATGCCACATTCAACTACGAGAGGAGGCCTGGTTTCTGGTTTGTGATTCAGACTTTGTCATCGGCCAGCCCCTTGGCAAGGTGTTATCATTGTGCTTCCTATGGGGTCTCTTGACTGAGTGAGCAAGTACGTACGGTAGGTATTTTACTTTTGCAAAACAGATCCACATATAGGACAATGAAATATGGAAACTGGCTAGAAAATTAGATATCAAAGAATTCAAACCATTAACTTGGCTCAGTGACTTGGCTCCTTGAATAACTTTCCTGAGGACTGAGCAAGGGACAGCCTTATTGACAAGTACACACCCCTTCCCCCTAAAATGTATTAGACAGGGATTGTATCGGGGTTTTGACAGATTAGAGTGAGGGCTGGGCAACTGGTACTATTGATTTCCAGAGTGACTATATTTCATTTTCAAAATGTTATGACTGTCACTTGAGGTCAATGCATTAAAAACTGAGCTTACTAGATAGTGAATTCTTTGATATTTAATGCACACATAAAAATTAGTTCCTGTTTGCCGAAAGCAAAAGCAAGCAGTAAGCTCGTAAAATAGATATACTGGTTTTGCTCTCAACTAATGTAATGAGTGTATAAATCTTTGTGTGCTTGTTGTTCATGTTTATTCCTTGGGTGTTAATGAAATGGGAAACTGTTATCAGTAAGTTAATAGATGGGAGTGAGAAGGAAAGGAAAGCAGGAATAAATTCATGGCACGATAAAACCAAGTTTCATAGGCTCATGGAAAACACTGCAATGCGCAACCATCTGTTCTGACTCAGGGGGTTGATAATGACACCAGCTGGCTGAAGTCTTCTGCTTATAAGAAGTTCGAGGATCAGACAGATTAGTATTGATGTGAGATTATTGATTAGTTGTGGAGAGTCAAAACTAATTTCAGTTGTAGCTAGAACTTCAGTTAGAAAACCGTACTGAATTCCTAACTTCTGATAAAATAAACAGTGAGCATCTCCTTGGGCAATATTTCAGCCAGACTGGTAGTTCTGAAATGAGTGTCTAAAAAACCCCCCACTAATATAAAACAACAACAACCACCAAACCAGTACACAAACCATGAGGAAGTGAGACAGAGAGACAACAGAGTGTGTGCTGATTCTGGGACCAAACTCCCTGGGTTTGTTTCCTGGGTCTCTGCTCCTTTCTACATGCCTCACCTTGGACAAGTTACTTAACCTGCCTGCCCAGTCCCTCACCAGTAAAAGGGACTCACTAATGCTGCCTATTCCTAAGGTTGGCATTTTAAAATGATTGTAACATGGTTTACACATTATAAGCACTAACATTTGATGAACATGATGGTGATAATGGTGGTGACCATGGTTATCATAATGATGGTGACCATGGATATCATAATGGTGGTGACCATCTATACTAATAAAAGGGTAATATGCTAATTATAGTGGGTCGACCGGACATCTTCCGGACGTCCAATTTCCTTCCGGACAAAGCCACGGTGGCGGGGGCCAGGTCAGAGGCAGTTAGGGGTGATCAGGCCGGCAGGGGAGCAAGCAGTTAGGGGCAAGATCAGGCCAGCGCGGGGGAGCAAGCAGTTAAGGGTGAGATCAGGCTGGTGCAGGGGTACAAGCAGTTAGGGGGCGATCAGGCCGGCAGGGGAGGGCAGTTGGGGATGATCAAGGCAGGCAGGCAAGCGAGCAGTTGTGAGCCAGTAGTCCCGGATTGTGAGAGGGATTGCCAGTGGGATTGGGCCTAAACTAGCAGTTGGTCATCCCCCAAGGGGTCCGAGATTGGAGAGTGTGCAGGCCGAGCTTAGGGACACCTCCCTCGCATGAATTTTGTGCACCAGGCCTCTAGTGGATATCATAATGGTGGTGACCATGGCTATCAGGATGGTGATATCTTCCCTGAAGCTGTATCACAACTTGAATGGCCACCATCATGCTTCCTAAAGTCTTTTGGTCTCTGGACCACAGTGGAGCCAACCTATTCATGTAATGAATCTATGAACTTAGGTTTTAACTAGAGTAGATATTTCAGGTAAACACCTGAGTAGGTTTCAAGCTGAATTAGAATTCAAAGATCTAATTTCTATTTACTTTGATAATAGCCAGGAATACAGCAACTTTAGAAAAAAATAGTTACAAATAAGAATATGATGATTTTATATTAAAATAATATTAAGATTATCAGGTAGAAAGGAAACTTGCTTTGTTCTTTGTGGGTCAGAGAGGGGTTTGGGCCAATGAGTTCCAATTTATAGGGAAATCGTTGTTTGGCTTGGTATAAAGAAGTTTCCGAGGGTCAGAGTTTTCTAAAGAGTACATGGCTGCCCCTGTGAAGGTGTTCAGACAAGGCTGGTGATGAAGTTCCAGACCTGAGAGCCCAGAAGTAAACCCTTGCATGCACAGAGAAATGATTTTCAACAAGGTGTCAAAACGACACCATGCGGCAAAGATGGTGCATTTGAGGAAAATGGATAGTTACTTGCTAAAGAATGAAAGTGGCTCCTCATCTTACATCATTCATAAAAATCAACTCAAAAATGGTTTACAGAATGAAATGTAAGACCTGAAACTATAAAATTCCTAGAAGAAAACAGAGGGGAAGAACTTCATAATATCAGTATTAGGGATGATTTCTTGGATATGTGGCAAAAGCAAGAACAGACACGTGGGACTACATCACACTTGGAAGTTTCTGTGCAGCAAAGACCACAACAGAGTGAAAGGCAACGTGCAGAGTGGGAGAAAATATTTGCAAACCACATGTCCAATAAGAGATTAATATTCAAAACATATAAGGAACTCCTGTCACTCGATAGCAAAACCAACAAGCAAATTACCAGACTTACAAATAGGCAAAGATCTTAAGTAGACATTTCTCCAAAGAAGACAGACAGGTACATGAAAAGCTGCTCAACATCATTCATCCTCAAGGAAATATACATCAAAACCACAGTGAGATACCACCTCACAGCAGTTAGGATAGTCATTATATAAAAATCGGAAAACAACACCCCCACCCCTAAAAAATAACAAGTGTCGGCAACTATGTGGAGGACTTGGGACACTTGTGCTCTGTTGCTGGGAGTGTGCACTGTTGCAGCTGGTATGGGAAGCAGCATGGAGGTTCCTCAAAGTATTCAACATAGAGCTGTCATGTGACCCAGCAATCCCACTTCCAGAGGAAATTCCAATGTTCCTCTACCAGCAAATCTTCTGACTGGGTATTATTTGTCTACACAAATGCTATTGGTTTTTGCATGCACATTTTATATCATACTACCCTGCTGGATTCTTTTATTATTTGAATTAGTTTTATCATTGATTCTCTACAGCTTTCCAGGTGCACCATCTATCATTTGTAAATAGAGGTAGTTTTGTTGTTCTCTTCCAATTCTTATGGTGGGGATTACTTTCCCTGATCCAAGTGAATTGGCAGATACCCCCAGAACAGCTTTACATGGAAGCAGAGACTGTCCTTCACTTCCTTGTTCCTGACTTTACTGGGGACACCTCATTGAGTAAGATTCTGGGCTTAGGGTTATGATATTTACATATATGAAAACATTCATCTATTCCTGTTTCTCAAGAAAGTATTAGAAAACATGACAGTTTTACCAACATGACTTATAGGTTGAAATAAAAACAATCAGTAAAAGATTGTGTGTGAGGTTGTGTGTGTGTGTGGTAGTATGTGTGAGGTTGTGTATGTGATTATGTATGAAGTGTGTGTGGTTGTGTAAGGTTGTGTGTGTGACTGTGAAGTTGTATGTGTGAGGCTGTGTGTGTGGTTATATGAGGTTGTGTGTGTTGAGGTTGTGTGTGTTGAGGTTGTGTGTATGCGTTAGGTTGTGTGTGTGGTCATATCAATAATATATTTCCTGAAATAGTTAACTGTACTGTGGAGCATTTCTCTATGTTCAGATATAATTTTCCAGAGAGAGAAAGAGAACAATGAAGTAAGATAAAATGTTATAAAATAGATGTACAATTTTTCTTCATACTATTCATTTTCTGCAACTTTTCAATAGATTTGAAATTATTCCCAAATAAAAACTAAAATCTATTATTAAATGTCACTTTAACCTGGACATTTTACGGGAAAGCCCATTCCGCCAAGTCTCCAGAGTGTTTGTGATGTCCCGTCAGATCTGTAAGTTAAAATCCTCAGATTCTCTGACACGCGTGAGGGGCTGATGCAGTTCACATCATCTGCCTCATTGCCCTTGACAAACACAATTGTGACAATATTTAGATTTTCAGACAGTGGAAAGCAGCCACTAAACAATCTCTCTGGTACATTGAATGTTAGCAAGCTCTTCTTGATTTTTTTTATATGCCACAAATTCACTTATGCTGTTCTTTAAAAAATATTGCGAAGGCTGAGGAGGGGGAGGGGACAAATGCAGGGGGTCAGTGGAGGACATCTGTAATACTTTCAACAATAAATTTTTAAAATATTGTCATAGCATCCAGAGTTTGCAAATCTCCATGAGCATGAACTAAACTTCTATGCCCTCATCTCTCTCCTTGTATAAATTGAACAGGCTTTCTCGTCATTGCTGCCACCTACCTGCTCCACTCGGTCTAACTTATGCGGAGAGGCACAAATGACGCAGGACAGTGTGAAACAGAGCCCCTATCCTACCCGGCTCTCCCGGCTGCAGAAAGAGAGCGCTCGCTAGCATGCGTGCCTCTCCACATACCAGGGCCGCACAGCTAGTTTGCTTCTAGAGGCAGCAAAACGATTACTTTGTGATTTTTTTTCTTCGAAAGGGCTTTGGGGTTCCCATACAGTATTTTGAATCACAGAAAAATCCATCTGCAGTTTACAGACAGTGCACGCGTCTCTCTCTCTCTCTCTTAGGTACATGGGCACTCGATTGTGAGAAAAGCAGGAATACCTACCCGTTCCTCTATGGAATTAGGTTCTAACGTGGCTCAGGCCCAATTCCATGTAATATCTGTTAGTGATTCTGCCTAAAAGGCTTCCTCGTCAAAAATCACAATTTCCCTCTGAAGCCATATTTTTATGAGTGATGTTAGCAGCAGCAGACAATGCGAGGGATGGTTTCCAGTAAGTGTGACAAAATACAACCACAACTGACTCTTAACAGTAACAAAAACATGAGGTGGTAACTTTCCTGAAAAGGAACGTATCATTAACCATAAAGCTTTGTTCCTCTCTTCATGTACGTTTCTAAAACTCGGTGATAGATGCATAAGTCTTTCCATTTGACATTTCATCGTAAGGAGAGGCCTCACATGCTGATGACCCTGCTCATCAGCCGGAGTTAAGCAAACTCCTTTGGAAATGGGATCCGCTGCTTCGCCCGGACCAGCCGGGCGTGAGCCGGGGAAGGGCCGGGGCGGGAAGAGGAAGGACCTTGGACGTGGCCAGCCCTGTGCACAGACCCCGGGTGTGGCAGAACCGAATGTGCACACAAACACGGGGCCCGAGGAGCCACAGCTTCCGTTGTGAACAGCAGCACCCTCAGCTTTCATCCCAAAGGAGGCGTGGGCTGGGGGGCCCCGGCTGCAGGTCAGCCGTGCAGAGGTGCTGACACAGTCCCTGTCTCCCCCCCCCTCCAGGATCGACATCTTCAAGTACGTGATCTACGGCATCGCGGCCGCCTTCTTCGTGTACGGCATCCTGCTGATGGTGGAGGGCTTCTTCACCACGGGCGCCATCAAGGACCTGTACGGGGACTTCAAGATCACCACCTGCGGCCGCTGCGTCAGCGCCTGGGTATGCCGTGCGCCCCTCCGCGCTGCGTGTGCGCATCCCGGTGCACGCGGTGCTTGTCCTCCTCTGCCAGGAGCTCAAGCATTTTTGTTTTTTTAACATATTGTAAGAAGACTTTCAAAACATATTTTTATTGCCCTAACCGGTGTGGCTCAGTGGATAGAGCGTCGGCCTGCGGACTGAAGGGTCCCAGGCTCCATTCCGGTCAAGGGCATGTACCTTGGTTGTGGGCACATCCCCAGTAGAGGTAGCTGATCGATGGTTCTCGCTCATCGATGTTTATAACACTCTCTCCCTCTCACTTCCTCTCTGTACAAAATCAATAAAGATATATATTTTACATATATATATATATATTGATTTCAGAGAGGAAGGGAGAGAGAGAGAGAAACATCAATGATGAGAATCGTGGATGGGCTGCCTCCTGCACACCCCACACTGGGGATGGAGCGCAACCCGGACACATGCCCTGACCGGGAATCGAACCATGACCTCCTGGTTCACAGGTTGATGCTCAACCACTGAGCCACGTCAGCCGGGCTCAACTATTTTTCTTAAACATAGTAACATTCCCTCCTTTGATCACTATCTTAACTCTTAGAATATTATGTTCTAAATTAAGATTATTTCATGTGAAAATTCAGTTTCAAATTCTCAAATCACACACAACACAACTGGTTTTGCTTTAGAGGCAGCAAAACTGTCAATTGACTTATGATTTTTTCCCCCCAAAGGGCTTTGGGATTTCAATATAATATTTAGAAATTCCAATAACAGAAAAATCCATCTGCAATGTATAGACAATACTTGGGTCTCTTCTCCTTAAATACATGTCCATGTAGCGTACCTTAAATTTGGGGGGAATTGTATCATCTAATGTCTGTTTAATTGTGATATGAGGTAAGCATTATGCTGTCATACTAATTTAGGTTGTAAAGCCTATTGGTGTGATGGCTAGTGGTAAGCCAATGCGTGTGTACCCTAGAGCTGACACAGCCAGTGCATGTACCTCTATGAACACACAAGAGGGCGACAGTGAAGGGCGATGCGGGTGCATTAACTTTTGCATCTTTATGCAGCAGAGTTTCCCTGTAATGACACATCAGAGCTGCCATCCTTGACTGACATGTTTTCTTCTTTTCCAATGTCATGTAAGAACATGAATTTAATCTCAGCACATATTTCATATTAAATAAGATGTCTCTAATAAGGAATGATATAATTTATTTCAATCGTACACAAAAAGTTTTTTAAAAAGCCCGTTAACCACAAACTTTCCCCCAGCTTGTAACAAGTTCTGTCATGCTGCTCATGTCAGTGGCCATAAGAACCTGATATGTCTGCCTGTGGCATGAGTATCTGTGGTTGTCTCTGGAATGATTTCTTGTAAGACCCTTTTGGGGGACGGGGGGGCAATGCTTATTGCAATATCTAAGTTTTTAGGATCAGTAATATCAAATTACAGATCTGGAGGATGTTAAGTGAAAGGTCTTGGATTAATTTTAAAAATAAAATATGGCTATTCAATGGGCCAACTGTCAGTAAGAACTAAGCGATTTCTCTATTAAGAAGCCAGATCTGATTTTAGATCCATTTATATACTGCCAATCGAGGATAGTGAAGTCAATTAATAATAGGCTTTCTCTTATCACTGGGACAATATTACTCGTTTTTAAGTATTTTTTCTTAAATTTATTGGGGTGACATTGGTTAATGACATATACAACTCTATAATCTGTCATCTGTATATTGATTGCATCTTTGCTCACCACCCAAAGTCAAGTCTCCTTCTGTCACCATGTATTTGACCCCCTTTACCCTTTTCATCCTCCCCCAACCCTCTTTTCCTCTGGTGACCACCATTCTATGGGACAATATCATTGTGACACATCTGTGTGCCTCAGTAAGTCCCTCAGCTCCTCTGGCTCACGGTTCACTCATTTACAAATGAGACAATGGATCATCTCTAATTCTCACCGCAGCTCAGGGCCCATGATTCCAAAGCACCCGTGAGATGACAGAGAAGGGGTCTCCAGGCAGATTTCACTCCCGGGAGCCACCCTGGCAGGAGGAGTCAGCACCGGGGGTTTTATGAGAACGGTCATTTAATGATCTCTCGCCATGCAGATAGCTCATAGCTCTCTCAAATAAGAATTTTTAAAGCAAACACGCAAGCCACATTTTTTCGGTAATAGTAACAATTGTGTCACCAGTTCTTCCCAACAGACTGGAAGGGTGGCAGCCGCTAATGGGCTCCTCCAGAGGCACCCCCACCTCTGGCTCAACCTCCACAGAAGCTGAGCTCCTTCTTCAGGCCAGCAGCTCAATGGGGAGGCCTCTGCATCCCAGCAGGGGGGCCTGGCTGTCCAACCATGCAACGTGCGGGGACTAGCTCCCCTGCACACCCAGAACCCTGCACCCCTCTCCCCACAAAGTGCCCCGCACCCCTCTCCCCACCACGTGCCCCGCACCCCTCTCCCCACCACGTGCCCCGCACCCCTCTCCCCACCACGTGCCCAACTGGCTCATCGGGCTGGACTTGTGGCTCCATGGAATCAGAGGGGAACATGAATGCTTTATCACTCACCCATCTGCTGCTTGCTTTTCGGTCTGCAGGTGGAATGTTCCCCACAGTCTGCTTCACGTTCTGTGCCTCAGCTGTGAGCCACTTTCTCCGTTGGCCTCAGCTTTAAAACATACTTTTGAGACTGTGCCCTTCAGCTTAGCATCTACCTGATGCGACTTCTCGGTCACAGGGTGGAAATGCTCTGAGCTCGTTCTGCCAGTGATGGAACCTAAAGCGGTCTCCCTTCGTTAAAGTGGAAGCATGATTGAACTGATAATTTTAAATACCTTTCAATTGAGGGATTATAATTCAGACATGTATTACTGTGAAGTGACAAGTCCTGAGTTCCGAGTTAGTGAGTTGTTTCTATATTCTGTGCCAGAAACAGTTCATGAGACGGGCCCTCCTCGGCCGTGGCCTGGATGGAACCTGGTAGTGCGTGTCTGGTGCACAGAGAGGCTGTGCATACCTGAGGAGCCCATTTGGCTCGCGTCCCCGAAGTTTGGGTCTGCCTCCCTCCTGAGTGTGTGTGCTGTATCACAGCAGCACGTTCACTGCGGGCCTGTTTCCCGGTGTTGAGGTGGTTGGGAGCTCAGAACCTTTGGGTCAGAACCACCTGCTGCTTTTCGTCAGCACTGCCGGCTTCTCAGGTGTGAGTTTTGCCTGACTGGTGCATGTCTGCTCAACGAACTGTGAATGTCTTAGACATCAAGGCTAAAATTGATGGGAATTCAGGTGAAAAACCAATGACCGTTCACAGTCGCTCTCAGGTCAAACTCTGTAACCTCAGTGGCTACACGTGCCAGGAGCAAATGTCTAGGCTAGCCTCCTCCCAAGGGGCAGGGCCGCCGGGCCTCTCGAAGGTCTGCAGTCCAACCTCCTGCTCAGTCGCCAACAACCAATGTCCAATTGAAGATCAAAACATCAATTGCATGTTCCTTTAAATTTCATGTATTAAGAAATAACTCCTAGCAATCTTGTTGAATTGAATGCTAACACGTGGTAGCACGTGTGTAACATATGTGTGGCACAGCTGAAGAAGTGTGATAACAGGATGCTTCCTGTGGCAGTCATTTGCATGTTCTGATGAAATGGCTCTGAAATAATGATGTGATAATGAGATGTGCTGGATATTAATTATGAGTCTGGCACCCAATCCCGATCACTCTATGGCAGTTTTTACCACCCAGTATCAATGAGTTGGGGTCAATCAACTCAGAGAAATTTTACTGAGTTTTATTTCTTGGTGAATGAAAAAGTCAGCATCTTAGTAAGTGTGAGTGATGTATAAAACAATGGCTGAAATACAAAAAGCCAGCGAGGCCACTTTATGTATCTAACGTCCACAGGGCCCCATTCTCCCCTCCTCCCTACAATCAGGGCCCGAGCTACTGGAAATTAAAAGTCAGTGTTGATCAAGGCCATGAAGAACAGATGCGACTTAAATAGGTCATCTCTGTCTCCACCTGGCCTTTAGAGATACAGATTAATTAACAATTTGCTAAACCAAACAACTTCCTTTGAGTTTATTTTTGATGTTAGATTGATGGTGGACTGTGGTGAGTTTCCTTTGGTTCCATCACAGCCCCAGAGGTCAGCTCACTCCCAGCTAGTAAGTGAGGACGGGACCTTGAAGGGTAAGGATGTGCCCCGCTCCCATACGGGCGACCCAGTCCCTGACTTCCAGTCCAGGGACTCTTTTCTCTCTTCCAGTTGTTGCTTGTTTTAACTGTATTCCCCAAAGAGAAGAAGTGGAGGTGAATTTTACAATGAGTTTCATCTAAAAATAGATATTAATAAGGCCAAAAAGATCAGGAGAATGTCTTTAAATCCTCACGCTGTTCTAATAAGACTAGTTTATTTAAGATCCAGAAAACAGATTGGTGGTTGCCAGAGGCTGGGATTGGAGGGAGGGGAAGTGGGTAAAGGGAGTCTAGACATGCAGACTTACAGTTAGAGATAATAAGCCCTGGGGATGTCATGTACAGCGTGGTGGCCGTAGGTAACAATACTGTGTTGCATATTTGAAAATTGCCAAGAGAGAAGGTCTTCAAGGTCCTGACCACCCACACAACATTTTGTAAATGTGTGATGATGTGTGTTAACTAGACTTACTGTGGGCATCATTTTGCAATGTATATAAATTTCAAATTATGAGTTATACTTATGTTCACACATGCCGGTCATCAGGTGTTCTGACTCTGATGATCATGAAACTGTACCACGATTCACTCATGAGACACGATAAGCAAAGAGTGGCTCTCTTAGGAGGCAAATTCAGATTTGTTGGTACATGCAGACATGCATCTGCGCCCAGAACACATCTTTATCCAACTTCCAGTTTTGTTGTGAAGATATAGTTAAGGGTAGTTGGGTTGTGAGAGAGAAAAGGAAGGAAAATTGTATTCCTATTGGGGAAATGTCCAAAACACCAATCATAAAAACACAAACTGTGGATTGAAAGAGCCTACTGCTAGGTGAGTTACCTGGAAGATGTTTGTACACCTGGGTGTTCCCTGCAGGCAGGAGCTGAGTTCCCCCTCTGACCACCAGGGTTAGAGCAATAACTGAGTGGCGCGTTTGTTCATCCCTTCAGTCCATGAACACTGCATTAGTGACAAGTGTGGATCAGTCGTTGAAATACGGATATGACTGTAGTCCTAAAAGCTCTCCCTTGGTCTTGTTGTTCATTCTTGTTTTCTGTGTGTAACTGGCAGATGACTTGCTAGCATCAGGTCAGGCACATAGGTGATGGTGAAGGCTGCACTCTTACTGAAACAGGATTCAGCTGTGACTCATTCTGCACAATCCACTCTAAATATTCCAGTTCATGTTTTCTAAAGTTCACAGAACATGTGGTCAGATTCATAAGATCAACGCACGAATGAATTGGGCATTGAGATGCAGGCGGATCACTCCTTGTACATCCCAACCACTGCCATGGTGACTCCCCAGCAGGTTTATTCTCCTAACCTTCAGGTCCCTTCTGTTTCCCACGCCGCAGCCCTCACCAGTGTTGTATCTACAGCACCGAAACCCTTCGATATCGCACATTGTAAACAAAACATTCTTCTTTCCCAGTGGATGACACGTGTTCTCTCTGGACTTTTCTCGGTTGCAGTTCATCATGTTGACCTACCTGTTCATGCTGGCCTGGCTGGGTGTGACGGCTTTCACCTCCCTGCCCGTCTACATGTACTTCAACCTGTGGACCATCTGCCGGAACAGCACCCTCATGGAGGGGGCCAATCTCTGCCTGGACCTGCGTCAGTTCGGTAGGTGCATCTCTGAACAATATCTCACAGTGTTTTCCCCAAGTAACTGCCTCACAAATACTGCCAGTCACCTTCTGCCAAAGGGATGAAGCTATCAGAGTATCCATTCCCTTTTAAGGCATTGCTTTTGATTATGGGTGGGCCTTTGAGACGATTGGGAGTTGATCTCACATCATGAACATGGGATCGCCCATCTGACTCCTCGCACTTTCCCAGGCTCAGTGGGTGCAGCCTATGTTCATTGTCCCATGATCAGCTGTACGTATCATGAGGTCTAGTCCAAAAATCACCTCAGAAATATGTACTTCATTGTCTTCTGAAACAGGACAAAGATGCTGAGCATTTTTTGTTTAGTTTTATAATTTTTTTCATAAAGAACTCATCAGAATTTCAAAGTGGAAACAGCCACCTAACCATATTCTATAAAGAGTTCAGTTTCCCAAAATGCAAATCACGAGTCACATTTCCCCCCAAAATGTGTGTTTTAATATTTTATTTTGTTTATTCTTTTAATTAGTAGAGCAGGAAACAAAGACTCTTAATAATTGATAGGTCACTATTTTAAGTTCCAGTTTTATTTTATGGGTTAAAGTCTACTAGGTCTGATATTATAAAAGTTTCACCAGCTTTCTTTTCATTAGAATTTTCATATAAAACACTTTATTCATACATTTATATTCAACATTTCTGTATTCTTACATTTAAACTGTGTCATAGATAAAGCAATATAAAGTTACTTATAGCTTACATTCAGAGGGATTTAAATTCACCTCTCCAGCAGACTGGGCTGGGAGCTTTAGCCATCCTTACCCTAATCCAATCAAGAGTTAAGAAGGTTTCCATGGCCTATTTCCACCTCACCCTGGGGGGTTCCTGTTCATTATCTAGCTTTTCTAGTTACAGTCAGGTGGTAATAACAACAAAATCAAAGGATGTTAAATGAATCAGAAGTCCTCTTTGGTTATTTTTATTTAGAGGCTGAAATCACATGTAACAATAATATTTTTTATGTGTGTATGGGCTCATTATGTGTGGACCTTATTCTAAATGGTTTATATACATTGACTTGTTTAATTCTCCCAAGAGTTCTGTGTGGAGGACACTATTACTACATCCCTTATAAATGACAGAACTGAGGCACATGAGGGTAAATGGCTTGCCCATGGTTACACATCTAGTAAGTGTCCAAGAAGGATGCAATCCTGGCAGTCTGGCTACAATGTCTATGTTCCAAATTTTAAGTCCACTGCATCTCCTGTTGAAGCAGGTACTGAATTACAAATGTGGCAAGGTCAAGTCCAATCTCACCTACCCTATTTGGAATTCTATTCCTTCATTTGTAAAACCATGGGGCTATAGGTTTTATAAGAGACATGCAAATCCAAACGTTCAAATGGACTTTTTTCACAGAATGACTATTAACATCTCACCTACTAACATCTGGGAACATTGTAGATAGTTAACATCTGGGAATTCTGTAGCTGGTTAACATCTGGGAATGCTGTAGATGGGAATGCTGTAGATAGTTAACATTTGGGAATGCTGTAGATGGTTAACATCTGGGAACACTGTAGATGGTTAACATCTGGGAACACTGTAGATGGTTAACATCTGGGAATGCTGTAGATGGTTAACATCTGGGAACACTGTAGATGGGAACACTGTAGATAGTTAACATCTGGGAATGCTGTAGATGATATTCTCCAACGAGGTTTCCTTGTGCGTTAGGAAAGCAGGAATCTTTCACCAGTTGGTGTCCTCAGGCCCTGTGGCTCCACGATGATAGTGTAGATAGAATGTGGGGGGGGGGGCAGTATAACTGTTCCATCACCACCCCCATCTGTCAAAACAAGTCCTCAGGTCCCTCTGTCTGACCCAAGTGAAAAGCGGATGATCTGCTCTGAGCATGAAGTTCTCGGCAAGAAAATGATGGGAGGGTACGGACGGCTCTCCCACTGGGTAGGTTTCCCCCATGGAATCATGTCCCACGTGAACACAGGCAAAGGACACCTCAGCTGGCAGTCACCACGGGACACCACAGAACAGCTGCTTGGAAAACCATGGCTCTGACCCCAGTCCCTCCCCACAGTGTCTTCCTTTTATTCTGCTCATCTGAAAAATTAAAACTGGAAAGATGTGACTAGTCTCTCAGAGAGAGTTGCCAGGCAAAATACAGGACACCCAGTTAAGTGTGAATGTCAGCTAAACAAGCGATGTTTTTAATACAGTATGTCTCAAATATTGCATGGGACATACTTATGGTAAGTTCAAAGCATGACTTTGATTAGAGCCACCCTTGAACCTTAGCACTGTTGACAGCATAGTCATCAAGATTTATTCCAATTTAACTTCCCTCCTGCCACGGAAGAGAAGACGCTTTCCAGATGTCATGCTACCTTACATCAACGATGAAGCTTTCTGTTTTCCCCAAATACAGTCTACTGTCTGATAGCTTTTATTTGCCCTCCAGAGAGCGCACCCTTCATAAGAAACTTGGATGTAAGCATGCAATCAAGCTAGCAACAAGGGGCATCAGAATAGAAAAGAAATGCTCCCCAAAACCTGGAGTATAATCAGAATAGAAATTTGCTAATTTCATCCAAAAAGTAATTGTGTAGGTAAGGACATACCGTAAAACTGTTTGTCTTATTTTGCAAAGTTGTCTCGTGAGCTTGTAGATGATGGCACCTTTGCTCTTACAAATGGGAGCTCTCCCGTGTCCTGGTGTTGTACCTGCTTCGTCTCCACTGCACCTCCGGGTCTCACCCCACCAGCAGCAATAAGCACGCACATTTCAACCAGGTCTGGTGGGAAGGGGAGACTTACTTCAGACAGATGGAGGATTTGAGGATGGCTCATCACATCAGGGTTTGCTGTATTTCAGAGTGAGTCATGACATCATGTTACTTCCAACTTTAATTTTTCATACGTTTATAATAATTTTAGTTGTCCTTCAATTCTGTGTACAGCGATGTAATGACATTGAATGTATTAGGTATTTGTCCCAGTAAATTTGTTTCATAAAATATTAGAACTGGTCCCCATCATATCATTTAGATCCAAAACTGTGCTCCCTTAAAACCTGGAGATGATGAAACTACCTCAGGGCCAACATAGGGAACAAGTGACCCCAAGTGGGCGGGGCTTCTGCTAGCCTTTTGGTCACGCCCCCCTCTGGTCCAGCAGGTCCCCACACTGGCAGGAGTAGCTTGCCTTCATCTGAGTTCCATGGAGCTCTCATCATAGGATTTCATTTCACATACTTAGCCACCCTTTTCCCAACAAGTATTGACTGAGCTCCTATTATGTTCAAGTACTGCACATGTTTGAGAAAAACATACTGTGTATCTCCGTGACCAAAAAGTAAAATAAAATAAAGTTCGACAAACTCTGAGATTGTGAACCTGCCCATCACGCTCATCCTGGAGAAGGGACCTGCTGGGAAGACTGCGTTTCTTTGCACAGGACAGACCAGAACACAAAATCAGGAGCCAGGTTTGCAGGCCCCATGAAGAGAGTGGAGGAGGAGGGCATCATGGGCAGCCTCCCTCATGAGCAGAGGACCAGGAATTCGCCTTTGCTTTTAACAATGCGAGGTCTTGGTGAGCTTTACAAGAAAAATGTCCATGGAGGGTTGGAGCAAAATCTGACTGGAAAGGGTTGAGTGGAAATGAAAAGAAAGGAATTGCCGACGGCGAACGTGGCAGTGCTGTCTAGGGTTTTGCTGTGAGTGAAGAAATGGGCATTCCGCACGAATGTCACCTGCCTATCACTGATCCGAAGGAGGAGGCCTGCACCAGGAGCCTCCTCAGTGGCGATGGTTTATTAGACAGATTGTAGGCGGGCCCCCACCCCGCCACCGTGGCAGAGACAGAAGAGCTCCTCATGCTGGGTACTGCATGGAGATTATGTTTTTTATGGAAATCATTGCACAAACTATTGGCAAAGCAGAATGGCGGCAGCTCCAGAGAGGGGTCTGGCGGTGCTCCTTGAGCTAAGAATGTGTGAGTACACATATAGTAAAACTAAATACAGAGCAATATACAGATCCTGTAACAGAGAAACCCACTAAAACCTGCTGATCATATTAACCAATGTCACCTCAATACATTTAATTTAAAAATAAATTCAATTAAATAAAGAGCAGCAAGTGCAAAAAGCTTAGGTATTAGTTTGCCCAGAACTTGCGATTTTTCTTTCTTTCTTGTATATTTGTATTTGACACGTCAGTAGTTCTGGACATCAAACTAAAGATCCATTTCTGGATGAACTGGATTCCTTCTCTAAACGAGACCTGTGGCAGTGGGTCCCTGAGTGGCTGTTCGATGCCACAGGCTGGGCAGATGGCCACAGGCTCTCATTCAGCAGCTCTCTGCTGGGTCCACAAGTGCTTTCAGAGAGGAAGGAAAAGGGAGAGAGATAGAAACATAAATGATGAGAGAGAATCATGGATCGGCTGCCTCCTGCATGCCTCCTATTGGGGATGGAGCCTGCAACTGAGGCATGTGCCCTGACCTGGAATCAAACCATGACCTCCCGGTTCATAGGTCAATGCTCAGCCACTGAGCCACACCAGTGGGACAATCCTTATTTTGATCATTGCCCCAAGTGGTCCTGAGACAGTTGGTCCATAAATCAACTGGATCCAGGGTCAATCGAGTGACATCACAGCTTTGTATCCCCCCTCACTGACAGCACTGTTTTTGGTCTGAGCAGAGAAGTCCTCCTTCGGGCCGTGTGCTTCTATAGACTCATGGGAGCGTGGTGCACAGAATGACATGAGATCCAGGCTGAGGGTGGTCTGGGACGTGGCCGTCACTGTAGCTGCAATGCCTATGCCTCACATTAATGACCGAACCAATACCCTGGCCACAGCTGACCTGAGGTTCAGGTGCTGGCCCCGTGAGTTCAGACTGAACACGTTTGGCCTTGCTGAGGGCCACAGAGGTGGGACCTCCCACTTACCACTCTACTCATAGTCACTCTCCAGCAACGAAAGCCCAGGACGGCGGTTTTATTGTAACAAAACCTAAAATGGACCGTGCTTAGATTTTATCTGCAAAAGTGTCATTTTCTCTCTGGGCTCTTGAAAATCTGTGTGACGCTAACCCATCATTGTCTACATGTCATAGGGATTGTGACCATCGGAGAGGAAAAGAAAGTCTGCACCGTGTCGGAGAACTTCCTCAGGATGTGCGAGTCCACGGAGGTGAGATTCTCGCAGCCTTCAATCTGGTGGGAATTTTCACTCCCTTGTGTGGTTTGAAGGATACATAGTTAATTCTACACTCAGTTTTCCCCTTTTTCTTCCAGAGGCCATTTTCCTTGCCCTGAGATTATGCAGGGGGTGGGGCTAGAAAACAAATATGAGTTGCGTGTTCTGCGCACGTCGATAAAAATGATATCTATTTTAAATTTTTTTCCAGAAGCTGTCATTTTAATGAAAGTCGAAAAATTATAGATTTCCTTAAAAAGAGATAACGTCGCCTTCTATTGTTATATTCCTGAAAACCATCGTTACTCATCATGACCTTATCTTTATAATGAAATCGCATTCACATGATGCTGTTGCGAAGGTTGACATGATTTTCAGGAGGAAAGATCCTGTCATGGTGTTTTTGGAGGAGGGGGTTCTCGCAGGCTCACTTCTGTTGAAGATGCACAAAGCTCTTGCTCATTAGAAGCCGTGGGCCTGACCCCTCTTCCGCTTGAAACTCTGACACGCGTGTTGGTTCTGTGGTTTCCTCCGCAGCTGAACATGACCTTCCACTTGTTCATCGTGGCGCTGGCTGGCGCGGGGGCAGCGGTCATTGCCATGGTAAGATCTCAGAGACCTCGGGCGTGGTTTTTCCATTGGAATTAGAGGTATTTGCTTGTAGAGATGAGTATCTCAAATGTCTGACGTGCATAGGAATGATTTATTTTATTATTTCAAAAAAAAAAGTGAGGGAACACTGGGTTAATAAAGGCTTAGCCTGAAGCAGTATTATCATAACAACAGAGATAATATTGGTAATCAGTGTATGGATTACAACACCCAGTAATATGATAACATTAACGAAAACAAGCAAATTCATTAGCATGTAGACATCAAATTACTATTAACATAAAAATTATCTCTGTTGCATATATGAGTGTGTCAGTGCACTATCCTATATAATAAAAGGGCAATATGCAAAATGACCCTAATGGTGGAACGACCAGTCGCTATGACGTGCACTGACCACCAAGGGGCAGACGCTCAATGCAAGAGCTGCCCCCTGGTGGTCAGTGCGCTCCCACAGGGGTAGTTCTGCTCAGCCACAAGCCGGGTTGATGGCTACAAGCACAGTGGCAGTAGCGGGAGCCTCTCCCTCCTCCTAGGCAGCACTAAGGATGTCTGACTGCAGCCTAGGCCCACTATCCCAAGTGCTCCCAGGATGTCTGACTGCCAGCTTAGGCCTGATCCCCCATAGAGTGAGCCTATGCTGGCAGGTGGACATCCCCCGAGGGGTCCCAGACTGCGAGAGGGCACAGGCCGGGCTGAGGGAACCCCCCAAGCACATGAATTTTTGTGCACCGGGCCTCTAGTTCTAAATAATATCATCACTCATTCACTCACATTATCCTTTTTTCCTCCTTAAATAAGAACACTAAAAAGCCATTGAATCACTTATGAGAAAGAGATTAATTTTGTTAAAATAAATCCAGGTAGTTTAATGTCAATGTCTTCTCTATCTAATTTTCTTCAGAAATATTAACAAGTCCTTAAAGCCAGACTCTTAACACATGAGCAGGACCTACTGTGTGCCAATCCTGCTCCCCATTTTTAACTCCCCAGGAGTTCCAGATTGCTTGCTGGGATTCCGGGGGTCAACACTGCTCCAAGCATCAATAAAATATTACAGAAATCTAGAAGGTTCCTGGTAACCTCATCTATATAATAGCCAATTCAAGATGCAAAAATGATGAATTGATTTGGGTTTATTTAATTCTTTTCCTATGGTGCCAGTACATTGTCTAATGTGTTGGTAGAAGCAGCACCTTTTGAAAAGTAAGAGCATTTTATCTCTGGTCAAAGACTAAAAATAGGAATGATGAGACAACGCTAATGTGCTAATGAGCATTTCAAACCAGTTACTTTTAGTGACTGCATACTCTTGTATTAAGATCGATTCTGTTTTATTAAAAATGATTTTTTAAAATATCTAACAAAACCAACTATGTCAGTGCTACAGATATTTTCTTTATTTTATATCATACTAGAGGTGTGATGCACAAAATTCGAGCAAGAATAGGCCTTCGCAACCCCAGCCGCCTCAACTGCTGCCTCACAGCCCCGGCCGCCTCAGCTACGGCCCCATCACCAGCACACTGGTCTTTATGGAAGATCGTCCGGAAGGTTTTTCCGGAAGGTTGTTCCGCCATCCAGTCTAATTAGCATATTAGCTCTTCATTATATAGGATTAATTCTTCCACATTTTAGATTTAGTGTGGGAACCTCTAATAGGAATTTCATTAGAGAATATGAGCTGCTTAATAAGATCATGGTGGCTGACTAATTGGAGGGATGACAATAAAACAATCAGCAAAGACCTTATCATCCCTAACCCTAACCCTAGCCCTAGCCCTAACCCTAACCCGTCTGTAACTTAAGGCACAGATTATTAGAAAATGTACTAAAATTAGCACGTGCTCCACTGTGTGAGTTTTTGGAGCTCTTAGGAGGCTCCATATGCCCACAGAACTGTGGACTTGGCACTGCACCAGCTTCCATGATGGTGTTCACCTGCGGAAAGACAGTGGCCAGCCTGGCGGCTGTGTCCCTGAGGCCAGGTAAGGCTTCTGAAGACCAACTGGGAAGCACCAGCGTCTGCTGGAGTGACATTGAAATTCAAACATGCAGACGTACATCTTGGATAATAACTTAGGGGCCATATCTCCCCAGACTTTAAAGGGAACATCTGAAAATATAGCATTTATTCACATGGCAGGTACTTGAGTACCTACCGCTTGCCAAGCTCTCTCCGCAGCACTTGTTATGTTTACAGCAACACAAAATCACCACATAAATGTGGTATATGCATAAGACTTATTCCCCTTTCACTATGGATAAGCCACTGATTAAAAGAATGTCACTCACAGCTCCTGCCTACATATGGCTTACAGTTTTCATTAACCAACATGCAAACATTTCAGAGGAAAAGGCACATTCTGAAAACAGCTTACTCTGATGGGGATGCATGGTTTCCCTACACTCTTGTGTCAAGATTGTTTTGTTATTTTTTTTCTACTGTGTCTTAATCACCTTACTATACCACAGCAGGCACCATTTAGGATGGACTTTGCGTTCTTGATGTCCATCTGTACTTTCCTAGAAGCAGCCTACCTCCTGCCTTTCAATGTATTCTTGAGTAACCAGAATTTTAGTGTTCTATTTTACTAAATTACAGATGGAAAATATTGCCCACCCTTCAAACTTAGAGAAAGTAAATAACTGACCACTTGGTTTCCCTTTCCTGTTTACCCATCGAAGTCCATCACTTGGAAAACGGCTTTATCTCTCCCATGGTCCAAGAGGGAGGGTAAGAAAGAAAACAAGTGGCCTCATGGCTGAGTCAACCCAAGTCAAATCTGGATCGTCCCTCCCTGAGTAATTTCATTATCCCAGACAAATCAGGAGCTTCCTTTTTGAACATGGCACTATTCTCGCACAAAATCCATGACACCATACTTGCTCTTGCGTAGTTTGAATTAAATGGAAACTGCAAAATTCACTGTATGGGAAATTAACTGGATAATTAAATACACAGATTTATTTGGGGGCTTCCATGATCCCCCTTTCCATTGCACAGTGGGCAGTATATCCTCCCATTAATTCAAGTTGACTCAAAGTATATACGAGATCATTTCCGATGATGGGTTAGAAAGCATAGATCCATGGACATGAAATGTATCATCTTGTGGTTCAGGCATATGAGGGCAGAATGGACAGAAAATATCACATCGAGGTTAAGAATCAGTTTTGGATACTTCAGAGTTGAAGAAGAAGAAGGAAAAGAGATAGTGAAAGAGAGTCGAGATGGTGTCTTGTCTTTGGAGGAGTGAGCCACGAATGCATTTTATTTACATTGATCCTATTACCACAGAAATGTTGGTCCATTTTATTAGTGCCTATATGTTCCATAACGATACACTTTGAACGTTCCTTTCCCGATAGCAAGGTGAAATGAGGACACTGAACAGGCTTCCTGTGTAAATTATTTTTGTCTTCGATTAGGTTCACTATCTTATGGTTCTGTCTGCCAACTGGGCGTACGTGAAAGATGCCTGCAGGATGCAGAAGTACGAGGACATCAAGTCCAAGGAGGAGCAAGAGCTGCATGACATCCACTCTACTCGCTCCAAAGAGCGGCTCAACGCGTACACATAAGCAAAACCTTCCCATCCTCCCACTCAGATGCATTGGTGTTTAACTAAGGGCCATCCAACCATCCAACCAACCTTTTGAAGAATAAAATGAAAGTGCTTCTCATCAATGATATGGAGGGTGACTTATGAATCACCCAAATATAGTTCTTTGTTGTTTAGCACTTAACTTGTGAATCTGTTAAATTGGTGTAATCAGATCTCTTCTACAAGCTCCTGTCCAGCCTTTTTCTTTTTTTTAATTTCTCAACCTCATTGAATAATTCTTAAGATCAATGAAACTAACATTGTCAAATACAGAGATTTGATTTTTAACCACTTCCCATGTTGTTATACATAACACCTATTGCATTATTTCTTATGTTTTGAAAAGAAAAAGTAGCTTTTTATACTTTTTAGTTTTCATTTCGGTAACTAGCTTGACTACAGGTAACCTTCAAAGGGACCATTGTACATTACCAACAACAGACAGAGATGACACCATGATGACTCTTCTTGAAATACGGAAATCTTTCTGAAGATCAGTGGCCACATGACTGTAGGCTCTGGTTAATGTTTTCAACAATCTAAGGTGCAATTTCTAAATTTGTAAGAGTAGGTTTTAAAAAAAAAGTGCTTCTTATCTTTGTTAACGTTGTGTTTTTTCTTGATGTATGGAAGAGGTATTTCCCTTGGATTCTTCAAGTTTATGTTGTGAGCATGTAGAAACAGTGATGCTAATGCATGGCTAGTTGCCTTTTTAAGACCGTGACACCAGGCATACCTTTTAAAGTTTAGTATAGAGATGATTTTCATGGGAATAATGACTGTGGACCTGCTGGGAGAAGGGTCTCTTTGTGACTTATGCAGTGGCTGGATTGGAACTTGAACATGCTAATGTGGAACATTAATTGCCTTCATGAAGGTGGCATATGAAAAATAAGCACACTCACCCCTCAGAAGTTGTTTTGCCTACCTTAGAAAGGTTCCGTGGGTTGCACCTCTGTAAACTACCCCTCAACCGTGTATGATATATTGAAAAGGCTTCCATTAATATAATAGCTTTGCTTGCAGCCTTCCAATCTACGTTGGCTTACCTGTAGTGTTTTTTAAAGTATGGTAGGAGGCCACGTACACTGTATCCTTCCAAAGTGTGGTGGCACATCTGTGTTTTCATTTCCAGTGAGTCATTTTAACCAACTGTTCATTCACACTCATTTATAAGAAGTACCTATATCAAAGGAATAAAAAGAAAGCAATCAGTATTACTGGACCAAATTGGGTGTTTGTTTTAACCTTGACTCGTGATTATTTCTAGTGCTACAAGAATGCTTTAAAGTGTCTTTTAAAATGATGTTGCCTGACAAGACATTTTTGTCAGTGTATAAAATCTAGGTAGTATATTGTGCACTGATTTTACCATTGTGAAATCTCTTATCAACGTAAGTGCATTTCTAATAACATTTATTGAGTGAAACAATCTTTGTACAATGACTAGCCATGCATCATCCACGATTTTACAAGTTCTTGTAGTACGTAGGGATATCACTAGGGTTCTCCATGGCATGATGATGCATCTGTAGTATTATTTAATTAATTTGGGGTTTGCTTCTTGTTTTTTTTTTATTATCTTCCTGGTTCAACATTTTTTCTGATATATGCAGTATTACAGATATTCAGCCGAAGTATTAATGGGCTTCTTTAAATTCTATATGGTAGTGTTTCAGTTCTGTGTCTTAACAGTTTGTGATGATTTTTAAAACTGTCTTTTAAACTTATGTAATGATGTTGACTCTCTTGCCTTTCTTTTCTCCTGGTATTAGAGTTTGTATTTTCACAGAGAGTGCTTTGTAGCAGGCATTACAATTAATCTGTTTTGTACATACATGTGCCAACAGCTTGATGATGGCGTTTTTGAAATGTAGAACAAAGTGCTTGCAAACTGTAATAAATACACTTGTGTACTTTGTGTACTTATTATTAGTTTCTGCAGTGTTTCTTTTGCTTATTCTGCTCATTCCTCTTTCCTGTGTGTGCACATTCTTTTCCAGTGCAATAGGTCCTCTTTCCTTTGGATGCTTATGACCTCAGTAGAGCTGACCCAACACTTTGAACTTCAGTGGAAATTCTCTGAGTGGACACACACAATGGGGGTGAATGCAGGGAGGTGGGGAGAGCGTGAAGCATGACAGACTTAGAGGCCATTTCGTTTAGCAAATGGTCACAGTTCCTAAGTTGTGCTACTTTCTCACCTAACTTTTGTTGTGTTGTGCTTCCTTTAGTGCTTCATAAACTAACAGAGAAACAAAACAGACTAATGCATTTCAGCAGGAAAAATGACTTCTTGGTTCACTTCAAATTTCAAGGTAAGAACAATGAAATGAAAATAATATTTTTTTTTTCCTAGACTTTTTTGTTTGTTTGTCGCGGGTGTAATTTCTTCTGGCCAAACTGGAAATTATGTCAATTTGAAAATAATAACATAGTTTTAATAAGAATCTTAATTTTCATAAAGCCTAAGGTTTTTGTATCAGTCTCCAGTTATCTATATATTATTAAGTATCAACTTGGAAACTTCACAGATTTAGGTTACAAATATCTACAATAATTGTAAGTAGATTTGGACAAAATGTTTTATGTCTTTAAAAGTTAATTTTAAGACAATAAGAAAAGTATCCCCTATCTAAATCTTATCAAATGGTAATTTTTGCTCTTTCTAGTGTTTATGAAATTCTTAGCATAGCAGCAAGATAAAGAATCATATGTTAAACAATGTCAACATGAACAAAATTTCACATTTTATGATATTTTAAAAAAACTGATCATTATTAGATTATTACAATGTTTGAAAACTCAAAAGGCCATTTCTCTTTTTAATATACACATTTATCTCTAGAGAGCACAATTTCCTTTGGGGAATTTCCCGCCAGACTTTACTGAGATATAATGAACACTCAATCCTTTGGGGAACTGTGAAGCTAATGTTAAGACTAGGAACTCACTCGCTTTGAGAATGAAACGTGTGTTGGCCTGTTCTGACTTGGGTGTAATCAGACTACATCTTCATGTTAAAATTTAGAAACAGCAGCTCCTGATTTTTTCACTCAAAGATCAAGTACACTTGACTTTCTCATTGTTTTGTTTTGTTTTCTTGGTTTTTGTTTATTGTTTTGTTTGTTGTTGTTGTTGTTGTTGTTGTTGTTTTTTGCCTTTTAGACAAAATAGAAACATTCTCCCCACTGAGGGAGCCAGGCAGGGGCCCGATGACTCAGGTGGAAGGGGGTGAGCGGGGACCCAGGGGCCCAGGTGCTGCCCAGGGCCCAGAGGTCAGCTGGGGCCGGCCCTTTCACACCAGATGCTCAAGCTTCAATCGCTGGCCAGGCCTACGGCCCGCACCTGTGCACGATTTCATGCACCGGGCCTCTAGTTAATAAATAATTACACAAGAATAAACTCTTTCACATACTCACAACTGTGGACCTACTTTTGCCCACCTCCATATATTTCATAGAGTAACTTGATAGCTGAACTATAATGAACATGATGGAATCTGAATTAAACTATCATACCCTTTAAAGTCCATGGAGCAAGTCAGCATTAAATGCCACTGGCTTCAAGGCCAGTGTCTCCCTACGGGTGGAATAAACCCAGACGTGTCAGGAGTGTTGTAAGAGAGGAGCCAGGGGTTCTCCTCAGGGATATGAGCAATTTGGGACAGCCACTGTCCCACATCTAGCTGGAGAGAGAGAAACATTGCTCTCTGGTTCCACCTCTTCATGCACTGATTGGTTGGTTTTTGTATGTGCACTGACCGGGGATCAAACCTGCAACCCTGGTGTATCTGGAAGATTCTCTAACCAACTGACCTACCCAGCCAGGGCAGGAATTCACATTTCCTATTCTCTGAACTGCTCCACAAATTGTTTTTAATTAAGATTTTATAGTTAGAACAGACAACCAGCAGCACCCTAAAGAAAATGGTTATGTAATCTCAGGTCACCCCACGGCCTAGCCTGAGCCATTTCTTCTAAAAATTCCAATTACTGTGTCTATACCGTCAGCTGGGGAGTTCTGATTTCTCTGCCTGTGAAATGTGCTAATGAGAAATGTCTGCAAGATGATTTCATGTCTCCTGCCTAATTGTGCTATGTGAGTTTCAAGTACTGACAAATTAGGGAACGTTATTAAGACGATTACAAGTTGTAATTTAGTTAGATGATTTATTTTAGGCTCAGAACACATCCTGTTTTGAACACATCTCTGTATCTCCCCCAACGGCCCTAGCACAGTGCCCCAAAGACAGCTGGGCTGGATCGATATTTGCTAAGTGAGTAGATTTTATAGTCTCGGTCTATAGCTACCATTTCTCAGAGAAAAGGGGAGACCTGTGTTAGAACTGGGATTGAAAGAATGATCCCACTCCATGGACCAAAGGACAAGTATCCCCGAGCTGTAGCCAGTTTGCAACAGGAAACTGTTGCATCGCTGATCTTTAGGACCTTTGTGAGTATCAGAATTTCCCAGCTGCATGTGTACCCTTCTTCTCCCCAAACTGCCACCTACACAGCTGCAGACTATATATGTTATTCCACTGTCCGGTGTGAGCTGGGGGCTGTGCTAGGTCTCCGTGGGTTGTGTCTTTCATAGTTGGGATGAAGGCAGACACCCCCTCTCTCTCTGGCTCTCCTCTCTCCACAGGTAGGTATTGGGAGAAAGTGATACGAGGGGAAAGGCACAGGGTAGCTCCTTAGTGGCTGTTTGAAGATTCCTAATATCTGTCTCCAAGGAAATGTAACGAACGCTACGTCTTCTCCAGCGTGCCTTCCTCAAAACTCTCAGACTGGCTGAAGAGTCACAGCTTGCTCTTAAAATTATCTCCTTTGGATGAATTGATTATTCCACATGTTAATTCCCTCCCAAATCTACTGATGTTTACCCTGCACACATGGTGGGCAAGAGACTCTGCTGGCCCTCAAGGAAAGACTAGTTAGTTCGGCCCAAATGTGGAGATATCCAAACACACACACACACACACCACACACACACATACACACACATACACACACATACACACACATACACACACAACACACACAACACACACACATATACACACACAACCAAAAATATCCACACAGAATGTGGAAAGGGCTACATTTACAATAGA
Organism: Ia io; assembly: GCA_025583905.1. NCBI lineage: Eukaryota > Metazoa > Chordata > Mammalia > Chiroptera > Vespertilionidae > Ia > Ia io. Next base: position 102,726,733 of record JAJQQW010000003.1, on the reverse strand, counting down.
GTAAACCAGAACCCAAATCATCACGTGTCTGTGTTTTTACCCACACGGCAACAGAGGGAACAATCTCAAAACAAGGGAAAAAGCCTTGTTGAGCGTTTAAGGTGAGAACGTGCTAAGCGGTTCCTTCTCAGAACATCGGCAACACGCATCATGTACATCCATACATGTATAGACACTACGGCGCTTTTAGGATATCTCTGCTTAACATGTCAGAACATGTGTGACTGGAAAAGCTGTGACATCAAGTGACCTGCTGGTCTTCTTGCGTGCGATCTGATGACTGTGAATGGCATGCGATGTCTCATTCCCTCTTTCCAAGGATGGGGAAGATGGTTGAACAGAAAACCTGTCGCAGAGAAATGAAAAGGCAGCCCGAGCCCTTTTCAGAGAATTGTCGCGCGCTGCCATCTAGTGGCGCTCACGACGCATAGCCATGGCGCACTCAAGGATGCTCCTCTCCCTTCACCTGCCGCAGGCCTCCAGGCACAAGGGCTCACCTGTGCACACGGCATCTCTCACTGTTAGGCTCTTATAGGGCCTTGAAAGGGTCACAGGCCTTTCCACGCAGTGCTTTACGTTAAACTTCTGCTGATATTTAGACTATAAAACACTGGATGCAATGAACATTTTGTGATCGGTTTTACTCCACATTCTACACAAAGCTGAAGAAAGCCCCCCCACCCACCCCATTTTTTTCTTAATTACAATTTTTATTGCCTAGGAGAATACCTTTCTAAATAGTCTTGCCACTTCCTGTTTTAGACCTCTGGTCATCTGAGAAAGCCTGTGGATTAAGTTCTTCTGACCTTTTTTGAAGTGCTTGCCTCAATTTCCCATGTCTGTGTATGTGGCATTTTCCACGTTACAGTGTGCATTTTTAAGGCTATATATGATGTACTAGTATGTAGCTAGTCAGTAGCGTTTTAACTTGGTTTCTTTTCTTTCTCCACTTCTTTCTTTTTTATTTCCCTTCCTCTCATCCTTCTTGCACCTATTTATAATTTCAGTTCAATACTTACTGCTAGCACAGTCCTCCAAGGCTGATCAATGCTTTTCCATTGATCGATGCTCCTAGTAAAAACCAGGCAGATTACGTGGAAAGCTCTTTTGATTCCCCCCGCCCCAGCATGCTTCTCTCCTTGGTCCTTGTCCAACAGCCATCCATTTACAATGAGTTTGCAAGGAGCTTCGTAAGCATCCACAGCTTTTGTGGAGTTTCCATTCGTTTTTCCCAGGGGATGGCATAGACAGCAGCTCAGGGACAGGAAAATGCCCCCTACCCAGCTCGGTGCTCTCACTCCTGAGTTCCGTGGAGCTGAGCTGTCAGAAAGTGGGGGTAGTAAGGGAAAAGAACAAAGAAAAGGTGCATCTCCACCAGAGAGTGGCCTCTGGATCAACCTGAGTGTCTGCAAGGACGCGCGTGCCATGCAGGCTCCCTGGCTCGGGCACCTGAGAAGAGCTCCAGGTCCCTCCGGGCCTGTGGGAGGGGAGTACCCAGTGCTGTGGGCACAGCGCTCCTCCCCCGCCTCCTTCCCTGTGGCATCAGTGAACAGAGTAGCTGGCTTCCAGGGTGTCACCACGGGAGCACCAAGTGCTCTGTGGACATGATCTCCTTTAATCCCGACCAGAAGCCCAGGAAATGATCTATTTCACAGCTGAAAAGTCAGCCACAGTGTAGGGTCCTATGGCCACTGGTCCACTGATATGCCCGTTCCATTCGGCATAATGAAATTAGACAACAAAAACATCTACGTGAACCCGGCCGGCGTGGCTCAGTGGTTGAGTGTCGACCTATGAACCAGGAGGTCATGGTTCGACTCCCGGTCAGGACACATGCCCAGGTTGTGGGCTCCATCCCCAGGGGGCGTGCAGGAGGCAGCAGATCGATGATTCTCTCTCATCATTGATTCTTCTATCTCTTTGTCCCTCTCCCTTCCTCTCTGAAATCTCAGATAGATGATAGATAGATAGATAGATAGATAGATAGATAGATAGATAGATAGATAGATAGATAGAGATAGATAGATAGATGATAGATAGATAGATGATAGGTAGATAGATAGATGATAGATAGATAGGTAGATGATAGATAGATAGGTAGATAGATAGATATAGGTATATAGATGGATAGGTAGATGTCACTTGATAGCTGACTATGGGTGAACAGTGCAGCAGGATTGTTTTTCGGCAGGTAGTGCTTGGTAGCACTATTCCTCCCAACAGCCTTGCTGAGAGTCTGGCTGAAAGCTGGAAAACACAAGGCACTTGTAACTGATCTGTCTTCATGTGCAGGGCTGTCTTCTGATCAATGCCATGCTGCAACATGCCACACATGCAAGAGGGGTCGCCCATTGGAGCTGAATCAAACGCTCCTCAAGCATTGCCAGGCTGAGTCGACACGCAGGGCAGTCACACGGCCTAATTGTGTGTCACTGAAGGGACGGAGGAGAGAAGAGAGAAAGATGGGACAGAAACAATATTGAAAAGGTACGTGGTGTGAATTTTCCCAAGTGAGATTCAACACATTATGGAAGAAGCACTCGGGCAGATGCTTGGTAAGAGAAAAACAGAGAAAGCAGCTCTAGGCATGTCCTAGTCACCCTGGCTGGAAACCAAAGGGAAAGAGAAAGCTTTAAAGCCAGCCGGTCTCGGGGTGTGGGGACACAATCATGTCAATGAAACAGCAATAGGATGTGGAGCTGCCTTGGTGGGAAGACAGTGGACACGGGAAACAGTAGCTCACTAGTCTTGGAAGACTGGTCAACCTAGAATTCTTCACTCAGCAAAATACCTTCCCAAAATAAGGCAAATGAAGATGAGGCTTTGAGATGAACATGGGCTGAGGGAGTGTGTTTTCATTGGAGCTGCCCTGTGTGACGCGCTAAAGTACATGATTTAGATGGAAGTGAAATGATCCCAAATGGAGGGCAAATCTGCAGGCAGAGATTCCTGAAGTGGGAAAATAGGAAAAGAATAGTTACCACTTAAAGAAACAACCATTACTGTGTCAAAAACTATTCTTACAGTTTTATAAGTTGTGGCGTTAACTATAGCACAATAGAAGGCCGGGGAATAAATATAGCTACATTGTGGTAAGGTTTTGTATTTTATGGAAAGGTATACAGTTCTAATGTAAGGTAGAATCTAATAAATCCTGGATGCCTAATCCCGAAAATGATGCAGGTGCGGCTTGGTGCAATAGGACACCAGTAAATAGGTCTCGGAAAATCTGATGGTTTTGATCCACAGAAGCCAGCAGCATCTTACTCCGGACTATCTCACTCTTTGAATATATGGCTGGCTCACAGCTGCAGACAAGACTAATTTCCCCTCGTGGTGACATCTCTGAGAGTGACAGCATTTCCCATTTAGATGCACCATTTCTGTCAGGACTAATAAGTCCTAATTGGCGTTAAGATAAAAATATATGCTTATGTAATAAGAGACATGCCCCTCAAACCCATCAGACAAGCAAGTGTGCTCTTCGGTAAATAGCTTCTTTCCTTATCAAAACTGTCAGACACGAACATCCCAGATTTCCTAAAAGACTCATACGCTCACATGCCTCATCACCAATAATCATTCCCATACAATACATTCAGGCTTCTTTTGTGGACTGTGTCAGCCAGATCACACTTCTGTTTAGAAATACAACTTCTAAGTTAGCTTTTACTTTTTGGTGCCTAGAGTTTGCGCCCCTATGTGCGGTATAAGATAGTTCAGATGACTTAGCAGAGCCCAGGCATGGAAGGAAAAGGAATCCCGGCTTCCAGAACACTCACTGGTGTGGCGAAGGCTGCAGCCGGATCCGAGGGGGCGGGAGGAAGGGAGCTGGCGTGGCCGCACACTAGTCCAGGACTGTCCATGCTCTGAGCGGCCCTGAAGATACATCTGGAGGTGCTGAGTCAGGACCCAGCCCGCCCTCTCCTTGCCTTCACTGACCACAAGGGCCTTGACATGCTCCTTAAATGTGTCCTTACTTCTTGAACCCTGCCTTCGATGCTAGCTGAACTCATCCCTCCCAGAGACCGTCAGCAGCCTCCTAGTCACACGCCCAGCCTCCGGGACTCGCTGACTGGCTCATTTTGTCTGACCCTTTTCACCGCTCCTCCCCTCATCCACGGGGATACACCAAATCATTGCTTGTGGCACAACCTCTCTGCCATTTCCCCTCTTCCTCTCACGGCCTCGATATGGGCATTTCACAGTATTTTCCCTTGGTGTTGTAATGGACTAAATGCTGCCCCCACCCATTCTTACACTGAACTCTAATTCCTAATGCCATTGGGAGGTGGGGCCTGTGGGGGGGACTTGGTCATGAGGGTGGCGCCCTCAGAAATGGCACTGGTGCCCCTTCAAGAAGAGACAGGAAGTTAGTGGCTCCCGCACCACCATGTGAGGACACTATGACAAAAAGGTGGCCACAGGCACACCCGGCAGAGCTCTCAGCAGACACGGGATCTCCTGCACCTTGACCTTGGACTTCCCAGCCTCCAGGAGTATGAGAAATGAACATGTGCAGTTTTACGCCACCGGGCTTTCATTTTTTACAAGTGATGACCTTATAGTTGCCACAGTGAAGACTGGGGTGGCAGAGGGAAGGGGAAGGGACCAGGTGGGTGGGTTCTGGCCCCAGGGTCCCTGGAATGCCAGGTGCTGAGGGTGCAGATCTGGGAACAGCCGCGCGAGGGCGCCAGCCGCACAGGCCGCTCCAACCCTAGGTCCAGCAGGGAGCTCGGGGTCTGTGGGTGCTCCCAGGGTCTACTGGACCAGCCTGCACAGGGCCACTCTCCCAGGAACCCCCTCTCAGGCCTCCGACCCATGTGTGTGAGGGGCAAGGCAACAGCACAACCTGGGATCTGGTCCAGCCCAGCCAGCCCCTCCCAAGGTCAGCCCAAGGTCATGTACCAGCTCCTCACCAAGGCTGCGCTGCTGAGGCCACCGGACCTTCCCCCGTCAGGGATGTTTCTCTGGGGTCAGGCCGAGCTCCAGGTGGGCCAGCTTCCTTCCTCATCATCAGCCTTTCCAGACCCGAGCCAGCCCAGGTGAGAGAGGGCAGAGCCTCTGAGGGGCGCACGGTGGTGGGGACCACAGGTGGTGGGGACTGGAGGGCAGTCGGCAAAGCGCACCTGAGGGTGTGCCAGGGGTGCAGACAGCAGGGGGCCAGGCTCCCAAAGTTCCCCAGGAGCCATAGTGGGCCCTCTCCAGCTCCCAGCTGGGGCCCCTCATGGCAGCCTTCATTGGGGAGGGCTGCATGGCCACTGGCAGGGAAAAGGCCTTTCCTGCACATCACTGTGCTCATGTGCCTTCTTTCAGCGCCTTCAACCAGCACCATCTTCACAGGCAGCCCGGCTAGCTCCTCCATGGCTTTGCTCCTCCATGGCTTAGCTCCTCCGTGGCTGAGCTCCTCCGTGGCTGAGCTCCTCCGTGGCTGAGCTCCTCCGTGGCTGAGCTCCTCCGTGGCTGAGCTCCTCCATGGCTGAGCTCCTCCGTGCTGCAGGGTCATTTTATGGCTCTCCAATTTTCACATCATAACACACAGTTGGTAGATATCTTTGTGCATATATCTTTATGTCTATTTTTGTCATTTTTTAAGAATAATGAATTTATAATGAATTTCCAAACCTCTTCTAGCCTACTGCTTATGTGAAATTGAGACAAGCATTTAAGTGCCTTAAGGCACATTTTCCTAATTTCTCAAAAGAACAATATGGAATTCATAGGGTCTTATGGGTTAAATGAGACAATGAGTGTCAGGCACATTGCACAGTGCCTGACAGATGATAAGAAATTAAATTACAATACTTTGTAAAAAATGGCTCTAAGTATAGTAGTGTTTATGATATAAATTATTAAGAGTATTCTTTTAGTTGTTTTGTATAATTATCTTCTGGCACAATTGAAGTGATTTATATTCCTACCAGCAGTATAGGGTGTCAACTTTTTATCCTTTCTTTTTATTTTATTTTATTGATTTGAGAGAGAGAGAAGCATCGATTTGTTGTTCCACTTATTTATGTATTTATAGGTTGATTCTTGTCTGTGTCCGACCTTCGGGATGGAACCCATAACCTTGGCGTATTGGGATGACACTCTACCTAACTGAGCTACCTGGCCTGAGCTTTGAGGGTGTCACTTTTTCTATATTTCCATAGGAAGTAGTGTAGTCAGAATGTTTCTTACTATACGTGTCCTTTTGTCACTAGATGCCTGTACCACCTTCCACAAAGGACTCAGCAGCCAGACAGTATGACAGCCCCAGGCCTAAACCCCAGAGGCCCAGGGAGCAGGGCCAGAGTGGTGATCTGTGATGAGTTAGTAGTCCCTCCTCCCCCCCCACCACCACCCCCACCTTCACCCCCCATTCCCATCCAGAGGAGGCCCGGCTATTCTGAGGAGGACACTGGTCAGGGCTTTGCCAGCTGTTTTCCTGGTCCAGAGGAGAGAGGAGGTAAGACAGTGCCAACGGAAGTGCTCGCTAAAGAACCCTGGGAGAGAATGGGCCGGGGCCTGGAGTTGACCAATTGGCGTGGGGGAGGCAAGGGATGGGAGCCAGGGGGAGGCAGGCTTCTGTCCTGCTACCTGAGGGGTCATGGCATTGTTCAGCAGCGTGAAAGAAAAGCAGTTTTGGAGAATGCGATCAGCTTAGCTTGGGTCGTAGAAAGTTTGAATTTTGTTTGGATGTCCACAAGGAGACATTGAATGCACGGTTGTATTAGGCTGTTACATGGGCAGGGTGCACAGGGCTGGGTTTTGACAAATGTGAGTTAACAGCCAGATGAAATCGCTGGCTGTGGAGAAGGCAAGCTACTTCCTTCACATTGAACAGCATTCCTGCACAGTCTGCTCAGCATCTCGGCATAGCAGGATCCACGGTGGCGCTGGGATTATTAAAACAAGCAGCGGGAGCACGTGGGTGCCCAGCTCAGAGTCCAGGCCTGCTCTCTAAGTTGCACTTGCACAGGACTGTGGTATTTGGCAAAGGAGAATGAAAGTAGGCGAAATCCACAGAGGACAGTGCTTAGCAGGTTCGTGATGATGGTGGGACAGTCACGTTCTGCCAACATCCACTGCCCTGTGTCTACCATTCATGACAATTATCCCTGACTGGCAACAGAACCATGCAGCCCTGTCATCCTAGTGAAAGACGGGCAGTGCATGACAAATTCGAGTCCAGATATCGGGGGCATGATTGATGAAGAGGTGGGTGTTGGCCGCGTGAGCAGGAAGCATTCTGCTAAGCAGATGGAGTGCCTGGAATTTCCCCCCAACGGGGATTCAAATTAGGGTTGCAGCTTTTGCAAATAAAAATATAGGACACTCAGGCGATTTGGATTTCAGATATAATGAATAACTTCTAGTATAAGTATGTGCCAAATATTATCCATTTTTATACTAAAATCTTCACTGTTTATCTGAACTTTGTATTTAATGGGGCATCCTGCCTTTTCTCTGGCAACCCTCACTAGAAATGGACAGTCACAGAAAGGCTCGGAGAAAGTGGGGTGAGTCTCCCTTGCTCTAGGGTTCATTGATTTTGCTCATTTCTTGAAGGAGAATGCTCAGGCACATAAAGGCTAAGTAAATAGTTCAAAGTCCTATGAATAGTGAGCAAAAGAACGACAGTTGTAACTTAGAGATGACTGTCACAAGAACCTGTGATCGTCACCTCGAGTGTTAGGAGACTGTGGTATTCTGGACATACAGGTGTGGGTGAAGGTGGCTCTTGTACTCAAGAAATGGGTGGTCTTGTGGACAACAGCTGTCCACATTAATAATAGGAACATAGTCCAGCTGGTGTGGCTCAGTGGTTGAGCACTGAGCCATGAATCAGGAGGTCACAGTTCGATTCCCAGTCAGGGCACATGCCCAGGTTGCAGACTTGATCCCCAGTAGGGGGCGTGTAGGAGGCAGCCGATCTATGATTCTCTCTCATCATTGATGTTTCTCTCTCTCTCCCTTCCTTTCTGAAATCAATAAAAATATTTTTTAAATTAATACTAATAGGAACATGGATCCTACAAACTATTAGAAGGTGGGAGTGCCCATCTTCCTCTGAGTGACCATGGGCTTTATGGATCAGAAAACAACAACCCTGAATTTTGGTTGTGAGGCCTCATTCAGGAGGGTCTGTCCATGCCTGCGGGACTCGTGTCATGTAACATTCTCGTCCTCTTTTTTGCCATTAACTTTTCTTAGCTATAAAGGAGAAATGATCCAGAATTGTTATTCTGTTGGGAATTACTGCAACCAGGAAGTGGAGTTATGTGACGGTGAACTTGGAAGAGCCAGGACACGTTGATTAATCAGCTCCTCTGCTTTCTGCTCTCCGTTGTCCCCAGGGAGCCTGGCTGCAGAGGGCAGTTCTGTTCTGCTCCTCCAAGGCCAGGGGGAGGGGAAGGGGCCACAGCCTCAGGGCAGGACAGTGCCACAGGGCGGGCATGTGCCTCATCCCCAGGTTTGGTGTTAGCCAGACCACGTGATTAACCGACCTTTCCCCCACATCCCCCAAGCAGTAATGAAATGACATATGTTCAGAATCAGATGAGGTTGCTATTACACTTCAGGTCATCCAACACGGCCTCCTGCTCTCTCACACCTTTATTATTTTACACATTTAAAATGTTATCTTTATCTTTTCTTTAAAAAAAGTCATATTTTGTACAAAAATGTTTAAGATATGAGATTCCTTTCTTATTTCGTTGAGCCTTATTGTGCGTGAGAGGCTTTGCACTCGCGGCGTCCAGAAGAAATCCCTCAGGGATCAATACACGTGGAAGCAGGACCTTTATTTCCCGTCAAGGGAGGGAAAACAAGTCGGGTTGGACAGGAATCTGCCAAAGGCATCCGTGTGTCCTGGAGTCAGAGGGCCCGACGGGTTCCTTCCTCCTAAGGAGACTTGGACTTGGGAGCCGGCGTCGCGTAGGGAAACAGTATCCACCACCTCCGACAACATTTTTTCTCGTCGTTACACTCCCCGATGGTGTCGTCTGTGGAGGTGCAGCCCCCAGGCTTGCAAATGCCTCTCAGAAGGACACACTGTTTTCTACCTGGGATAAGGCCGGCCCTTGCTACACAGGGAGAGATTTGACAAAGCCATTAAGTCACCATCACATTCTGGTCATGCTCATAGAGCAGGACGTTTACAGAAAACTGGCTATGGGATGAAAAATCAGACTCTTAGGCCAAGAGAGTGCCTTTGGGGGAGGGCCAGAGACTGTGGGACCAAACTCATGTGGAGAGGGCGGTCCACGGACTTCTAGAAGCTTGGAGAGAGTGGTCCTCTGCTGGGAAGCACACTCTGACACGTGTGGGGCAGTGTGTTGTCAGCGTGACAGGGGAGGTGTCTGTGGTGTGTAGTGGGTAAAGCACAGGGTTGTTAAACTTTCCACCTATTTTCCTGGAACAACATTCTCACCTCCTTCTGCAGATAGTCTAAGAGTCCTTCAGTTTCCACCTTACCTAGTTCCCCATTTCGGGACTATGCAAGGAACACATTTTCTACGTTGCTCCACACCCCTTAAATGTAGATACACGGAGAGGATTTCTCTCAAAGATGAAAAGCAGTTTTCCTTAAATACATCCCTATGTCTTCTTCATTCATTTGGCTGGGGAGAGACAGAACTGTATGCTCCAACACCATCGTTCCCTTTAGTCTCAGTACCTGGATCTCATTCCATCCTTATTGTCTGGTGATACACTAACCCTTTACTAGCCCCCTGGTGTAACTGGTTTGGGAAAGACAAACTGGGCTGATCTTGACTATCGTGGAAGAAAGGGGACCTCATGGCTTCAAAGGCTTCTGAAGGCCTCAGTGGAGGGGAGGCTCACTCTGCTCCAGATAACCCCCGTTCTCCACCGTCTCTTCTTTTCCTGTGATGAGGACACTGGACGTGAGGTCTACCCTCTTACATGACTGAGTGCATAGTTCAGGAGTGTTCATTCCAGGCTCAGTGTGGGCCAGCAGGTCTCTGGAACTTCTTCATTTTGTGTAAATGAAACTCTACACCCCCTGAGCAGCAGCTGCCACCCCTCCAGGCCCTGGCAACCACCCTGCTGCTCCCTGGTTCTATGAATTTGACTATTTTAGACCCCTCATGACAGTGCAATCCTGCAGTACTTGTCTTTTGTGACTGGCTTAGCTCCCTTAGCATCATGTCCCCCTGATTCCCAGTGCCGTGCACCCTGTCCACCAGCCTCGTGTCCATTATCACTGGCCTCGGTGGTTTCCTCCTGTGAATTCCTGGCCCTTCACACCTTCAGTGATGCACTCGCCGTACCACCTTTGCTGATCCTGCCTATGCATTGGGACCATACCATCCTTATTGTCCTGTGATACACTAACCCTTTACTAGACCCCTGGGATCTGGGTGCCTAGAGTAGAAACTTCCTTTGGGAGAATAGAGAAGGGGCCTCATCCAATGAGAGGTGGGGACACAGGGGCAGCAGAGGGTTGGGACAGTACACGCTTTCAATCCAGACGTGATGCTGACCCAGAGAACCCATGCAGAGTTGAAGCAGGCTTATTTACCTTTAGATCATGGGAATTACCAGATTGCAAAGGAAGGAATTTTGACTTCCTAAATCTGCATGATTGTTCTTACATCCTTTCTCTCTTTTCACCTGTTGCTGGTGGTTTCTCAGACCCAGTTCCACGTGTTGACCTCAAAAGATGATTATCTCAAGATTAGGAAAGAAGGAGGCTACTATAGACCTGAAACAACTCCTGTGGTGGATCCAGGAAAAGAGACCAAAAAGATAGCGGAAGTCATGAAACAAAGGGCAAGACCGTCAAGGACACCCACCTGTCAGGCTTGTGGGCTTCCTGGAATCTGCAGATAGTCCTGCTTTGTGTGTGTTACCCACACACAGAATAAAGTCTGACTGCTTTGCACTCCTTGTCCTTTAAGTGACCACCTTCCCCCAATCAACAATGGTGCCATACACCTTTTTCTTGGGCATCATTTCATAAGAGCCTTGGCACATTTCCTCATGGGACCGCGTGCTCATGAGAAGGTCATCTTATAGTCCTAGAGCTTGTGACTTCCTTCTGCATCAGGGATGTGACATTGGCCTCCTTCTTTCAAAGGGTTCATGAACGAACACTTAGATTCAGTTTTTCACTCCAAAGGCATGCCTCAAGGAAGTCTTCTCTAACCTTGAACACAGACAATGGCCATGTGCAATCCTCTGTTCCTTTTCATTGACTCATTCAAATCTACAATTACCTGCTGATCTGTGCAATCATTTGACTAACATCTGTCTTCTGTATCATGAAAGTCACTTCATTTGGTTTCCCATTGGGTCCCAGGGTCTAACACAGTCTTTGTTAAATAACAGGGGCTCAATAAATATTTCTTGCTGTTGAATGAAGTTACTCTGACCCCCTCCACATTTTTTCTCTTATTCCTTCTTAAAACCTCTTGGCTTCAGCCTAGTTTTGACGGTCTGGTTCCTGCTCTTGGATGGATTATTCTATTTGTGGGTATATAGTCTGGTTATGACTGTCAGCTTTTCTCAATCTTAGACCTAGATTTCCTAGAGTCCTATTTTCCCATCAGTTATTTCTGGCCTTTGCTCTAGAACCACCTTTTTATCTCAATTTTCTTCCCACCCTGGGACTGAACCATTGCCATATCTCTTTTTCTACCATAAGGGTGGGTCTTGGCTAGCCCTTTAATTCTTCCAATCTATCCCTCTTTAACCTTTAAAAAAAATAGACCAGACTCATAACATGGGCTGTGACTTTGGATAGAGACAATAATTTAAGCTGAACTGAGTTTAGCTTAGGTAGTGGAGGGCAAGTAGAGACAAAAATATACACTCATCAGCCATGCTGACATACGTATCTTGGGCAAGTGCTTTTAGCTATCTAAAAACTGATAGCCATTTATCTGATTTTCAGGAACATAGATCAGGAAAATCTAAAGACCAGCATAAAACAGTCCAATAATAATACCAGAACATGAAGCCAACTCAACAGGCCCACCTTAAACACTGAAGGAAAGGAATTTGGAGGAATGTGAAGTAAGATGTGTTTGTGTCTTCTAAAAGAGAAAACTTGAAAATCTCCTTAGGTTCCTCCACATCCAATTAGGGGACTGGGGAAAAGGGCCTGACAGAAATTGGGATTACCATATTATGGGCATACCCACACCTGTAGATCAATGGAAACAACACTGACCCACGTTAAAGATACTTGGTTCTAGCCTCAGTATTTGCTGCCACTTATGTGACTTGCATAAAGTCATATTCTCTGTGTGTACAAGAACTCTTTTACCTGTAAAATTAAAGGACTAATCATTAAATTCCTTTCTAGTTTTAAGTCATTAATATCACATAATTTTACATTAGGTGTCACTACAAGTGTGTCTTTCCACAACTGTGTCTTCTTGTGACAGAATTGAAAACCAAAGGAGAAACATATGAACTCCAGGAGGAGAAAATTATATGTCTTGTAGATCCCAATATATCCATGGATTAGGCAATGATCAAACAAAAGAGCATCTTTGATTTCATTTAAGTTGATCTTAGGGATGAACCAAGGAAGAGAGAGTTATCCAGACTATGTCTATGCTCAGTGGCCACAGACTTTATTTTGAAGGATGTGATCATCCTGTCACTAAAAGTGGAGAAAAGGATTTTGTCAGTTCTTACAAAAATTTGGTTGAAGGTGACCACATTCCCCTTTCTTTTTGATTCTACATGTCAATAGTCAAACTTCTGAACCATGGGTCCTAAGGATGTAACTCAGATTCTCAAAATTCTTCTTTCAGATTTTGTATTTTGCTTAAAATTTGGCCAGTGAAGCTTTATCCCTCTGTTGATGCTTTTTCCAAATTCTGCTGCTCCCTATTTGTTTTTTATAACTTGACACAATCCTCTCTTGTTGAGCTCTGCCTTATGCATCTAACTTCTACCCTTCACAAAAATTCCTCACCAATTGACTCTACATCTTCCATTCACTAAACCAATAGCTGCTATTTTCACTCTCCTTTTGAGGGATTGTGGCCCTGGTAATAGCTATTTGATTTGTATGCTAATTCTTAGGTCACATTTCCAAGCTCCTTTACCTCTTTCTCTACTTGGGCCACGTTTTATAATCATGGAGCTCTTGGGTCTTGTTTTCTGTTGATGGAAATCTTTGCCCTGCTTTGCCATGCTGTCCTCGTCCGTTCAAGGGAGACGAGTATGCTGCAATTCTGAATTCCTAAAGGTTATGCATTAGGGTCTGAGTGAAGATGGCCACGGGAAAACTGAGCATACCAGTAGGCCTCCTGAGAAACCAGGCTCTATAATTATTCACCATCTTACCTTCCGGTATTATAGTCACAAAGAAGAGGAGCACAGGAAGCAGGGGAGGGAGTCTCATGGTTGAATGCCCAGTAGAGAGGTGAATGATCAGGGGTAACGGAACACAGGGCCTTTTATTAATTTCTGGAGAACTGACATTCCTCTTGGTCAGTGAAGCTTAACAAGTAAGAAAATAAAACAGCTTCTGTTGGAATATCTCCAAAATGTGGAATCTTTAAACTTGGTGACAAATTAACCTAATCACAGGAAACCAGATGGCCAACCCTTCACTTTTTCTATGGACACTCCAATTCTTCAGAGGCCAGTACCTTTGGCCAGTCCTTTGAAGGAGACCAGGAGGTAGGCTTGTTAGTGTAAAGTCTTTTTACCAAAAGTCCTCTGGCTTGAAAGGGGACTCTTCCACAACACACTCTTTTCCACAATAGGGATAAGAGATTGCCAAAGGATCTTTTTTTTTTAAGTGAAGTGCAAGTTTAAATTATTTCTTAAAAGAGAGGATAGTGTCACATATGTGCAATGTTCTTAATAGCATCTGAAAGGTAAAGATACTTAGTTCACATAGAAAACATCTTCTTGTCTTTCATCAATCCTTTGTGTAACTGTCCCACATGGCAAGGATGGTGAGATTGGGTAAGTTAAAATATCAGAAATACAGAGCACAATATTTCCTCAATAGCCATCTGTTGTCAAGACTGTATGTCTAGTCAGCTGTAATTGAAAAAATCGATTTAAAAAAAAAAGAGAGACTATATGTCTCCAACTTAAAGAGACTCCCTATCCTCCCAACCTTCCCCAACATATTGGAACAAGGTATTAAAAGCTTAAGAAATGCCTTTGGCCAAGAATTGATTGACCTAAAACCAAGTCATTAATGCTAATTTTCCTACTAATCCATGGCTTAATGACACATTCATATATATTCTTTTTTTGTTGTTTATAAACTTTCTTATGCATATCAGCTTTTTTGAAAAAAATGTATATAGTTTTGTGTCTTTTATTTTGATGACTTCTCATCATTTTGATGTGTGTTAACTAATTTTTCCTTTGATCTGTTTAGGGGAGTATTGCTTAATTTTACATACTCATAAGTTTTCCAATTTTCTTTCTGTTGTTGATTTCTAATGTCATACCATTGTGGTTGAAGAAAATACTTGATATGATTGCAATCCTCTTACATTTGCTAAGACTTCCCCTGCCGCGTCCCCTTCCCCCCTCCCCCCCATGGCTTAAAATATGATTTCTACTAGAAAATATCCCATGTATATACTTGAGAAGAATGCGTATTCTGTTGTTGTCAGGTAGAATCTTCTAAATATATCTATTAGGTTCATTTGGTACAGATGTTATTCACATCTGCTGTTTTCACATTGATTCTCTGTCTGGATGATTGATCTATTAAGAATGGGACATTAAAGATCCAAATGACTTTTGCATTACTGTGTATTATTGCTGTTGGTTCTATGAGCTTTTGCTTTATACTGGTATATGCATGTGCTTGATGTTGGGTACTTAAATATTTACAATTTTTATATCTTATTGATGGATTGACCCCTTTATTATTCTACTAGAGGCCCAATGCATGAAAATTCATGCACTGGAAGGGGGGTCCCTCAGCCCAACCTTCCCCCTCTCCCAGTCCAGAAGCCCTCAGGGGCGGGAGGCAACCCGGCGATCAAGAGAAGGCAACACCCCATCACACCTCTGCTGCTGCCACTGCCAGCAGCGCAAGCCTTGGCCAGCCCTGGTTACCTGAGCCTTGGGCAGCCCTGGGCAGCTGGGTAGCCTACCTCTGAGGCTTGCCTGTGCCTTGGGCTGGCCCTAGGCCACCATCCGAGGCTTGCCTGCACCTCAGGCCGGCCCTGGGTGGCTGGGTGACTTGGGGGCTGAGGGGACTGGGGGATTCTGAGGCAGGCGCACGAAGCAGCCAGGCCCGCCTGGGGGTGGGCCCGGCCTTGCTGTTTGCCTGCCACCCTGGCGGGGCTGAATGGACTGGGAGCCGCCATCTTGTGGCTGTGGGCACCACCATCTTTGAGGGTGGGGCAATCAATTAGCATATTCCTTCCTTATTGGCTGTGGGCACCATCCTCTTTGCAATGGCATGAGGGTCAATTAGCATATCCCCTCTTTATTAGATAGGATAATGACTTTCTTTGTCTCTTTGTACCACTTTTAGTTTAAAGTCCATTTTGGCTGATATAAAGAATAGCTAACCTTGTTTATTTTGGTTACCATTTGCTTGAAGTATCTTTTTCCATTCCTTCACTACAAAGCCTATGTGTATCTTTAAAGCTGAAATGAGTCTTTTGTAGACTGAATATTGTTGGATCTTGTCTTTTAAATTCATAGAGTCATTCTGTATATTTGATTGCAGAAT
Organism: Ia io; assembly: GCA_025583905.1. Lineage (NCBI taxonomy): Eukaryota > Metazoa > Chordata > Mammalia > Chiroptera > Vespertilionidae > Ia > Ia io. The sequence goes on along the minus strand of JAJQQW010000003.1, from coordinate 102,711,045 downwards.
TTAATCCATTTATGTTAACACTAGAGGCTCAGTGCACGAAATTCGGATAGGCTCCCTAGGCTGGCCAGCGATCAGGGAGAATCTGAGGGGCTACCAGTGGGGGCAATAGGAGGGCACCCGCCTTGGCCAGCCTGATGCCACCCACTCGCTGGCCCCACCCCCTGCTGCCGCCAGTTGCCTCCCTTTACGGGATGACTGGCGGGGCGATCAGGGGGTGTGGGGGGCGCTGGCACCTGCCTTGGCCAGCCTGGGGCCTGTTGGCTGGGGGCAGCTCCTGCATTGAACGTTTGCCCCCTAGTGGTCAGTGCATGTCAGAGCAACCGGTCGTTCCACCGTTAGTCAATTTGCATATTAGGCTTTTATTATATAAAATGATTATTGATAAGTAAGAACTTACTATTGCTATTTTGTTAAATTTCTGATGATTTTGAAGTCCATTATTTCTTGCTTATTATCTTGCTGTCTTTTATAATTTCATCCCTTTTAGTATCAGTATGCTTGGACATCATGTTCTATTGTGTAATTACTACAGGGTTTTTCCCTGGCGGTTACTATGAGACTTACATAAAGTATATTAAAGTTTAGCACTTTATTTTAAACTGATAGAACATTCCCAGCCAGTGTGGCTCAATGGTTGAACGTCGGCCTATGAATCAAGAGATCATGGTTCAAATCCTGGTCAGGGCACATGACCAGGTTTTGGGTGCAGGAGGCAGCCAATCAATGATTCTATCTCATATTGGTGTTTCTATCTCTCCTCCCTTCCTTTCTAAAATCAATAAAAATATATATTTAAAAACAGTTTAAAATAAACAAATAAAAAATATATTAAAAATAAATAAACTGATAGAATATAACTTCAATAGTATTCCTAAACATTTTTATGACAGTGAGTATATTTTATTTACAATATGACAAATTTTTTAAAATACCCAAACCACCAAAGCTTACTCAAGAAGTTATCGATAACATGAATAGTCCCTGATATCCCCAGAGAGTGGAGAGGGTGAAGGAGCTCTCTGACCACCATTTATGCACTTAGTGCCTGACCTACAGCCTAGCTCCACTGTTTTAAGGTCAATTTGCCCTAACCCTTGTCACGTTATGTAGAAAATGTGCACACGCTGAGAATAAAAAAATAAATATTGCATTATAGAAAGAAAAATGGGGCCCTCACCACATTTTTCTAATCATCAAAATTTAATACATGAAAAACTAAAACTATTAAGATGTACTTTGAGGGATGTGACATCAGGAATGGAAAGTGAGAACTTCGGACAAGAGGGCGAAAGATGAACTTGAAGTCAGAAGTTATGAAGTAACCCAATCTCTATGTGAAAGGAGTACTGACAGCATCCTCTTCAAAGAGGTCAATATATAGTCACAGTGAAATTCCAGTTCTATGAAGAAATGATGTGTCTAGGGGAGTAAAACCTTGGGAATCTAAATGATCATAATGTTCTTTCATGGGGGCAACATCAGGATCTCTTTGTTAGTTACGTTTTATCGTTTAGATACTTAATATACATTTCTGTTTATCTTCAACCTCTCATTCTCTCTCCTTTCTTGTTTTCACCTCTTTATAGTTATCTGCTGTGCAGTTACCATCTTTGTGTTTATCCCAAATTATTCTTTCCCCCCCTTTCTATTTTGTCCCCTTTCTTTATCTATATCTCTTCCCTTTCCTTATATTTTCTGAATTTCCTCTGTGTTTTGCCTTTGCATTTTCTCTGCGTGTCTATTTAATGATGTTTTGTGTAATTAGTTTCACCTTTGCAACTTTTTTGTTAACCTTTTGGTCTTTCTGTGACAAATTTTAAGATATGCATTTATTGTTAAATAAATGGCCTTTCTCACTTTAAAAGACATTGTTTAGATCTGAAAAAGAATCCAAAGAAGTAGCATGTGGGTAGATTTTAAATCATTATGTATTTATTTTTAGTGACACAGGAAAATAAAAGTTGGTCATAAAGTTGGAATACATCAAAATATATATATTCTAATGTTAGATGCCAGCAAAGTTCCTTTGGATTCTTTCTTTTCCTCATTTCATTTCACTCCAGGCTTCAGGGGTTCTTGGTATTCTGAATATATAACTGGTGTGGGGACTGGTATCAGGACCCACCATGCTCTGCAGCATTTATACCTTCTTCGGCAGCCACCAATGGTATCCTCTATGATTTTGCAGACGTCTCTTCTACAGACACCGGACAGATTGAGACAATGGTTTTCAGCAGCACCCAAACCGCTTCTTACTGCAGAGAAAGAGAGTCTGTGAGGTAATTAGTCCATGAGTGAATCCACTCTGCCTGTGAGGACAGAAGAGTTCTGGGTTGAGCATTTCTACGTGGAGAGAAGGAGCTGGATGAAGGCTCTGCCCAGTGTCCCCACTGCGCTCACTGTCTCTGTTGTTCACCCAACAGCCTGAGTGTTCACAATGCCCTTCCTTTTCTTTAAGTTCTTGTCCTTTCTAACGTAAGAACTTTGGTAAATGGCAAAATGGAACAACAGGTGGATGGACAAAAATATACATTTTAACTATACCTGTTTTCTTCATTTACTCGTTTATATGGGTCTTCAGCCAAGATTTACTAACTTCTTCTCTTTGTCAGTCATTTTTCTTTATATTAATAATAGAACACTGAAAATAGCTGAAATAGTTTGTATTCTCACAGAATTTATATTCAATAAAGGAAATAATGACAACACAAAAATAAATGAATAATATAATATCAGAAAGTGGCAAGTGTTTAGAACAAAATAATGCGATAATGGAAAGGTCAGGATGATGGAATTGATAAAATATAGGCTTTCTGAGGAGGATGTAGCTTTTGAAATGACATCTGAATGATGAGAATAAAAAGACATTCATTCTCCTGGCTTAGTTTATTTGAAGAACAGAAAGACCTGTGTACATGGAAAATATTGGGAAAAACAATTCTAAAATTCATATGACAACATGAAAAAAATCCCTGAATAGCTAAGGAGATCTTGAGAAAGTAGTAGAGGAAAAGTGGAGGCATCACACTTCCTGAAGTCAAACTGTATTCCAAAGCTATATTAATCCAAACAGTGTGGTACTGCTCTAGAAACAAATTGAATAGACCAAGGGAACTGAATTGAGAGCCCAGAAATAAACCCATGTATTTGTGGTCAACTAATATTTGACAAACGAGCCAAGAACACCCAATGAGGAAAGGACTGTCTCTTCAATAAATGATGCTGGGAAAACTGGATATTCACATCAAAACAATGAAACAACTCACAAAAATTGCCTTAACCCTTTGCACTTGCTTGCTTTTTCTCTCGATTCCTTTATTCTACTCGGGATTTAATTTTTTAAATACCCCAGATTTTACAAAGCGTGGCAGTAGAATAAAAAACTGGAGTTTCTTTTCATACAAACTTATTTATTTGGATTTTTTTATATTTCAAATTATTGATACATTCAATAACCGTCACACTTGACATCCGAGTGCAAAAGGTTAAAGTAGATTAAAAGCTTCAACGTAAGACCCAAAGCCATAAAATTCCTAGAAGAAAACATAAGAACAAATTTACTTGACATTGGTCTTGGCAATGACCTTTGGATGTAACACCAATAGAACAAGTCATAAAAGGAAAAATAATTAACTGGGACTGCATGAAACTAAAAATCTTCTTCACAGTAAAAAAAAAAGCCATCAACAAAATGAAAAGGAAACCCATAGAATGGGAAAAAAATTGCAAATCATAACTACCCAGATATATAAGGGACCCATAAAACTCAACAGCAAAAAAATAATAATAATAATAATGGTAATCCAATTAAGATAGGAACAGAAGACTTGAGTAGACATTTTTTTTTTCAAAAAAGACTAACAAATGGCCAACAAGGACATGAAAAGGTGCTTAGCTTAGCATCACTAAACTGAAGCGAAGTGCAAATCCAAACCACAATGAGATACCACCTCACACCTGTTAGAATGGCTATTATAAAAAAAAAAAGACAAGATATAACAAGTACTGGTGAAGATGTGAAGAAAAGAGAGCCCTGGTACACTGGGGGTGGGTTTGTAAATTAGTGCAGTGACTATGGAAAAAAATATGGAGATTCCTCAAATATTTTAAGGCAGAACTACCATATGATCCAGCAAACCTGTTTCTGGGTATATATTCAAAGGAGAATAAATCACTATCTCAAAGAGATATCAGCACTATTGTTCATGGTAGAAATATTCACAATAGCCAAGATCCTAAGAGTCCATCATCAGGACAGACATTAAATCTGTTGATGGAGGAAGAAAATGTGATATGTGTAACAATGGAATATTATTCTGCCACAAAGAGAGAAATTCCATAAACACTCTGGCATTTCACTGAGTATGGGGCAGTTGTTCTCTAAGGCTGATCATGGGACAGAAGCCCGGAGAGATACTTTCAGGGTTCAGATGTAGAAACCATTGAACATGAGATGGTGTAGAAGACCCAAGAGAGGCTCCATGGAATGCTGGCCACAGTCCACCGTGCTGGGGTAAAACTATGGAGGAGATTCATAGAGGGAAACTTGGGAGCTCATTTTTGAATATTAATTTTAAAATTAAGTGTCCATATAATTATATAAGTTACACACCGTTGGATATTCATTACAAGACTGGAGTTCAAAAGAGAAATTCAGGAGGGGAATTTAAAAAGGATGGAACTAGCCCCAAGGACTGGATGGAGAGAGAGAAGAGACGAGGACCAGGAACTGAGCCTTGGATCTCTCCAGTATGGGAGAAAGGAGGTGGCAAACTACAAAATGGCAGCCTATTCCATAGAGGGCCCAGAAGGAAGTATCAAAGTGAAAGATAAGGACATAGAAGCAAAGGCAAGGACTAGGTGGGCCAACAGAGCTGAGACCACTGAGCAAGGAGGTAGTATTTGGACCACTTGAGTCTCAAAGCTCCTTCCTGGACAGGGGTGTGGAGATGGAAGAATCCCCACGCAGCTCTGACCGTTGTTGACGCCTGCTTCCATCGTGAGCACATGAACGCCCACAAACTCATGAATCCACATGGTCTGATTCAGCATTGTCCACAGTTCAGCGGAGGCTGACAAATAAGCAGCCTGGGAACAGCGTGGAGTTCACATTGGCAGCTGCATTTCCAGCAGCAGATTTTTCTGTATTTGAGCCATAGCCTTCGATAGTCCCCGTTGATATCATACTTCCCAGGGTGAAATTCAGAAGATTGCCTAGCAGTTAGTACAATCTGAACAAGTCCTTCTTTAAATTAAAGGATTTAATTTAGCGTTCTAATACAGTTATTAACAGCGGTCCCTTTACTTTCCAAAAGTGTCTAGGTTGGATAAAAAGGTATATGTGCAGCCTCCTTTTACAACCATGGACATACCTCTTCCATAATGAGAGCACATCTGTATCCATTCAGGTATCAAACACATCATGACAGAGATCCCCAAGACATGCCCTTAGCACCAGCTGCTGGTGATGGGATTTTGTCCATCTCCTTTGACCTAGTGAGTAGATATAATGATAGATCTGAAAAGCCACTGCCATTGAAGCCCTTCAGATTCACCTGCCTACAAATCAGTGATCATGCTTCATCAAGGCATCCCAAGGTACAAAGTATGGAAAAAGCAGAAGTGACCTCAGCAGGCAGTTTGGTCAATGGCAAAGGAGTGGTCTCATTCCTATCCTACCCTGTTATGGTCCCAGAGAAGCTATTGACAGTAGGTCTATGAGTCCATAAGACTGATGCCAGGGTTTTGTTGGACCTGTCAGATAGCCTTCTAAACCGCAGACCCCAGTGGTTAGCTATCACCTTACCTGGGGGTAAGAGGGTCAGAAGGAGGAGAGTGGAGAGAAGCACATGGTGCCTCATGGTTGACCAGCCAGTGAAGAGGAAAGGTATCAGAACAGTCAGAGTCCAGAGTCTCTGAGGATGGCAGGCCCCCGGCTTTTTATGATGCTCCCGGGCCTGTGGTTTGTTCTTGGTTAGTAGACCCTGACAAAGCCAGAAGAACTCAGTCTTCCACAGGAAATCTCCAGGCACAAGGGTACACACTGTGCTGGCAACTCAATGGAGGAGAAAGCCAAAGTCAATGCTGCCCATGTCCCCAGGGGTCGGGGTAGCCTCCCTGTAAGCCATGTTCTCTCCTTCTTTCCTTAGGCACATGCATATGTGACCACTGGCCATACGTGACTTCCTGTGTGCCAGGCAGTGTTGTAAAGCTAGGTTACACCAGCTGGATCAATCAGGTCATTGGAGATGAATAGTAAAATGGATGCAGGCATTAATATACATAAAGGACACAATAGGCCCAAGGAGATAGTGGTTCTTTATACCAAGGGGAAGGGAGGATGTGAATGTCAGGAAAGGCTTCATGAAAAAGATGATCAAGAGCATGCTCCAGCCTGGCCTGTTTTTCCCAGTGGTTAGAGCATAAGCCCATGGACTGAAGGGTCCTGGATTCGATTCCAGTCAAGGGCATGTAACTCGGTTGTAGGCTCGATCCCCAGCCCTGGTTGGGATGCATGCAGGAGGCAACCAATTGATGTGTCTCTTTCACATAGATGTTTCTCTCTGTGTGTCTCTCCCCGTTCCTTAACACTGTCCCTAAAAATCAATGGAAAAAAATATCCTCAGTGAGGATTAACAACAAAAAAGAACATGCTCCAAAATAGTTTGGTATTTCATCCTTATAGCAACTATGTTGAAAGCATATTTGAACCTCTTTGTAGACTTTGTGGCCTTTGGAAATATATTTTTACTATTTTTATAAATGTTTGTTTTTAATTAAACCTGGCATTACAGAACATGTAGAAAACATAGAAAAAAATAAGTTCTTGGAATTCCACTGCTGAAATTTAATCATAACTATACATTTTAGAAAACTTTTCCCAGGATAGGTATCTTTTGCTTTCTTAGCAGAATAGTCACCATAATAATTGTCCTTTGTTTAAACCTAAATTGCACTATCTGGATAAAAATCCACTCTATTGAATGCTAGAATCATCAACTTCTATGATGGCCCCCAATGACCTCTGCCTCCTTGTGATCACGCCATTGTGTGATATCCTTCCCCGAGAGTGGGCTGGACTAACGGGTAGAATCAAGCAGGTGGGATAGTATGCCACTTGCTAGGTTAGATTATAAGAAGACCACTTTTCCATCTTGGGCACCCTCTCTTGACCTCTTGCTCTAAGTAAAGCCAGCTTCCATGTTCTGAGCTGCCTTAGGGAAAGACCACTGGGACCAGGTATAGATGACTAGTGATCAGCCAGTGAAGACCCTAGTCTGATCATCACTACAGGAGTGAGTCTGGAAGCCTACAGATGAACCTCTAGTCCAGGCCAAAGCTTGACAGCAGCCTCAGAAGAGCTTTTGGGCCAAAGGTGCACAAATGAGCTTTACCATGTAAATTGCTTAGACAGTAAAAATGGTTATTGTTTTAAGCTGCTAAATTCTGGCCATGTGCCATACAGCAGTAAATACCTAGTAATACAAGCATTCCCTGCTCCTGGCAGGAACAGGTTGGGGGAAGAGGAAGGGGTCACAGTTGTATTCAGGTATTTTCCAGTTTATGTCAAAGAGGTGATTGTATCAAAATATTTTAAACTAGAGGCTCAGTGTACAAATTAGTGCATGGGTGGGGTCCCTTGGCCTGGCCAGTGATAGGGGCCAATTGGTGCTGGCCGGCCGGGAAGAGGGACTGCAGGAGGTTGGCTGGCCACAGGAAATTGCCTGTGGGAGTGCACTGACCACCAGAGGGCAGCTCCTGCATTGAACGGCTGCCCCCTGGTGGTCATTGTGCATCATAGCTACCATCTGGTTGCCCGGTCCTCTGGTCGTCCAGTTGTATTGGTTGCTTAGGCAGATAGATAGATGATAGATGATAGATAGATGATAGATAGATAAATAGGTAGATGTTAGATAGATAGATAGATAGATAGATAGATAGATAGATAGATAGATAGATGATAGATAGATAACCATGCCAATAATCCTATCTACCTGGCATATAATTACATTACTGAGTGTGTAAGAGAGAGATAGAGAGGGAGAGAGAGAGAAAATAAAGAAATATCACCCAACAGTAATTGGGTCAAGAGTGTTCCCTGTGATAAACAATCACTTGATGTTTCTTTTTCAACTTTATGGTCCTTGTTGGAAGAAGAAAGAACAAGGAATACTCCCTGATGAAGATGTAAGAGACATTTCAGATCCTGCAGATAAAAAAGTCATTGCTCCTGGTAATAAAGGTAATGGGGATGAGGGCAGAAGCAATGACAACATTCAGTTTCCGTTCACATCTCCTGTCATCAGGAGCTGTATCATCACAGTGGAAGACAGCAAACAAATACTCACTTAGCGTGTTTGTTTGTTTGTTTGTTTGTTTGTTTCCATTCATTGCTTCATCCAAAGCTTCAGATAATGGTGTGTGGCCATATGATCCTGAAATATGAGAGCCAGAAAGAGAGGATTGTCTGCCAGTGCTTTGGATTTGAATATTGGTGAACTTTGTGCATTTTCTGACTCACAATGTTGCCATTTCACTTTTGTTCAACTCTCCCTCCCCCAACCCAAGGATGCTGCCTCACCTGTCCCCGTGCACCATCAAACCACACCCAGGCAGCCATGCCTTGGCCATTAAAAATATTGCCTCCTTATTTTTTACTTGGCTAAATGTCATTTTCTCTTATTGTATATCTTTATTTACACACCGACAGGTATTGATTGTAGTGTAGAAGGAAAGATATATATATATATATATATATATATATATATATATATATATATATTAGCGTTCCTGTTGCAGGAAGAATCCTGCAATAGGGTTTCCTGCTGCACTCTACCCCGCCCAGCCAGCTCTCCTTCCTTCTCCCCCAACCCCGCCTCCGCTCCTCCCTTCTCCGCCAGCCCGCCTGCTCTCCTTTCTCCCACGCCCCACCTCTGCTCCTCCCTTCTCCTCCCCCTGGCTTGCTTGCTTCTCCGCAGCTTTGCTCCCTTCTGCAGCTCTTCGCTTCTTTCTACGCTATCTTGATATGCAAATTAACCGCCATCTTGGTTGGGGTAATTTGCATATGCATCCTGATTGGTTGGTGGGTGTGGCGTGGCTGGTGGGCGTGGCGAAGGTGCGGTCAATTTGCATATTTGTCTATTATTAGGTAGGAGATATATATATACTAGAGAGCCTGGTGCATGAAATTTATGCACTCAGGGGGGTCCTTCAGCCTGACCTGAGCCCTCTCACAGTATGGGAGCCCTCGGGGGATGTCCAACTGAGGCTTAGGCCCACTCCGGACATCCTTAGAGCTGCCATGGAGGCAGGAGACATCGCTGCTATGCTCACCAGCCATGAGCCTGGCTTCTGGCTGAGCAGTGCTCCCACTGTGGGAGCACACTGACCACCAGGGGGCAGCACCAGCATTGAGTGTCTGCCCTGTGGTGGTCAATGCGCGTCATAGTGACCGGTCATTCCGCCATCAGGCCAAAACCAGATCTCCAACATCTCCTGAAGTGTCCCAGATTGCTAGAGGGCACAGGCCAGGCCAAGGGACCTGACTGTTGCACAATCGAAGCCGGGGAGGGATGCAGGAGGTTGGCCAGCTGGGGAGGAACTGTGGGAGGGCTCCAGGGCATGTCTGGCCTGTCTTGCTCAGTCCTGATTGGCCAGACCTCAGCAGCAAGCTAACCTACTGGCCAGAGCATCTACCCCCTGGTGGTCAGTGCACATCATAGCAACTGGTTGACCAGTCGACTGTCTGCCCCCTGGTGGTCAGTGCACGTGATAGTGAGTGGCTGAGAGGCCTTAGCATATCATTAGCATATTACACTTCAATTGGTTGAATAGTCGACTGGTCACCAGACAACCGGACACTTAGCATATTAGGCTTTTATTATATAGAATATTTATAGATATATTTATATATTCATATATTCATATATAAAAGCCTCAGCAAGCCAAAACTGGTTTGGCTCAGTGGATAGATCGTCGGTCTGCAGACTGAAGGGTCCCGGGTTCGATTCCGGTCAAGGGCATGTACATTGGTTGCAGGCACATCCCCGGTGGGGGTGTGCAGGAGGCAACTGGTCGATGTTTCTCTCTCATCGACGTTTCTGGCTCTCTGTCCCTCTCCCTTCCTCTCTGTAAAAAAAACAATAAAATATATTTAAAAAAAAAGCCTCAGCGACCATCAGGCTGTTCAACCATTCGCCCAGTAGCTGTGACGTGCAATGGCTACCAGGGGGCAGACACTCTCACCAGTAGAGGGAGCCCAATTCCTCACAGAATCAGCAGTGGGTTAGGTTGCTGCTGAGGCACTGTCATCCCCAAATCTGTTTCACCCGCACCCCAGACTCAGAGAGGAGGGAGGAGGGAGCTCGATTCCTCACGGAATCGGCCGTGGGTTAGGTTGCTGCTGGGGCACTGTTGGCCTCTTGCAATCCGGGACCCCTCAGGGAATGTCAGAGAGCTGGTTTTGACCGATCCCTGCAGGCCAGGCCGAGGGGCCCCACAGGTGCACAAATCCATGCACCAGGCCTCTGGTATATATATTTATCAATGTGTTATATGGTAAATAATTAAGAAGTTAAAATTTTAAGTGCTTAATAGCATATGAAAATTTAGGGTTATTTGAAAGATCTGGTAACTCATTCATCGTTTTTCAAGATGTAGCAATAGAATATAGGCTCCGGTTATCTAAAAATATACTTCTCATCATATTTTAAAAACACATTAGATACTGACAATTAAGAATTTCTGTATTTTCCTATGTTCTAAGCTTCATTTTTTCACTTTACCTTTTTCTGGAAATTCCCCCCCGCCCCTTTTCCCATCTCTTAAGTAGGTCAAGTTTAAGATATGTGTTCTGGGTGATATGGGTTTGGTTTTCAATTCTAATCTTAAATTAACCACCTTCCTCAATTCTGTCTGTATGTTGGTACCAATTGCTACATAATTACCCCAAATCATAGTAGCTTAAACAACTTTCACAATCTCAGAGTTGCTGTAGGACAGGTGTCCTGATGTATGGGTCTGTCTTAAGGCACGCATGGGATTCTGGGCAGGATTTAGTCACCTCTGGGCTGCTGGACATGCTCAGCTCCTTGCCATGTGGACCTCTCCATGGAGCATCTCCCAGCATGGAAGCTGGATGGGTCAGAGCAAACAGGTAAAGGGGGAGTGTGAGCAGCATGGAAATCCCAGTCTGTTAAAGCTCAGTCACAGGTCAGAAATAGATTATCGCTGTTGCCATAATCTGTTCATTAGAAGCAAGCTGCTAGATCCACCCCACACTCCAGGGGAGGGGATGATACAGGGCAAGAAGACTGGAGGTGGGCATTCTTGGGAGCCAAGTCAGAAGCTGCCGCTCTATGGGTCATAAAGATTTTCAGTGATATTTTTCCATTGTTAAAAAATAGCATGGTCAGCCCTAGCCAGGTGGCACAGTTGGCTGGAGCATCATCCCATACACCAAACAATTGCTGATTAGAACCCTACTCATGGTGAGTACCAGAGGCAACCAATTGAGATCTCTCTCTCTCTCTTCCTCTCTCTCTCTCTCTCTCTCTCCCTCCCTCCCTCCCTCTCCCTTCCTTTCTCTCTAAAAATCAATTAAAACATATCCTCAGATGAGGATTAAAAACAAAATAGTCTTATCAAACATTGAAAAAGTCTTCTCATTTTAGCTTTTACTTTTTTATTTTTGTTCCCTTCTATTGACTAATTTTGGGACCTAGAATTTCTAGAACAATTTTAAATAATGGTATCTAATAGGAAATCCTTATTTTAAAACTAGCTTCTTCTATTTCATTATTATGCAATGTGCTGATAGATGTTTTAAAGCATTTTTTAGCAAGGCAAATTTATTCATATGTATGAAGAAAATGTTTTATCTCAGTCTTCTATTGTTAAAGCAAATTCTTTTGGATTTCTGTCTCTTTTAGGTTAATGCTCAATCTTTTTGAGTTCATTTCTCAGCCTCTATTTTTCCCTAAAATAATTTTGTGTTTGTAAGTGTGTGGAGGGGGTTTGGGGGGTGATGATCTTTTGTTATTAAAGGAGAGAGAAATGTGGAAATTATGTTTAAATAGATACACTGTTGAACACAGTCACTGTCAGAATTACACAAGTTGAATAAAATTTTCTATTTTATATTGTCTAACATTTGGTAGGAGTAACTTTAGCTTATCTGATCAGCAAACCAGTATTAGGAGTAGTTTTTTATCATTTCCTTTCTAATCATTAAGAATGTTTTTTAAGTATTTTATTATTTGTTATTAAATTCCATTTGCATTGCTTTAGGATCAAATATGCCTGTCTGTGCTCTTTTCACTTAGAATTATTGAGGGTCTTGGAAGAAATATGTAATCTGTTCTTATGCTCTGGAGAAAATAGAAATTGAATTATATGTCACATGTATGATATTTAGAGTAGAACATGTCTTCCAAATTTGGCCTGACCATTTATTGTTTTAGATCCTCTAGAGTTGGTCTTCATGTATTTCACACCTACCTGCTCTATCAGCTGTGAGTGGTGCATTCCAGCCTACATTGCTCCCCGCCCACCTGTTCAACAGGTAACTAGAGCTGTGTGTCCTACACACCATGGTATGATGTAGTCATTGTGTGAGCAGCAGCCATAGGAGAAGCAGAGGGGTATCCGCTGGATCGGTCAGAATAGTGGTCGGCAAACTCATTAGTCAACAGAGCCAAATATCAACAGTACGATTGAAATTTCTTTTGAGAGCCAAATTTTTTAAACTTAAACTATATAGGTAGGTACATTGTTACTAACTTAATTAGGGTACTTCTAAGCTGGCCTTTGCTAAAAACTCAAGGGGCCAAAGAGCCGTGTGTGGCTCTCGAGCCTCGGTTTGCCGACCACTGGGTCAGAACAATGGGGATTTAAGTCATGATTGTTGCACAGGTGTTGAGGTTAGGGTTAGAGTTAGGGAGTGCGGAGGTAACCTGGAGATAACAGCTGGTGGCAGCATCCAGCCTTCCATGCTGTCTGGAAGGGCTCCCCAGGCAGGCCATCTTCCCAACTGTCATTGGTGCCTGTGGCGCTCTGAGAAGAGACCTTTCGGAAGACATAAGATGAGTTGTAGAGCACCATGAGGTGGACAGGAGCCGACTGTGATGGCTGTAGTGAGAAGTCACTGCTGTGACAACGGCGACAGGAATAAAAATGAGAAAGGAAGGCCCTTCCCTCATCTCCAGAATTCAAGTTCTCCCAGCCACTCTGCAAAGGAGTCTGGGAAATAAGTGCAGGGTCCTGTTCCCCGTGTCACCAAGGAGCATAGTATAGAAGAAGGACAAAGTGACAAAGTGGAAGCAGTGTTTTACTTGGTCTTAATTATTTTTGACATGCAAATGTTCTACGTGAGTAGGTTGCAAGCTCATTTGTGATTTCTTTGGCAGGTTTGAAATAACCCACGGAAACTGTTTTATGAGTTGGTCTGGACCTGAGGAAGAACTAAGTCAGATTCTTTTGGGCAGTTGGATCTGATGCTAATTGGCCCAGATGTGTGTTAAGCCCTGAAAAGGGGGGACAAGAAAAAACAAGAGAGAAACAGTATGTAAGAATGACAACATCAACCATGATGCTGGAATGTCAAAGAGTGACTGTCAGATGCGGCCTGTCCCTGAGTTAAGGTGAAGCATTTGGGGCGTAGATGCAGGAGGAGGGGTGCAGAGGTGACATGGGTTTCCTAGGAGAGATGCCCTCGAGGCCAGGCATTTGTCCCCTTCTGCTTCTTCTCATGGGTCACAGCCTGGAGCAGAGTTTTCTGACATCAGCACTGGACACTTGGAGCAGATAATTGTGCCTGAAGGTCATGGGGGGATGATTTTACTGAAAATTCTTTGTTCCTACATGCCATGGTCCTGCCCAGTGCTCACACATTGTAGGGTGGTTGGTAGCATCCCTGGCCTCAACCCACAGATGCCACTGGCATCCTTCTGGTTGTCACAGCCAAAAGTGTCTCCAGACATTACCAAATAGGTGCTGAAGCAAAAGCATCTCCAGTTGAGAACTGTGGTTTATAGCATCTAAATCCTCCTGCAAAGTTCCTTTGTTTGTTTGTTTCTAGTTTTTTGGACAATTCTTAGGGCTTAGGCTTGGCTCTAGGGCCATCGGGTTGAAGCTGACTTTGAATGAACCTGGGGAAAGTTTGGGTTATATACATGGATCAGGAGCCAAGCCAGACCAGATGCTTTCCTGTCTTGGGAACAGTGCCTATTGATTTACACTTGGGACTGAGAGAGAGAACAGTGTAGGTTTTCTGCATGACTTGGCCTCCTCCAGGCCACAGAGGTACAGGGAAGTTATGGGGGTGGAAGCTAGGATTACTCATGTTCTGGCTGAAGAGATATAGCAAATTCTCTTTTTTTTCTTAGTTTTTCCTTTTTTTTTCTAATTTTTCAATTACAGTTGACATACAATATTATATTAGTTTCAGATGCACAGCAGAATGATTAGACATTTATATAATGTGCCAAGTGACACCCCCGCCCCCATAAGTCTAGTACCCACCTGGCATCATCCATAGTTATACAGTATTATGGACTATACTAGGGGCCCAGTGCATGAATTAGTGCATCTTGAAAGGAACTGTGGGCCCTGAGGTTGCAGTGGGCACAGGGGAGAGTCTCGGCCCATCCTTGGTGCCCTCACCTGGTCCCTCCCACCGGCAGCCCCACTCCCACCACTGCCGCTCCCACACACTGATGGTGCTGGCCCCGCTTGCACCTGCTCACAGTGCGGAGTGATTGGGGCCAGCGCCAGCAGCAGGTGTGAGCAGCGGCTGCTGCCCTGATTGCCCCTCAGGAGCAGGGGGAGGTGGAGAAGCCCTGCGGCATCAAGTGATCAGGGCCAGCACTGGAAGCAGGTGTGAGTGCTGGGCAGGACCATGGCATGCAGGAGCAAAGAATTTTCAGTAACCACCAGAGGCTCGCCCCAATGACAGTGACCAGTGCACTGCCTTGGTCTGGTGCCCCTGCTCACCTGCTCTGCCATCCCACTACAGCCAACACCCACCATATTCCACACTCTGCTGCCAACACCTACCATGTTCCACGTGCACCCCCTGGTGGTCAGTGCATGTCATAGCAACCAGATGTTTGGTTGTTATGCCGTTCAGTCTACTTGCATATTAGCGTTTTATATAGAGAGATTACTTTACATTATACTAGGTGTACTAAGTCAGACCCAGAAAGACAAATACTGTGTGATCGTGCATGCAGGATCTAAAACAGTGGCACTCATAGTAAGAGAGAAGAGAGCAGGGGATGGGTGAGGGTGGGAGTGGTAAGAATTAGAGAGATGGTGGTCAAAGGGCACAAACTCTCAGTTAAAAGATGGCTGACTTCTGGAGACAGAAGAAAAAAATATTCATTGATTCTATGTTCTTCCCAGGACCAAGGGAGGCTCTGTGACTTTTCACCCAAAAGAAAACTCTAACAATGATGGTTTCTCTACACAAAGTAACTAAAACCATCTCTAAGTAGAATAAATGGGTGACTGATGTGGGCAAACCTTCGGTGGCTATTGTCGGTAAAATAGTGTCACACCTCCTCTGGCAAAGAAGGACATATTCTCATCCCTGGAACTATGACTATGTCACCTGACACAGCCAAGGAGTTGAAGGTAGGGTTAAAGTTGCCAATCACGTTGCCTTAAAGCAGGGAGATTACCCAGCTTACCCAGATGGGCCGATGGCATCACAGGGGTCCCAAAGGGGAGCGGAGGTAGAAGAGGAGTGTTAGGAGGTGAGAAGGAGGGATGCCCATCGCTGGCTTTAAAGATGGGGGAAGCCTGGTGGCTGCTGACAAAAAGCAGCAACTCCCCATTAATGTCAAGAATGTGGAGGAAGGAGTCTCCAGAAAGGGATGCAGCCTTGACCACTGAGCCTTAATTTAGCCCTGAGCTACAGGTCAGACTTCTGCCCTACAGAACTCCTTGTTGTGCCTCAAGCCCCTGGGACTGTGGTCATTTTCAGGGTGGGCAGAGGAAGCTGAGGCCCTGGTTCCCAGGGGGAGGGAAGCTTAGTGACCAAGCCCGGTGGAAAGTGGGACCCAAGGAATCCAGTCTCAGCCAGGAGCACATGGAGAGGCCCTGAGTGCTCACTGCCTTGGGGAAGCGTGAGGACAGGGTGTTTTCTCAGCTGTGACTCTGTCCCTGGTGCAGGATTCTGATGATGGCTCGCTGACTGGGGAGGGCGGGGGAGGAGGCGGGGGGGTGTCTGACTGCAGGGTACCTGTGGGCTGCCTTTCATCAGGGACAGCGCCCCATGGAACAAGGTTGAGCATCTTCCCAAGGCAAAAGCAGCCACCCCGGTGAAGGCTGAAGGTTCCGGGGCCAGGCACAAAGGGTGGGGCGAATGAAAGTGTCCCCATGAAGCCTGGAGCTCAACCAGGTGCTCATGAAGACCAGAAGACCAGACAGAAAGATGCAACCAGACAGCAATGCAGCGAAATAGAGCACATGGGTGTGCACAGTGGCTTTGTGTTTGCGAGTGCTTCTTTATTATTTATTGAGGACTCAGCGAGAATCCCTGTGAAAGACAAGACAGAGCGTGGGAGATGGAGATGGAGAACCAGAGAAGGAAACATCCAAACAAGCAAGACCCTCTGAAAGACCTCAATACTGAGGGGCTGTCGTCGGGTCGATCTGCGGTTGGTGCCCCAGGGGCAGGCAGCACGGTTGGCCGCTTAGACATCTCCCAGAGTGGATTTCTGTTTCGAGGCAGAATTCTTGGCAGGAGCCGTTTGGACGCTCACAGATCTCCTTGAATTTGCCCCTGGCTGCACAGAAAAGAGGGTTATTGTAACTATTGATTCATCTCCCTGAATGTCTATTGAAGCACATGGAGGCGGAGCGTGTCTGGAAATAATATTGTGTGGATTGCTGTTGCTGTTTTTGATTCCTTAAACCAACACTTAAAAATCTGCTTTCACACAAAGATTTAGATTTTTGGCATTTGGGGGGAATGTGGCAATGCTGGGTGTGTCTAAGTAACAACAGGCCAGGCTGGGGTGCTGTGCCTTGTTGGAAGTTCCAGGCTGATGCACCAGCTTCTCCCAGCCCTTCTCACTCCCGAGTAGCTCCTCGCGCTGATGCACAGGTTGGGTTTTGTTTTAAATCAGCCATGGACTGCTAATGATAGTAAGAGGTATCAAAGACAGCGTGCCTACGTCTCTTTATTCTGGAACCAAAGGCCAATTATTAAATAGCTTCTCATCATTATAGAGCATTTATATACATCCAGAAAATGCCTCTTGAAACCAAGATGCAATACATTGAATGTAACTCTTCAATGTTCACAAAGCAATCGGTTAATGGCTATGAAGATCAAATATGCAACATCATATTTTTACCTTATAGACGAACTCAGAAATAACTTAAGGGTGTGTTGTTGTTGTTTTTATATCAGTGACCATTGTCATTGTTGAGCACTGTGTAGAAATCACTTGGAATCGGAGTTTTTCATTCCCTGGGCTGCACATCTCTTCCTTCTATCTGCTACCAGCTCAACTACTGTGTAGATGGGCCCCAATGACATTGGGCTAGAACTGGCCTGTTACCACTAGAAGGGTCATCTGAGGTTAGTATATGAGAAGATGAAGCACTGGCATGTCCTGTGACATGTTAGAAGTCACTCTGGGACGTCCCTCTATTGGGGCACATCTTGCATTCTATTCTGCTGTCCTGCCTCCACCTGACCCCACTGCTGGGTGATGGACACCTTACTCTTGTCTGTATGTATATCCCAGAGCCCAGCTCAAGGGCATATCACAGGCATTCAGCGAACGGTTATGCAATACTTAGTTAATGCAGAGCTATTTTCTATCCTTTAGTATGTTGGTACAGACATGTGTTGTCACTTTGGTGGCACACATCTTGGAGGTAAGTGTGCAGTTTTGTGGCAATTGACAACTGAACATTTCCTTTTAAATCACAAAGGAGCTCTGTAAGAATATGGCCCACTATTACCTGTGTGTGTAAGAAGCCAGGTCACATTCAGGGTATTTTTCTTACTTTTTTGGCCATTCATTCCCTTATACTAGTAGAGTGTGGGGTAGTCACACACTGCACACATATACAGAGACACACATGCACACACATGGACACACATGCAGACTGTCACTGAGGGAGAGAGTCAGGTGGAAACCATGGACAGAGAGCCTCAAGCACTCTTAGTACTAAATAGATGCCATGGTTCTGACTCCCAGTCAGGTCCTGTAAGGCTCAGGATCTGGGCTCTCAAATATCGCATTGCTCTTGATTTGCCTTTCTTTTAGTTGTTTTCTCATAGGTCCCATGTAGGAAACCTCTCCTCCACCACATGCTAATGCTGTGCTTGGGGCTTGCTGTCTGTTCCCTGGCAATGAAGGTGGCTGACCCATGACTTTGTGGAAGTGAAGGGCCATCACATCTTCTTTCCCTCATATGCTGCTTCCTAGTAAGGGTGCACAGTGATGCTTAATTAGCAGATTGACAGCCCTGTTGCCACTAGAAGGGTCATCTGAGGTTAGTATATGAGAAGAGAAATGGAACTGTTTTCTCACCTCCAGTCTCCCCCGACTGCAACCTCCCCGTCTACTTCCTCCAGAGTAGTTCTAAAATCGAGTTGAAATTTGCCTCACAAGCTGCACCCACAGCCCCCCAAACCTGAAGTACTATCTACCTGTTCACAGTATCCCTTTAAAACACAGATTTAGACAGGCAAGTCTGGATACACCAAGAATAGGAATGCCCCCCAGTATATTTTCTGTTGAAAAATTGGGGACGTTTCCTTTTCCAAACAACAGAAAGCATAGCAACCAACAATTCCTTAAAATATAAGAGGATTGTCCACATTTCCACATGTCTGACTACTTGGATACTCCTTCCTGACCCTTGAGGGCCTGAATTCTCAGGAAAAGATAAGATATTCCACTAGATGTAGAGCAATAGGTTGCTTATTCCTCTTTGGATCTACACACTCAGAAGTCTACACGCCCAGGAGTTGTAGGAAATTTCCTGATCTATCTTGGGTGTCTGGTCATCTCCTTGGGTGAAAGCAAGGAGATTCCCACAGATGCCTCACACCTGGGATGCACCTGTGCATGCTGAGTGCGGGAAGATACACTTTAGTGCAGTGTTGTCTCTGATCCCTTTGTTTAACTTCTACTTCAGAAGACTAGACATCGAAAAGGAAGAGAAAAAGCCAAGGGTGGAGATGGAGCATCACTAGGCGAGCCAAGCCCAGGGGACCAACATTATGGAGGCACAAGTTGGAGAATTCTTAGATGCACAGTATACCTTTCAAACACTATCCCCCCCCCTCACTAATCCCTTCCTGGGGTCCTACAGCTCTGGTGTAGCTCTCAGGCCAGCATCTTAGGGTAACTCGGCCTCTGCAGATCTTTTGCTGAAAGTAAGTGGAGGAGTTTTGGAGGTCAGATTTAGTAGGATAACACACCATTTTTTTGTTTTGGTTTTTTTTTGTTTGTTATCTAGGTCTAGAAACTGCTAGTAAATTTGCCTAATTAATGTTATTTTTAGAAATGGAGCAGATAAGGTTTCAAGCACTTGAAACACCCTCAATTTCATTTCATCTGAGAGTGCCTTCGGAGAGCTAATGAGACATGGCTGCAGGTAAGTGGCTGAGGGCTCTCAGCCAACAGGTCTTCCAAGTTTGCTATGAGACCCTCCTCAGGGCACAGGTGACAGACTTCTGCTCTGAGCACTGGATCCCCACGAGGTCCAGGCACTTCGCCCTTACCATGGCTTCTGCGAAGCTGATTTGGTTACCTGGTGGAACTTGGCTCATAGAGAGAAGAATGGTACAGAGGAAGACAGCAATCCTCATGGCTTCCGAGAGGAGAAAGCTTGGCTTCGTTTCCAGGAGGCAGAGAAAACTTCCGTCTGCGGTTATCACCCCGGCGGAATGTCTGTGTCTGGGTAGTGAGTGCCTTTCCATACCTCATTAGGGATGTTCCTGGACAGAGAGGTCCTACAAAGACACAATGGCCTTCATAAGGAAACCAAAAATCCTTGTTTTGTTGGACACTCGGCTCATTAGGAGGATGTGGGTGCACAGTTTTGACCAGAAATCCTTGTGAAATGGGAACATAAGGTACAAACATTTTGGCAACAGATTAAGGTCTAAGAACAAAGAGTTCTCTATATTAAGTTACAATGAGCCAGACGATGTTGAGAAACCAGCCAGTTTAGTCAGTGACTAGATACTTTGTTAGTGAACACTTCCTGGGATTTATTAGCCCTGCGAATAATTAATGCCCACCCCCCTCCACTACTCCTGGTCTGAATGTCCAGGTGCTCTGCTCCCATAGAGTGCTCACTGTATCATGTTAGTTTGCTGAACATACATTTACCTCCCCCTTAATATGTGAGCTTCTTATTTGCCAGGACCATGCTCTGCTCCCCAGAGCTGAGGAGACTCGTGCGTCCTGCAATCATAATCCTCCCAGGTCCTCCTCATCATCTGTCAAAGTGCAGGGCAGCGAGATGATGAACATGGAGGCAGTGATTCTGGATTTAAGTTCTAATTCTCTAGACCTGCTGCTAATGAGAGGTCTGGTCCTCCTCAAATCTCAGCAGCATCTGTTGAATGTAGATCAGGGGGCTCTCAATCATTACTGTGCATAAAACCAACTGGGAAAGTGGCTTCCAAATGCACACTTAGATCCACTCCAAGAAGATTAGTTTGGTCAGGTGGAGGGAGCTTGGAAGTCTGCATTTTTAACAAATTTCCCAGGTAGCGATTCTGAAATTTATTCTTTAATACTCACTGGAAAATGTTAACTTAGATCATCTCTAGGCTTCTTTCTAGCTCTAATATTAGCATATTCTAAGTTCTCTGACTTAGAATAAATGTCATGTTTGGCTTTTACTAGTATGAGTGTTAGAAACAGTGTGTGTGTGTGTGTGTGTGTGTGTGTGTGTGTGTGTGTGTGTGTGTGTGTGTGTGTTTTCAGCATGGAAAGGGGAAGCACACACCTTAATCCATGCATAATTTGGATTCTAGTTTTATAGGGAATAGTCAGGGATCGGCCTGGGTGAATAAGATGACAGAGAGACCAATTTGGAAGAAGGCTATAGCAGTAATCAAGGTTCAGTGAGGCTCCAAACTGTACAGAGAGAAGGGAGGGAAGATGTTTGCAATACAAATTATAGGGGTGTAATGACATATGAAAAAAGTGGCACATGCGAATAACCCAGTCTGTTTGCCCTGAGTGCCGAGGTATAGGGCAACAGCTTTGGTTCAGATCTGGAACAGTGAGTGCATTTTCCTGGTGGCAACCCCAACACGGCTCTCGCTAATCTCCATCCTAGTGTGCATGCCCTTATGTCACCCCTTCGCACTGAAGGAGATGACACGTGTAAGAAATGGAATAGTGCCCAAATGATGGGTGTCAGTCCCAAGGCTCAATCATCAGGGATGTTACGGGAACCCTCCCTCTGGGTGAAATATGCTTATATTTCATGAAGGTACTCAAGCAAGATGGTGGATGTGACCACGTAGTTAGAAACTAAAGCCCCTTGCTAACAGCCTTTTGAGTGTGACATCTCAAAGGAAGATCCTCCAGACCAAGCCAAACTGGACTGCCCGATCCTTGTCTCTGTGCCTTCCAGCAGCACCAGCATTTCTATGGCACCCACCAAAATGTAGAACCTTCCAGAGGCTTGGGTGGGCTTTGGAAGCCATCACTGCACACCTATTTTAGAAAACATCAGGTCCAAGGGGCCCGAGGTAGAAAATTTTCCAGTCTTTCCAGGACCTGGGCCGCCAAGTTGAACTAGAAACACATTTGCTTTGACAAAGCTCCTGAAACTGATGAGTTTCCTGGAATGATCAAGTCCTCGCTGAAGGCAGGGATGACCTCAGGTCCACAGGGCAGATTCGCAGGGCAGATTCAGGGAGAGCATCTCTGTTTAGGCTCAGCCTCTGCAAACATTCAGAAGTGCCCTCAAGGGCCCAACAACCTCTTCCCCTGGCCTGAGGCCAAAGCGAGGGCATCCCTGCCCTGCAGGAGCCAACACAAAACTTTCTAAGTCAACTTAGAAACTGCTCCTGGGATGGCATGGACAGCAGTGAATAGCACCTGGGACACTTCCAGGGGGCTAGACCACCAGTTCCTATTTGGAATGACAGGAGAGGGTGTCCCATCCTCCAATTTTTCTAGTCAATTTTACACTCTTGGAGCTGCCATTATTGACAATGAGCATCTTTTGATGCCTGAGTTCTGGGAATGGTGTAAGTCCCCTCCAGCATACAGGGAAGGCTTTATTCAGCTGCACTAAAGGCACAGTGAAGGTCACCCACCACCTGAGCAACAGCCAAATTCTGTCTCCCAGTGACAGCAAGAACCACTGCTGCTGGCCCCCTCTGGCCAGGTGGCACACAGACCATGCCTTGAACAGACCCTGCAGAGAGGTGGAACCTACCTGTCCTGACAGGGCCTGGCAGATCCACCAGGTGGGAGAAGGCAGTTACGTGGTGAGTGCTAAAGTAGTTCTGGGGCTGAGAGTTCCCTGAAGGCAGAGCTGCTGTGTGGGACAGATGTGGCTCTGGAGCGCCTGCATTCCTCACAGGGAGCTCTGCCCACCAGGCAGCTGGAGGAAGTACTGAGAGCTGCCCAGTGCCCTGTGGCATGCAGAATTAGAGTCCTCAGACCTCTGTCCAGTGTTCCTCTCTTCCAGGGGTTCATGC